>UFQX01001598.1:0-42293 GCA_900497675.1 Arapaima gigas | reverse complement strand
AAGAATCTACCTGTACTTCTCAACACACATTCAAGTTGCATGTCTAATACTTTTGCACAGTACTGTAGGTGATGTCACCTAAGCATCACACCAGCATCCTCTGGTCCTGGAGAGGCAGCCCTCAGCCCAAATAAAAAATACAATCATGTTTTGATGTTATATTTTCATCTTCGGCCTATCCTCCGCTGGCTGGGCAGTAGTTCCCAGAGTCCTTTGCGATTTCTTTCGAATCTCTCAAAATGTCTGTCAGAAATGCTGTTTTGCAGAATAAGAAGCTTGATGTATAAAAAGTGGTATCTCCATAAGCTGCTGTACTGATTTTTGTTGCCCAGGACCTTGTTATACCAGGAGATGCAGACCAGACGTTGGGGGGGGGGGGTTTACGAAAGGGGGTCCTGAATACCAGCAGCAGTGGGGGAAATAGAAAGCTGACGGGAAGGGCTGCGGACTGAAACGAGCCGCCCTTGACTTCCTGAAACCCACACGGGGGGGCTTGGCTACCAGTCATGTTCGATATACAGAGCTGAAGTGGGGGACGCAGAAACCGAAAGGGACTGATGTCTTTCGGAGACATCAGAGGTTTCACACTCGGTGGAGTGACCTCTGTGTCAGATTTTAGCTGTTCTCATCATTGCTCAACATATCGCCCAAATAGTCCCTTTAGTGGTCTGGGTACTTTTCACCTGTGCGATGAGAACGGGCCGGATTGAAACCGACACGCCGACCCACAGCCTGCGAGAAGCGAATCCGAAAAGGGATACGTCTGCCAGCTGGGCCATTGTTTTGCCATTTACAGGAATGTCTCTGTCGGAAGGTCAAAGATCAGGTTCCCTTTTGGCTTTGGGGACAATAGCTACTCACTTCTGGCTGCGGTGCCTCTTCAACACCTGCTAGCTTCTTATGGAAACTGCAGCTCCGCTTCCCTGTTTCTTTCCACACGTTGCTTCTCTCTTTTTTTTTTTTACAGCGCTAAAAACCGACCGATTTCAAGTCAGCGAACCTCCAGCCTCAGGTTCCTGACCACCTCCGTTCACCCCTCGTCCATCTCAGATGCCCCAGAGGCCGTTTGGAAGGGTTCCGACTTTGCGACTGCGGCTCGCAGGTCCACGTTAAGTCTGTATTTCCTCAGCTGGATCTTTTTTTGTAGCACATTCTTTACTGGTCACCTTCTCCTGCTCTACTGGGTCTTAAGTGAGCCAACTGGCTCGAATGTGTCCTTTGCTTGATGCACAGCGTCAGCGTCATCCAAGCCAAGACCGACCGATGGAGCTCTGCTCCACAAGGCGTCCAACATTTTATTTTAAAAGGAGCTTAAAAAAGCCACCAGCACCCAAGTAAAGGTTAGTTGTCCCTTCCGAGTGACTCTTCAGTGCTGAATCACAGGGCTGAAACATTCATGGCTGACTGTACTGGTGTGATCTTTATCTTCAAAACCAGTGACTCAAGCAAACAGCTGATGGATGCCTTAACCCAACCTTCACTTCCACATTCCACGCAAACCTTGCCATAAACCAGCCACCAGCCGCGCTTCTTTGTTTTCCTCGGCGTGACAGAAACAAATGACATTCCTTCACAAGGACAAGATTTCAGCTCTTGCAGGGATTTTGCAAAATATTTCGCGTCGCCGTCCCAAACCCGAGTCTGGGCGTGGGAGAGCCGGGGTCTGATATGCCAGCCATTTGAATGCGAGGGGCACTTTGGAGAAAATTCCTCGGGACATCTAAGATCTAAGGCCTAACACTCGGCCATTGTTCTGGTGAAGGAAGTGAGGGGGAGCGCAGCAATAGGAATCCCAGGTATGCACGTGCGACGTTTGCGGCAGCGTTTCGGCGTGGGTTCTGTTTACGCGCCGTGTTTTCGTATCGCTTTGAAGCAAGATGTTAATTGTGTGCCGATCAGATAGGCGGATCACGTGGGCGTTGGCGGACAAACAAAAACACAGGCAGAAATGTTTGCTCCCGACAAACATGGCCCCCGGGCGATCTCACGGTCCGCAGGCCTCGCGGATCTCAAATTCTGTGAGAAAAGGTGAATCTGGCCTTTCCTTCGTGTTTACTGTCAACAGCTGCTGCTCCGTGTCCAGAGAGCCTCTTTATGCCGGAACGCCGCCCACAGTGTCACGAGCTTTATTTATTGCCAAAAGCGTGGGAAAGCATCCAGCGTGAGGGCCGCATTACCTCACATTCCACAACCCCCCCGGCCGTTCCTGCTCCGGGGCAATGGGACAAAACAGGAAAAGAGAAGAATGTGAGATAGAGAGGGCTCGGGGGGAGGGAAGCCGGAGTTTCGGCCAACCGAGCCGCGTAGCTGCCGCTCGCCCGGAGCTGAGCCCCCCATCAGATGTGAGACTGTTACCGTTTCTAAAAATGCTTCAATCAATACGTTCCTAAAAACAAGAAATTAGGAGATCCGCACGGAAAGTCTCCACAGCTTCATGCAAAAAAAAGGTCACCGTGATTCATCTGTCTGCGCTTCCAAACAGCAGCTCAGCTCGCTGTCCGCCTTCTCCGCTTCATCTCTTCCAGCCCGTGTGCGTCAACGTGTTTTTGTTGACCAGACACCCGCGTCACGTTCCGGAAAGCAGAGAGCTTCCACCTGATCCGTGCCAGGCCTCCGTCGGGTTGCTGTAACCTGCCAGCGTATTAAAAGCAAAATTAGGAGCTAAAACAGAGGCTGCAGTTCCAGGATGACAGTGGTTCTGCCAGATGGAACACAAATAGACATGTTCTGGGATGTAGTGTTTCAACAATAAGGTAGTAGGTTCAAGTCGCAAGAAAAGCGCCTGGTCAGTTTCTTCGAACAAACGTGCCTTTTAGGAAATATGATGTACAACGAAAGTATTAGGCCGTGTGTAACTTAAGTAGCGAGAAGAAAAGAAAAGGTCCGAGCGCGGTGCCCTGTGGAACGCCCACAGACGGAGGCTCAGAAGCCAAGGTGAGGTCGCTCTTAGATGCTCAGCAGGAGGTATGAGTGTAACAGGTGTCACCTTAACTGCAAACATTTGACCTCTTCCACAGCAGCTTACCGCTCCGCCTCCCAGCAACACATGGGTCGTAGGGCACAAGACCTGGTCCCCCCCCTGCAGAGGGAACCATTAAACACTCTGTCTCTAGGGGCAGGGCTGTCACGTGTGGCTTAATAGTGGAACAAACAGACTTGTGTGAACAGAGTCCCTGAGAGAGACCTTGGTGCCGGAAAGGGAGGACAGATAAGAGGGTTGTGTCAAGGTGAACACCAAGTCTACGGAGCCGTATCACCAGCATGCTGTCACCAGGGGCAGTTTATAGGGACAACTTTCAGCACTGCAGAGAGGCCCAAAGCCAACGTGCCAGACCGGACACACAACTGGGTCCGAGACGCTTGGGCCAGTTCCTTAACCATCTGGCCTGATCCATTTATTTCACATATTAGCTGCGCAGCTGCCGGGCACATCTAATGTCAGCGTAGACGACACATCCAGTAATGCAGAACAAGCGCAGGAAGCATGGCACATCTCCACAACATCGTGCCGGGCAGGGCGCATGCCCGGGCATGACAGAGGACAGCAAAATATTGACGTTCCAGCAATGATACAACACGCTCCACACCAGACCATCAAGGCCGCTGCCCTTGAGAAGCAAATGACATGAGACATTAAAAAATCTCATCTTTTTTAAGGCCTCTTCGCGAAGCTCCTTACACGACCTTGCGTGGTAAAGAGAGCTGGCGCCGAAAAATGAATCCGTCAGGTTTGGTCAGCTGGTCGCCTTCGTTTCTTCGAAACCAAGACACCGAGCCACACGGAAGCATTTTCGTGGCACCTTGAAGACAAAAGGTAGGGGAGAGGCGGAAGTTATGCTTGGAATGGAATGTCCCTCTAATGAGAGGAGCACTTCCGTGGCAGACGTGCAGACGGGAGCCCAGCGGGACAGTGGCTCGCCACGTGAGCTCAGCAATGAAGGGCGGTGTATCGGCCCCGAGCCGATCTTATCAGGCAGAGAATAAAGCGACTGCGGGAAGCTGACTGGCTACGCTGCACAAAGCCACACTCTGTTTACCTGATCTCCATCAAGCACTCGTTGCATCTCCTTCATATGTCAAATATTTATTCGCAAATCACGCGTCCTACACATGGCCTATGTGCGACATGTTGCTCAGCTGTTTTTAGGTACCTTTGCACCTAAAGTGCTTCTCCACAGGGGTCCCATTTGGGATAAAAGAATAGACTGGGGTCTGGACTTGTGTCCTGTGTGAAGGTTCCGCTGCTGAGCAGCAGGACACCGGTTAGAAGCGGTGAATCCAGACGCAGTGGTAGAACCTCGACAGGATCTGCTAAGCGAGCGAAGAGCAGACCAGCGAGAAAGCCGAGCCTCTGATGTGGCATAGCGCTCGGTCTGGTCTTGTTTTCGTCTTCCATGGTATCCGTCCCCAGTTTTTCCAGGCGGAGCCAGCCTACCCGACCAATCGTAGAGCACTGAGGCACCCCACCCCCCCCCGTCTCCGCATTATCTCTCCAGCTATATGCTTCTTTGAATCCTCCATCTTCCAAAACCCCATCCCAGCCAGTCCCACGGCCCGAGGAGCCCCCGTTGGCAGCCTCCTTTGAAGTCGGAGGAGACCGCGACCCTTTTTAAATAAGAGAAGACTTGCACTTGAAAAAGGGAGTGCGGCTCCCCACTTCATTATCTCCTGTCTCTATTTCTGAGGGAGAAACTCTAAGCCTCCTTTCTTACCATGAAATGTGAAACTGGAGCGAGACAGACAGTTGCGGGCGTTGCTCCAGGAGTCGGTGAAAGGGTATCATTTCAGCCTCAAACAACAAGACCATCTTGTATAGCTTTGTGGCTCTTGCTGAAAAGATGTGATCGCTTCGCTTTGATCTCCTCCCGAGTCATTCATCCTACCCTCCCGTGTCTGGGCGCTCGGGCTACACGGCAGAGCGAGATGAAAGAGAGAAAGATCCATCCTAGCATTTCAGAGCAAGTCAGACATGCTTTTCCCACGTAAAACGGGGTAGCTCTGCTTGCGGGAGCTCATCTGCACAATGAAAAGAAGGAGAAACCCTGTCGCTGTAATACGTTTGCCGCTGTTCGTCACAGCTCATGCCTTCCGCAGCAGGCAGCGTGAACATCTACTGCAGCGCTTTCCTCGCTCACATCTGCGTGGAGCTCAACTTCGACATCATCAATGTCCGTTTACCGAATGACTCGCTTTTGACGCCATTTTCATAGACTTGTAGAAAACGGAAGGTTCCCTCATGGAGATCCTCGTGTTTGTGAGGGTTTCCTCCTCCAAACATGTGTTTCATGTGAGTTGGTGGCTCTAAATTGCTCTTTTGGTGTGTGTGTGTGTGTGTGTGAGCGGACAAGTGTGTGGCTACCCCCTGCAATAGGCTGGCCTTCCACCGCCTGACTCCATTTGCTTCCAGGATGGGCTCTAGACTTGGGTGGCCCTGCTCTCAACATGGGGGTGTGAGGGTGTAACTGTGAGACAGTGTTTCCATGGCTGGCAAACAAAGGCCTTCTTCCCGTCTCCAGCGCCAGTTCGGTTGCTGGCGGCTACACCGGTTATTCTTGGGGATTTCACACAAAATATTTCTGGTTGTTCTGGGCCGTGAGCCTCTCCTCCCCACTTGCTCTTTGGCCCTCGGGCACCTGATGAACAAATCCAGCCCTGGAACCGGGGAGCATCGCTTCCACTGTGTTACAAGCGATAAGTATGCACCTGCTCAACAAAAGCTGCAACAGAAAGAAGTCGACGGGGCGGAAGAACTAGGAACTTCTCAACTGAAGGTGTCATCCTTTTCAGTTGAGGGAATCTGTTCCTACCTGTCTGAATCCTGGTGTCTTCACGTCCTAAGCATCCAACTCTATTTGCGTTTCTCGCCACTTTCTTTCATACCTTTGGCAAACGGACAAATGGCTACAAATGACGCTTTGTGATCCCATCCCATCTTGTCTCAAGATCTCTCCACCTTACAGGTCATGGCAGGAGGCACAGAGGAGTGCATTGCAGCACAACAAAGCGATCATGCAAATATAATTGTCTTGGCAAAAGCTTTTCCCGTCTAGGACCTCGAAACCGCGAGGTTTAATCCAACGTTCAAAAGAACCACGGACACAAAGGGAACCATTTACTAGCTACAGTCCTACAAAGTCACTGTTGACTTACGCTGGGGTTTCCTCTTCGGCCCCCTTTTGTGTCTTAAATGTCGATTGTTGGGCCCTGAGAACCGGCATCACGAAGCAGCTGCCTCACATGCAGGCGCTGGTTTCGCAGCGTTTTCACAGGAATCGTAAAAGGCGTTCGTATTGTAACCCCCCACCCACCAACACGCTGTTGTCGCCATTCCTGCAGATACAGCGCAATTGCAATAGAATCGCTGTTATCAGCTTTACTGCGACTCTTATCCGTTTCTTCACCAAGGTCAAAGCCATAAAATAACCTTTGTTAGAACTCTGCCGCTCGAAATGTGCATAAAGAAACCTCCGGAAGCCATTCTAAACATGCCCTAAGTAAATCCTACAGGATCTCAGGTGATGTTTTCTCTGAATGCAGGAAATTCACTTGAAAACGTTTATCTGCTCCCAGAATCTGCTTGTGAACATTTGCGGGCAAAGATGAAAATGAGAAAGAACGTTTTTGAATGATTGTTTATCTTCTCCCTTGTTGTAAAATGGTCCTTTATGACTCGGGTCTGGTTAATATTAGATTTAGACCCCCCCCCCCCCCCCCCCCCCCCCCCCCCACACCCCCCCCCCCCCCCCCCCCCCCNTTTACCCCCCCCCCCCCCCCCGCCATGTAGATGAATGGACCCTGGGTTGAGGCGTGTGTTCCCACGCAACTTGTTACGGATCCGTATAGCCGATCCAAGCCGGCGATAAACTGGTTCCAAAAGCCGGCGCTACGCTGTAAGTACCTTTTTCCCCATTTCGACAGCGACGTACAGCAATGTTCCCACTCGCTCTGGTGTTTCGCGCATCGAAGCGCCTTCCCGCGGTCCTGCCCGGCTCCGGCTCCGGCTCCCGGCTCCGTTTGCTCAACAGTCCGACCTTGAGGTTAAAACTCACTTTTAGAGTCTCTCCGCTGTGTTTTCACTGCTTCTGATGTCAACTTTTCATACCCAGCTATACCTAGACCCAAAATCTACATAGTATAGAGATAACTAAGTCAAGAAGAGCTTCTCATATGTCATGGGACACCCAGGAATGAATAAAACTAAAACTAAAACTAAAAAAATAATTTGTACATGTTAAGATAATAATAAGTTGCGTGGCCTTTAGTGACCTCATTTCATTTAGACACAGTGTCAGGTAGAAGGTTTGGACAGCGTGACACTTCTTCTCGCTGGGTCGAATGTGTCTGCGTTGAGTCAGGGTGGGTTTCCCACGATGCTGAGAGTTTGGATGACCCCTATGTTTGAAACCCCGCGTACCCTCTTTACACCGTCACACCCTTATTGAACGCCTCGCAGTGTGATGTAAGCCGCCACGGGGCAAACCTGTGTGGTCCCAACAGGTGTGGATCAAATCAGAAGTCACCACTCGTGATTTTGGCACCTGTCGTTGTTTTGGTGCCGCCGCTCTGGGGATGTTGATGGTGGTGCTGCAGAACAAAGGTTGACGCTATTCAGACTCCATTGTTCATTGTTCTCTGCTGGCTTTGGCTCCCTATGGATTCGTCCAGCTGGATTTTATAGAAAATCGCAGTCTTTATTTTCGTCTCGAAAGCCGTAGATTTTTCTTGCTGGGTGCAGTCAAATGCGGTCGACCTTCACTGTCGGAAGTTTGCACTCAAAATTCAGTGTCCAAATCGAAAACCAAATCTAAACATAACAGTTAAGATGCTCACAAGCCCGGGGGAGAGGATGTAGAAGGTTAGGAATGTGGAAGTATTCCTTAAATAAAGTGGGGCATTATGGGAAGTGAACGTAATTACAGAGAAGTGTCTCATTTTAGGTGTTGCTTAATCGAACAACAAGGAAGCAGTGGAGCAACTGGTGTCCAGTTTTTTTTTTTTTGCTGATGTGTGTGTGCATTCGACAGAAAGTGTGTAAAATCCTTCACGACAAACACAGTGAGCGCAGGGGGTCCCCGCTTCACTTTGTTTTCGGCACAAATCTCTCCTGGGATTTCAGATCAGGGGCAGAAGCAGCCAGGAACTGTGAGCGGAGCGCGCTGCACTCGTATCTCAGCTGTTCTCCTCAGGCTGTTTCAATGTACAGTGGATTATCGCTGTCATCTTCCCCGTATTAGTTTGCGGAAATGACAGCAGAAAAGCTTGTGCAGAAATCCTTGGTGGACTGTGAGGTGTTTGAGAGGACGTCGGTGAGATTTAGGGGAAATGACTTCTGGGGAGGGATGGGAACACATTATTGTTTTTTGCCATTGAAAATAATGCAATATAAGCTTCCGCTTTGTGAAAAGTTGCCATCAGACACATTTTCAGGAATAAGGTTAGACATCCGATGACAAGGGATAGCTGTCCTCCCACGAAGCGCTTCCTTCTCAGAAAAACACAGCTGCAGCTTTGCATTCGTGATGCATGTTCACTTTCACAAAGCATAAGTGTGTGCTTCTTGCAACACCTTACTTACGATATGCATGCAAAGTATTGTTATTTTAAGGTGCACAAAGCTTTCACATTCAAAATCGGAGCAGTTCCAAACAGCCAGTAAAGTCTGGAATTCTTACATTGCAAACTCCTCCACACAAAGAAACAGGACTCTGGTCATTAAACGTGTTAATGGGTGTTGATCTCTGCCCTACAAATAAGAAAGCGTGTGAGAAACACGCCTATGTATGCGAGCTGGTGTTGCTGCTCCATGACCTGTGAACAAACATAAAGTGCGGTGGAAGAGAGGCTTTTATCGCTTTGTGACCCGCTGCGTTGGCGCAGTAAAGCGTGGTAAAACGAGGCCTTTGGAGAAACCAGCAGCACGCACACCTTGTAAACAAGCGTGGTCTGCCAAGACCTGCCCTTAGACCACAATTACCTACTGGCAGCAGTTTAACCCTGGATTTGAACATGGGAGGGTATCGGTGTCCCAGGTCATGGTAACTTGGGCTCAAGAAACACTTGTCTCCAGGTACGTTCCTTAACTGGACAGGGCTGAGTACCTGACTGCAGGCTGAGGCTGTTTTCATAACGCAACAATGGACCCTGACCTGAACCAGCACGTGTTAAATCGGGTTTGTTTAATAAGTAACCGCGTGTGTGAACAGGCGGTGCACCGGTACTTTCGTTGTGCTGGTTCTGAAGATGATCTGAGCTGCTTTTTATTAAGTCGTATAACTGGAGTTAGTCTGAGGTTTAGGTGAGGTTGGACTTGGACAAGTAGTACAGCAGATTCCTCACAGCATCTGGGCTGTGCTATTGGATATAGGTTCTATACCTGTGGGATCTGTGTGTCGCTTTCCTCCCACGGTCCAAAAACACGTGCTCCAGATGGATTGGGGGCTGCTCTCGGTATGTGGCAGATTAAGGGCTAAGAGTCTTTGCTTTGGATTCTGAGGGCCCAGGTTGGAATCCAACCTCCTCCTGTTGGAAAAAAAAGCCCCACTAAAAGTGACCTAAATACTCATTTGCTTTGACCAAAAGCATCGCCACCATACAGTAAATAAATGTTTACGTGTGGCTGAGCAGTGGAGTGGAGCAGCACCCAGTGCTTGTGGGTTAGAACCTGTACCGCCGTGACCCTGCAGAAAGGCACGCAGCTATCAAAGGTGTGTGTGACACGTCTGTTCTGTCACAGCTTTCACTTAACTATTACATGGAATCTGTAGGTTGAACCGCAGGGCTTTCGAGCTTCTTCACTCCTCTTCTACAGCAGGCTGTCAGCTCTAAGTCGATAGGAAGATGACGTAAGACATCGATCCCTGGACCGGTTCACTGCAGCTTAGCAGCCCCTCTGTCCTTTTGTTTCAGGTCCAGCACGGAAATGGCAACCTGGGGGATCCTGAGCTCGGCCGCGTTTGGGTTGAGCAGACTAAACAAACGCATACCGGAGCACATTCCTATTTCCAACAAGTCTGGGCTCGTCCCGGGTGTTCGCGGTGGTCATGTGTTCAGACTGCCGGCACGTCGGCCTCCCCAGGACATCCTTGAAGACAACGAGGTCCCAGAAGGAACACACATCTGTCACAGGGCCTGCTGGGACACACGACATTCTCCGACGTGTAAATGCCTTTCAAAGAAGCAATTCGTGGACCAAGAGGTTGAACGTGAGGAGCCTTCCTCGGACCGGCAGCCAAGCGGTCGACAGCCCCCGGGTCTTCTTGTCACCTGCTTTCTACAAACTGCAGGATGGGATCGTCACAAACTGGCGTTTATAAAATAGACAAGGGAACCGCGTGGCTCTCATCGTGAAAAGTGTCACAAGGGTAACAAGTGCCACCTTCTGTGAAGTCAGGCCTCCAGGCGGCTTCCAGGAGCCGCTGTGTTTACCGCGCAAAGGTGTTTTTAGGAGTTGCCAACATATGTTTCCAGAAGGATTTAGCAAAGCAGGAGAATGTAGCTGGATATTACAGTAAAACTCTAAAAATGTTATCTGCAAACTGTTTGATCGAGTTTTCTGATGAGGTAGACAGTTCCGCCGCCCCCGTCCAGCCGGAGACACGCTTGTAAAGTGTCCGGTTGTCTCGATGCAAGGTTCACCTAAAAGGCATTCGGAGAATTCGCTTTGTTTTCTGCTTCCAGACAAGCGCCCCCGCCGTGGGCTGGCAGGAAAGCCAGGAACCCTTAGCGAAAGTCCCCGGCGGTTCGGGCGGCGAACATCAATGAGGAGGACCGTTTGCTGCATCTGACTTATAGTGCACTCTGCTGGGTCCCCGGGATGAACTGGAAAAGCCCCGCAACGCGGCGTGACCCTGGGACCGTGACACGGGACCGCCGTTACGACGGGCCGATGAAGTGAACCAGTGAGCTGCATCTGGCAAAAACAGCGAGAAATTCCTTGGCCCGAAAACACCTCATTTGCTGTACCAACGCAGTGTTTTCTGAGCCGCGTGACCCTGTAAACATCAGACTCGAATCCACCGTCCTTGAAGCAACAAGGGCCTTTGCCACATGAGCCGTTCCTCTTCGTATTTGTTCTGAATTATATAACAGGTTTGCTTTAGAGTTCCTCTCACACAGCGTGACTTGGCAGCCTGTCCGCGGTTTTAAATATTTATTCTGCGACATTCACACCTATGACAGGCCGGCATTTCCATTGGGGGGGGGTGAGGCTATGGTTTGAGTTCCATTTACTTGCAAAGGTGGCAAAATATCTGCAGGAATTTCGCCGTCATTTCTGCTCACACGACCCCCCAGGCCCTTGTCTTGTCGGCTTGCCTTCCCATTTTTTTGTCACTCGGCACACCTGTGCATGTGGGGCGGAGCTGCGGCGACAGCAGATTTCGGTCGCGTTTGAGACCCGAATACGACAGGAAACCGTCTTTCCCGGGGTTTTTTTTTGCAAAACGATCGAGCAGTTCGGACAGGATTAGAGCGGATTCCGGGGCGCGTCCTTCGAGCAGGTCGGCTTTCTCGCCATGAAAGATGGATGAAGCGGGTCTAGAATAGGTTTCAAGCTCACCGAGGTGCCAGAGAGTCCGTTCACAGTGTTCCGCAGGAATTCGGGTGTCCAGTTTCCCGCGCAAGAATTTCCGTCGCTTTTTCCAGAAACACGGTAAACCGAACCGGCTGCGGGTTCCCTCAGCCTGCGTAATGGCCTGCTGCCGCAAAGGCCCATGGTCCTCGACGCATTCATTCACCCTCGCGGTCCCCGTCCCCAGCACATTTTACCCGCCGTCGACGTTCTGTCAGCGCATTGAATGAAAAGAGCCTCACAGGAGGTGAGCGGAACCGTGACTAACACAGCTGCCCCAGTGGGCTGAACAAGGTGTCTGGGGAATTACTGGACCTTCAATTCGTGTAAAAGGATCAGTCAGCGGTGTTTACAACAGGCAAAATTCCCCACACAACCTTTAAGCGGCTTGTTAACCGTGGCTGAAACTGCGAAACGGGCCTTTTAAACCCTCGCAGACGTGGGGACAACATGCAAACTCCTCACGGACCGGGCTGGGTTGAAACCCACAGCCGAGCAGCTCAGATGCTGCACATTATAATGTGCAGGGCTGTGAAAAAGGACTCGCCCCCCTCCCCCACTGACTTCCCCATTTTCATATTTGCCACACTGTGGTTTAGGCAAAACGTAATATTAGGCAAAGGGAACATGAGGAAACCCAACTCACTACTTCATTTTGGTTTTACCCTCTTATACTGGTTGCACCACCTTTAGCAGCAATGACTGCAACTAAACTCCTCCTGTAGTTTGGCGTCATTCTTCCCCAACGGCCACGGAAAATCAGTCCAGTTGCTCACAGGGATGGACCGACGGGGACGGGGGTCGGGGGACAGCGGAGCGGTGGCTCGGCCCCCCATCGAGCAGCCGAGGCGAAAGCCGAGAGCTGTGCACCAGCAAGAAGAGGATGTGGGCAGCGCTGCACACTGAAGAATCGGAGAGGAACCTTCATCGCTGTCGACTTCAGAGTTGCGCTCCTTTTTTTTTTCTTTTTTTTTGCGACTTCGGGTCAGCTGACTTCTGGGAAACTTTGTTTTTGTTACTTTTTAAAGCGGAGGGGGGCGGGCTGTTGCTACGGCGAAGGAGCCAATCGGCGGCCTCCCGTGATCCCTCGCGGCTCCGCTCGCAATATTTAGCGCCCGACATCACCAGAGGCGAGTTATTCTGTGTTATGTTCTGTTCAGCTCAGGGGTCTGTGGTGCGTCACCTTTTTGGGGCAAAAAAAGGAAAAAAAAAATGAAGGGAAGGTAGAAAAGCCGGGAAGTTTCCCTCACCGGCAGGGAGCAAGTGCAAAACGCTGGGAAACAGGCACAGCTTTACCACACATGCAGCGGCGCTGACCTTCGACCCCCCCCCCCCCGACCAGGGTGTGTATTTATGATGCAGAAAAGAGGAATGTGAACGAGAGAGCTGCTGGCCTCCATCTCCTGCGTGGTGTTTTTACGCAGTGATGACCGTGCAGTTCCTGAGCAGCCACATCTGGCACGTAACACACGTGTGTGTTACACATGTCAGTCGAGCTGCGTCTGCTTTGTCGTCTTTTCCGTCACAAAAAGCTCAACTTCTGTTTTTTAGAAGCTTCCACCGCCGAGCAAAAGTTCCGCTTATCGATCGAACAAAACCTCCCCGAAACCTTTGTTCGGCCGCTTTGCACTCGCTGCCCGTCGCCGTTTTCGCCTCCATCCTCGGTCACGGCGTCACCTGAGTTAGAAATGCGCGAGCGGGTCACTGCCGAGGGTCTTCGGGTAAATTACGCTGGGTCGCAAGGCGTTGAGAACATCGGAGGCGAATAATAGGAGAAGATTTTTAAAAATGTGCACCGTCAGGAAGGAAGCCCCTGCAGCCACATCTCTGCAACGTCCTCAGAATGTTGCTCTTGCCATGAGGTCACGCAGACATTTCCTTTCAGCTGTTTTTTCTTTAATTACACGGTACTGGTGTCAAAAAAAGCGCAATTTCCTGACAAGGGTGCAAAGCAGACATCGGTTGATGCCCTGAAGTTGTGAAGCCAGTCCCGCTCCTTCAAACCCTAGGATGGTGCCACACAAACCCTCGCAAGCAGAATTGCGCGTTTTTGTTTGTCTCTGAAGTTATTGTGCACGTCCGTCCGGTGTGGCGGGAGCTTTGCACTGGGGTGCTGATGTGCCAGTAAAACAAAACGAAAATGCATGATTTTAAACAAAAAAGCACTTCTAGAGTTATGGCTTGGATCCAAAATGTTAAAATTTAGTATGGAACGGTGCTCATAAAATCCTTCTGGGGTCCCAGTAGCTACATTTGAGACGGGCAACCGCAGCCAATCAGATCTGTGAGGCCGCGCCGCGCCCCCCCCGGAGGATCTTTTTACAGGAAGACGATCCTCCGGTTGTCACTCGCCTGGCGTTCGTTCGGAACCGGAAAGGTAAGAACCACCTTGCTCGCTGCTTTCAGGTGAACTTCACGCGTCCAACACAAATGTGTAAACAGCCGCTGTGTGGAGGCGGTGTGACTCGAAGCCGCTTCCGAGATTCGCGACGGGTATTAAATCGACACAATTCCTCGATTAGCTGAGCCCCTCAACTCTTCCCAGAAGTGATTCGTCATCCTGACTCCTATGCAATTTTGGATCAACTGCTGAGCTCAGCGACCCCGTGACCGGTGGGTGAGGGGCCTTCCTGCAAGATGGTGGCCAGATGCATCCCACATTAATTCTATTATGAGATGTTTACCGTCTTTACCAGCAAAGCCCCCCCACCCCCTCGGCACCGCATTAGGCCGTCTGGGGGGTGTATAAATAGCAGGCCGCCTTACAGTGACAGCAGTGGCCTGGCAGGGGACACCGAAGAGCGAGAGGGTGACACAAGGTAAGAATAAACATTGCACCATCTGTCCCAGGCCACACGGCCGCCTCGCGCTGCGCACGCCGTCAGGAGACCCGGCGAGGCCGCGGAGAGGGATGTTCTCGCCGCCTTTGTTGCCTTACAGTTGATGACCCCTTGGCGCAACGGAGGAATCTCCCCACTGTTGCAAAGCAAAGCCACTTCAGGGTCAGAAGGGCCTGAGATGAACGCCCCCCCCCCACACACACCCCCACCCCATGTGGTCATTTTACTTAATCCCGTGTAAAAGCACAGTTTCATTCTTGCTGTGTAACAACCCCGCCTGCTCCTCAGTCGCTCTGCAGCGTTAGCGACGTGACAGCCACGTGGGGCCTGCCGGGAGAGGGGCTGCTGGGACGTGTTTTTGCGAGGATTGTGGCTCAGACGTCGCCGTAGAGATGGCCCGGCGTGCCCTCTCACGGGGGGGGACCGGAGCTGGAGTCACCTGGACGTGTCTTGTGACTGCATGTATCAGACAGACACAAACAGGATTGTGCCAAAGGATGTTTTTCCACCCTAAGCATATTTACCTGTTTTATAGCCGTGTCCGGGCATCAGTTCCAGCACAAACCGTGCGCTGTTCCTGCTGTTTGTGCTATACACAGTGTGTGTGTGTGTGTGTGTGTGTGTGTGTGTGTGTGTGGCCAGAGGAGATGCCACCCCGCAGAGCCGGCAGGCGGCCGACCCGCAAAGCCTGCGAACTCTGGGAAGCAGAGGGGCCACGGAATTTGTCGATGGTCATGCCCACCGCGCCCGAGGGTCACCATGACGACGGCAAACTACCCGCCAGCTAAGCAGGTGGCATTACGGCAGCGGCACTTTGGTTCCGGTGCAGCGTGCAGTGTCACGTAGCGTCAGTAGGCCGAGCGGTGCTGCTGGATGTGGTGCCCACGGGTTCTGATCCCACCTCCTGCAGGAGTTCCCTTGGGGGCTGATCCAGAACTGGTCCAGTAAGATACCCCAGTATAAATGGGTAAAATGCTGTAAAGTGCTGTGGAATAAAGTGTCCATAAGGTTTCTTTCACATCCAGATTTTGTTTGCTCTTAATGTAGGTTCTTCTCAGTCTAATATCTCCTGCATATCGCGATCTGTTGGTGATGGAAAATATAACATCTGCTGGTCCTGATTCCCCGCTGTCTCACCTAGCAAAGGCCCCAGTGTGTGAATCTCCAGAGGGGGTTCGGGGTCAGAGCTCGCCGGTGTCTCGCCCTCCGCAGGCCTCCGCTTATCTCCTCCCACACCAGAGCAGTCTCTGCAGGAGATGTTCGCGTGAGCTCAAAACCAAACATGCTCCGAGGAGCATTTCCACGTTCCATCGCAGGGTGATATTTCAGGCCCTTCATCTGCACATGGCAGCTCCCTGTAAACGGTTCCCTGGCCAGAATGGAAAATATTGACAGTAATTCTCCAAAGGGCCTGAGCACAGGACTGGTTCGCTGTGTTGGGTCCTAACCCTCAAGGGCTGGGATTCCATCCCTCCAGAACACAATATGCGAGGTTCCAATGGCGTGAACAACCAGGTACCTCCACACCAGGCTGCGCCTCATCTCTGCGTGTCACCTCTGCCAGACACTAAGCTTGACTTCCCGGCTATGAAGGCTGCGCTGGAAAACGAAAGCAGAGCTGCTGCCGCGGGACCCCCCCAGGCGGCCCAGCGGACGGCGGCTTGGTCTCTCGCTCATACAAGGATCCCTGTTTATTTTTCCCATGTAAACTGTGCAGTGCTTGATGTCACTGGCGGCCGTCGGTTTTCCTCTCACTGCGGTATCTGCAGCGGCCAAATAAGGAGGCCTGTGTGTGAATTTCCATAGCCTCTGTATTCCGTGCCTATCGGTACCTGATTAGGGAGGGCAACGCTTCCTTCCTGCCGCCTATCTCCTCAGGCTTCCTGCAGCTGAGGACACCCATATCGGGCAGACTCACACCCAGTCCAGAACATGTTCCTCTGTCTGCCCTTTACATCACGCCTTTATCCCAGTGATAAATCCACGCCTGTCATCCCCACCCACCCATCCATCCGTACTCAACTCACCCAACGCACCCCGGGGGGTTCGGGCCTACGGCCTTCTGTTAGCGCACTTGCCCGAGACCCACGCGGCGCACACCGACTGCTGGGACCCCCCTACGTCGACGTCACGCGTCCGCTGGCATCGCGTCGAGGTGAGGCCCAAACTCAGACTGAAGCGGGGGTCACGGACCATGACAAAGATGTCGCCTTTGCGGTGACACAGCAGGCGATTGCAAAAGCGGTGCTGACTCACGTTGTCACGCGGGTGAGGAAAGGCTGTAATGTCCCCTGTTCATTTTTCAACAGTATTGCCACAGGTAGCCTGACTGGTTTGAACTTGTGACACAGCGACACATGAGACCTTGCAAGTCAAACGTTCCCACGCAAAACCCTGGACTGTGACGGAAACCAGCTGACACCATGTAAAAAAAGCACCGCGTCCTTTCCCAGGAACCCCGCTGTCTCCAGGGACTTGGTGGAGCCGACCGAAGCTCTCGCTCTGCTGTGGGCCAGTGAGATTCTCTGCGTCCCGAGTTAAGAAGCGCCACACAAAGTCTTACAAAACCCAGGCTGCGTTGTGGAAATTACTTCAGACCTGTTGACCTACACGTCTTCAAAGTTTACTTCTACCTCTTTACATTCGTTCCTTCACATGACCCGTTTCTCCACTTCCAGTTATCTCACAGACACACGGAGGCCTCAGCAGGGGGTTGACACAGGGGTACGGCAGCTGGAGCTGAGATTCAAACCCGGGTCCTACGAGGCTGCCTCATAGCGACCCAGTCCTTTTTTTACCACACTGGGGGTATGACATCACCAGGACCCTCCTCTGTGAGCGTCACTCTTCTTTTCTTCAGTCCGGCCTGCAGTTTTCATCAGGCAACGTAAGACGCCCGAAAAGAGTCATCCGATTCCCCTTGGCAGGCCTCTGCCCACCTGTTGCTTAGTGTGACACGGGGAACTGAGCCCACACCTGTGGGTAGAAAAGTGTACGAGCCCTGGGCTGGTCACATGACTGCCGATCCCAGGGTGAAATGAGGTAACAAACCATTGAGCCAAGAGCAGGTGTTTTCAGCTGTATTGTGATTCCTGTGTCACCGCTGGCGCTGAGGAGACCCGGTCGGGAGGAGGGCTGCTTGCGGGGAAGTCCGTTCCCATGTCATTCAGAGCAGAACACCAGACGTGTACCCGACTGACCTGAAGGAGGCGCTATGAAGCCAATTCCTTGTTAGGTATAAAGCTGCGATGCTCAGCTCAGGTCCCTGAACCTTCTTTTTGTCATTTAAACTTCGGCCAGCAGCATCTCTGCCCATCTTCTGGATCCAGTTCCTGGATCCCCCACGTGTCCTCCCACCGGAAGATTTGAACATACCCGAAACCCCCCCGTCGATAGAGCCGGTGAACGGCATTTGGTTCAAAGAAACTCTGGTACTTACCTTCGGGAACCTGACAGTACTTACCCATCCTTAGCAACTGAAAACAAACAGCAAAATCCCACCCGCAGTTAAGACCACCCCCCAAACAAAAAAGCCTGTGTTCAACATTTAGTTGATATAAAGGAAAAGTGGTGGTTGATGGATTTCATAACATCACAGGGCAGAAGTGAAACTGAGACTGAGATGGTGAGTCAATGCGAAACAAATCTGAGGTTCTCTGACTGTATCAGACTTCTTAAGGCTTTTTCAAAAGTTCCTTTGTCTTCCCAAAGTTTCGTTTTTTGGCAGAGAAGGAACAAAGGAGCCACCAGGATTCAGTAACCCTCAGCGTCCTGTTTCAGCAACGCAGGAGCCCTGCAGTCTTTTAATGTCACCTTTGTCACCCTCCTCCCAATAAGTGACTCGGTCACCTTTAAGCAGCTCAGACCCTCAGCGAGACGCCGCCTTGATACTCGAGCCGGTTGAGTCCACGTCAGACCATCATCGTCCAGGTTCTCACTCCAGCTGATATATCTGCACAACCAGTCTGACTCTTTCAACTGTTTTATAAATAATAAAGCGAAAATTTAATCTCTGAAATAGGTTGGAAGCAGGAACAGTCGAGAAGCGGCGTCCATGAGCATCGCATCTCAGAGGCAAGGAGCCCGTATGGATGGAGCGGTTAATTCAACGGTAATCGGGCCCCGGCGAGTGGCGGAATGTGCCGGGTGAAAACAAACGGACAGAGAGGCTGCTTGGAACGAGCCCGACAGCTGCGCTCCACTACGTCCCCAACGTGTCAAACCCTGGGATTTCGACCAACAACCTTCAGCGCACAAGGGGACAGACCTTATTATGTCACCCGCTGCCCCAAGGCAAAGTGACACGTGTTCAGTGGGTATAAAAGGTCTACAAGCCCCCATTGAAAAGGCAGGTTTTTGTGATGCAAACCCAGAAATTGACACTTCATCTTCAGACCTTTGCTGTGACCTCACAGCCAACAACGGTCGCGAGAAAAACAAATGGATCTGTTAAAAAACCCACCGCAGCCTGGCGCATAACTGGGCGCAACCCCCTGCAAGTAACACTTCACAGAAGCACCTTTTGCATTTGTTACCGCGATGAGTCTTCGTGAAATGCAATTTCGATAAGGGTGTGAAGACTTTTTGTATCCGCTGCAGAGGGATGGAGGCCGTGGAGATCCAGAGCACGGAAAATAACCGCGGTTACCCAGCGAGGACGGCATCGAAACCCGAGCGGACAGAGTCCGTTACCTTAACCGCTCCGGGACGGTGCGTTGGCGGCAGATAGCAAGAACCCAGGAGTGTTTAGTTATAACCTGATGCAGCGTTAAAACACGGTCAAGTCTGGATCAAACTCTGCCACCGCCCACCAGCCCAGCCGTCTCTGTTCTTTTTATTATATTCTTATTTATTTCAGTTTTATCAAAAGCAGGTTTTAAAGCGTCATCCGCAGCAACTTTGTCAAGGGTCCGACAGCAGGGCCGCGCCTGGGGGTTTAAACAGGAGCCCGTGGTGGTGATTCCAAGTGGCCGCAGTAGAGCCGCACCCCCGTCGTGTCACTGGAACATCACCGAGGCAGCTGGGGGGGGGGGGCACTCCTGGCTTCCAGTGAAGCTGAAACTGTGACTCACACGCCGTCTTATCAAAGCCCAGTCACCTTCAAAAATGTTTGACCCAACCCAAGCCTCTATCACACAGATCGTTTCGAAAAGTTCAGCCAGTCTGCTGAGCGCCGCCACATGGGGCCGCAGGGCGACCCTGTGGCGAAGCGGGGGGCACGTTTACAGCGATTTTACTTGTTTGAGGCAACAGGCGCTGTACTGGTTTAGGGCATGAAGCTTGTTGGTTCAAAGTCCTTTCCCTCCTCTTGCTAATACCTACGACCAGGGTATATCTCCTGAGCAGCTCCAGCGAAAACCGCAAGTGGGGACTAGGCAATGCCTTAGTACATGCGTCGACCCCCCCATTTTAAAACTTATACATTATAGCACGGCAAATAATTATTGCTTTATAAATAAAATAATAGATTGTATAGTTATCATATTTCGTTATTATAGTTATCATTTCCTTCCTTGTCCAACCATCTGGAGGCCAAACCTTCTCTCAGACCCCCCGCGTACTCCTCCAGCCCACACACACCTGTCCATAACCCGACACCGTGACTGTGTTCCACTTGAGATCGTTTCCGCGACAACTGCCACACATACCTCTCTGTAGGCCTGCTGTAGATACAGGAGGAACGGGTTCGCCCTGTCGCAGCCCGCCTTCCGCCGCGCTTTTTCTGGTGCAAGGTGGCGTCTTGCACACGCTGGCAACCCACCCGGGCCCGGTGGGGGGTGGGGTGTTAACATTGCTTACGGTAACTTCTGCACACATCTCCCGGGTGGTGAAGAGCTCGTTTCTCAGGCACGCAGCTCAAGTGGGAAGAAAATGTGGTGACGCCTCATTTTTTTCCACCTTCTCGCTCCACACCGTTCCATACCTCTTCTCCAAATCCTCCCTATGGGGGCCCACGTCGGATGGACAGGGATTAAACCCAAAACCTGCCGGTGCCCTACTTCGATGCCGGGACCTTTGACCAGCAGCCCCTGCCCCACCCCCAAGAATCCAGAAAACGCCACAATGCCACCTCCACGGTGCAAAGGTCTCAACCTCACTTCCAACAGTGTGTGTGTGTGTGTGTGTGTGTGTGTGTGGGACACGGTGAAGAAGTTGTGCAATTAACGGTCTTAAAGTTCACCACACCGAAGGAAGCCACACCTTTAACCTCTGAGTTTGGAACAATGTTTTTGCCTGTAAAATGGGGTATTTTTGTACTGTAAATAGGTGTGTGGTTTAAAAGAGCTAAACACGGGCAGCACTATAACAGAGTAAACACCATCAGACAGGCTGGAATGGTGTGGGCGGAGGGTGTGACCTTAGTTTGCCTACATTTCCAAATACCCGCATACCTTTCTTCAAGCCCGGGCAGGTAAAGGAGCTGCGCTTTGTGAGCCAGGTAGGCCCACAGGTAGGGGCACCCAGATTCCAGTGAGTTTTATACCTGCCCTCCATTAGCGCCAAAACCGTAGCTCAAACCGAGCATCTCGACGCACTTCTCAGGAGACCCGCAGTGTCGGGCTGACGCGACCAGATTATGGGAAAAGCCTGCAAAGTCGGGCCTCGGGAGGAGTTCCTTGCAAAAACGGCACCCGGATCCGTTCGGGTCCATTCGAGCGCTGCCGGGGTGACAGCTTGGCCCCCGAGGCAGGGGCCGGGTGCCCGGCGTCGGCACGCGAGACGAACGCGGCCCGTTTGTCGGCCTCTTTTCTACTGACTGAGCCGAGTGCCGCCGTCCTCCTCTGAGGCGGGTCTGCGAACGGCGTCGTTCGACGCTGCAGTTTGGGGGAGAATTGCGTGGGTTTTGTAGATATAAATGTGAATATAATTCTATACAATTATGTTGTAATTGGATAGTTCAAAGGGCAAGAAAAAAACAGCTTAGAATGGAAGCCTAAACAGAGGCGCTGAGACCAAACGCAGGGCACGGAGAAGAAAAAAGCCGAGGAGCTGTGTAGGCTGTAATGGAGAGCTTCACACTTGTAAATAATCCTCTGGATTTAGACTCTGTGTTTACTGAACAAGTACAGACTGCGGTTCCGGCTCTTTCCGTCATTCTTCCCATGACATAATGTCTCGATCACTCTACGTTTAGTAAGTTTAACTGGCGGCTGGAGCACAGGCATCGATCCGTTCTTGTTCATCACGTCGCTATTTGGGTCCGTCTCGCTCCGTTCCATTCTGGGGTTCGCCGAGGCGGACGTGTTCTACGGCGGAACCCACAAACTTGTGATCTTTTTAAACGGCGGATTCGACACCACCTGCGTGGGAGGGTGAGGGGGCGGCGCTGTGCTCTCGCGTGGAAGCGAAGGTTGAGACCAAAGTCACCAAGCTGACTTCTGGACATCACATCCAGTCTTCTGAGGCAGGGAGATCTCGTGAGGACGATTTTTCCCATGTGACGTGACGGTGACTACAGCCGTTTTCCTGTTTGCCTGCTTTTGCTCACATGTTCTGCAAATACACGGTCCATCGTGAGGCTCACATGGTCAGCTGTGGGCCACCGATGTCCTATCAGCTGCTGCTTAACGTCACTTGACTCGGTGAGGAACCCCAACAATCTGATGGCTCCAGAAGGAGGGGCTTCCGGAGGTAGAAGAAACGATCGGAATTTTGCAATTTTGTCTTGTTTTCTGCCCGTCACCTGTTAGCTGACGGTCAAAGAGGAGACCGAGAAGCAGCCGGGCTTTGGTTGGACTTTTAAACAAGACAGCCTGTATTAATATCAGCTTCACGTTCCAAACCAAAAGTGATTTGTTTCTTCTAAGCCTGCGACCGTGAACAATGCTGCTGTCCTCAGCTTCTTGGGGATGAACCCAACTGCAGCCTATTGCAGCTGACTGCTACAGGACAGATGCAGCAGAAGAAGAAATAAAATGAAGCCAGAGAGCAAAAGGGCTCAGCTAAGCACAGCCGGGTCCTCTTCTCGTTGCTCTGATGCTTTCAGGACCTCTGGTTCCTGTCATGAAAAGCTGAATTAAGGGGAATTGACTGGGGTTTTTTTCCATTACAGCATCTGTTTCATCAGCACGAGGTCTGCAGACCTCGCCGGTTCTGCTTTCATTTGCTGACATCCCATGTGTTTCTCATCCCAGTCATAAGATGTGTTAACTGTACCGTCTTTGTCAAGGATGGGAGTCACGATCAAGTCATGATCCTGATGTGTTTCCAGAGGGTGAAATAATCCGGCACTGAGATCTTCTTCGCCGAGTAAAACTGTCCATGTTTCACAGCCCGGTTATCGGTGACGTTTGTCTTGGGTCTGGAGTTCTTATCTTGACGATGGTTTGGATTTTAAAAAGAATAAACTGAACAATTGTGGTGATAATACGAGGAAGATAGTAAATCCTGTGAGGTGAGACCCCAAACGGGTGACTTTTTCAGATGCAGGACGTTGGCACAAATCACATTCATCCCCCGGAGGCTCTTTGGCAAAGTCCTCCCATGGGCCAAAGTAGAGCCTCTAACGTCTTCACAGCACACCAGGGGATGTTCACCTCGGAATGTCTGGGAAAACCAGACCATTCCCACTGGAAGGTCCTTGTTCACCTCAACATTTATCAGTGTACCAGTGCAGTTGCCCACATCGCTTGGCAGGGAAGCCAGCAATCTGAGAGGAGAACATGGTACCAACCAGCTCCCTCAGCTTCCAGAAACCCATGCATTCGAGAGCTAAGGGCCAAATATTGCACTTCAGTCAGAAAGAGCTGGTGAAAGACACCAAATAACACCTTCAAGAAATTACAATCCACAGTTGCATAAGAGTTGGAAGTGGTGAAGGGGGAGAAGTTTACCAGGACTGGTTCAAAATGCTCCATCTCAGGTTTTCAAGGCGTCCGAGGCAAAACCCACCAACTTCCCGTTGCAGATATGTGGGTGAAGTGCTTGAGCTGCTGGAGGTGGGGGAGGGGTGCATTTGCCAAGTCGGTACACGCCTGCAGTTGCAAGCGTGCAGGGTGCAAGGCCAGCTGACAGACAGCGTGGTGTTTCGAGGAACAGGCGACGCGTGGGGGGGGGGGTCCTCCAGCTCCTGGCCATAACTCTGAGCGCTTTGTTCTCAATGGTCAGCTTCTGGACCTGTACACTCGAAAATTTAAGCAACTGAATGACACATGTCAAGAAAAATGGCGGGATGTAACACTCTGCATTGGTCTTGCGGAGAACACACTTCGAGAGAGGAGAGGAGTCGCTGCTCTGTGTTGTGAAAACCTCACAAAAGTCGAAGCTTGATCAGATTGCAGGGTTGAGCTCCTCGGAAACCACCTCACAGCTCTCATGGGCCTAACGTGGTTCCACACCCAAGACCCTGTTTGGATGTTAAGATGTTCACAGGCAGATTGAGGACCTCAAGTCTCCTCAAGACTAGAGGTCAGGGATTCACCCTGAGGCCTCTGTCTCCAAGTTTGGTGTCATCGAGCATAAGATCCCAACCAGCATTAGGAAAGTTCTAGCAGGCAGACGGTGAGGTTGATGTCTCCATAAGGGGACACGGAGGAAGTCTGCCAGTCTACAAGTAACAACTGAATTGTTCCCTTGGATTCGATCTTCCCTTCACCCAAATCCAATCATTCTGATGCGAAACCAGATGTTTAAACCACGTCGACTTCTTGGTGCCATTTCATCCATTCAACTAAGCAATGGCAGGGCAACACATAAGCTGCGTATTTTTTCCGGAAAGCTTCGGAAGCTTGAAAACCGGGTAAAAGCCAAGGAGAGAAGCCGTGCTTCAAGTTAGAAGGATGGCAATGAATCATAAATCAAAGCAGGACCTCTCGCCGTGTGTTCCAGAAGAAGCTCCTACAGATGGCTGCCGAGGTGCAGCTAAGTGCCCTGTTTTCGCTGCGCAACTTTGCTTCAGCGAACTTCCTGCAGACAAGTGATGCTATCAAGTCTCAAAGCCTTTCTGCCACGTTCGCGGCATCTTCAGTCGGTTTGCTGCTTCGAAACCACGTAGACAATTGCGAGGCCTACAGAGATGTGCCAATTCTTGCAGTTCATATTTACAACAGAAATAACAAGTCATTGCTGCAAAAGTTCAGTCGTGCGAGGTCACCCGCCGTGAGCTGGGCCTGCAGCAGCCCCTCGGTCTGTAGTTTCCACACCGAGTGCACCTCTTCTTCTAAATCGCACGCCAGCCCAAAACGCAGCTGCAAACTTGTCAACATTGTGGACGACTGCGAGGTCTTCGGAAATGAACCTGCAGCAGTTTGCAGGACACCAAGCCGGGTGGATTCGGTGAAAACCGGAGCATGAATTCTGGCCGCCATCCGGCCTCCATGCAGGTGCAGGTGAATTTGAGATACAAATGCAACAGGTGTGGTGGGAGAAACAAATTCAGATTATTAGTTTTTCCCCAAACCAAACATGACGTGTAAAAAAAACATTTCCCCCTCCATCTTCTGCCCAGCTGCCTTATATCACCCCCTGCGAGTACGAGCGTCCGAGCGCAGCCGGGCATCGTGGGCTTGTGGCGGTGCTGGTGGAGACCCCTACACCCTCCTTTCTGCGGAAATGGTGTCACAAACACCAAAAACGCAAACAAACAACAACAAACGGAAAGGAGCGCGTGGCTCGGCCCCCCCCGCCCAGCGCAGCGGGGTGAGCTGAGGTGAGGGCGAAAAAACACAGCGAAGACCTGAAGATGCAGCGAGCGAAGGAGCCCAGGAAATGCGCAGAGGTGCGAGCTCTGAACTCGAAGCTGCCTACATGCTGCGATAGCAGTGGCTGGGGGACTTCCTGCACAGGTTGCTCCCCCGCGGCTTCCTCACCTCCCGCTCACCACCGCTGACATACTTAATCGACTGATGCTGCATCATTCAGTCGCTTCGTTTTCAGGTAACCTCTGACTTGCCCCCGCCAGACGCAAAACACCTGTAACAATCCATCGGGAACCCGATCAATCGCTTTTAACCCTTCTAACATCCCCGGGGGGCCACCTGGCTGTTTGCATGTGGAGGGAGGCCCCGCCCACTCTTTCACTGACAACACCAAAGAGTTTGTTTCATTTTTCTCAGCTGCGTTGACCTTCCTGCAGCCAAGTGGTTGAACATTATCATAAGCGCACTAATGCGTACGTGGCGGGGGCCGTAAGTCGGACACCCCGACTTCCTCTTTTCTGTCAAAACTGGAACTTTTTCTCAAAATTTTGAATGATGCCGCTTCAGTCGGTGGGCAAGGGGGGTGAACTTGAGGTCGTGAAACGATGGTGACGTAGCACCGCGATTCTCCTCTTCCCCACCGGATCTGTTTCAGACGCAGGTTTTCTGCAGCGAAGCCGGTTCCTGGATGTTTTCAACTGCGGGCAAGAGGTCAACACTGCGGTGAAAAAGACCCCCCGCGTGAAGACCGCTGCGTAGCGACGGCTGATTGACGCTAAGCGAAACCGGCCATTTCCTGTATAGTTCATTATCGATAAATAATGTTTATAAACAAACTCATCCCGTCTTCCTCTCCACGGCCAACTTGCAGATTATAGGTTCTGCAGGGGTCCCTCGAGGTTCCAGGAAGGCGTCGCGCTCGTAAGACGGGGATGCCGTCGAAGGGACCTGCGTTGAAACAGTGAAGGTCACGTGACAGGATCGACGGACTGACGGAAAAGCCATCGCCCATCACCCTCGCTCCGGGGGGGGTAAGGGGCAGGGAGACACCCCTCTCCCCCGGAAGTCCGGCGTTCGTGGAGAATCTTGCGATTCACACGTAACGGGGCTTCCTCTGTAGAAGTTTGCGAGTTATTCGGGAACTTCCTCGTTCCTCTTGTTCAGCAGAAAGTGGGAAATCGGGAACTTGAATGAAGACAGGTTCAGGCTGCAAAGACAGGAAAACCCCTGGGGGGCCCTTTACAGACACAGCCGCTTCAGTGTAGTACAGCCTCTCGCACCCTGATGTGGCAAAAACCCACAACATCTGTAGGGGAGTTTAAAGTTTTTTTTAACTAAAGTGCTGTATTATAGTAACACTTTCATGCCCTAATGCGGGTAATAAAATGAAATAACGGGAGAATAAAACTACAGGGGGTCCAGGGGCATCAGACGGTTGGGTGGATCTTCACCAGCTCACAGTATCAGCGTTTAAAACATTTGATGCGTTACTCTGCAGCAGAGGAGAAAGGACACGATCTCCCTTCTGCCTTGTTTAAAAAAAAAAAAAAAAAAAAAAAAAAAAAGCCAAAGGAAGCGCTCCGGTGCATGGAGTGTATCGCTTCATGTGTGATCTGATNCTTTTTTAAAAAAAAAAAAAAAAAAAAAAAAAAAAACTCCTGTTCTATGTTGGAGTTTAATTTCCCGGCCCATACAAAACCCCCAGTGAGTAAAACCGAGGGTGACGCTTCATTCCATAATGGTGCTCGCTTTCCTCACGCAGGAAAGAACCTAATTTGTTTAGCACTTTTGTTTTCGGTTTGTTGGGATTCGAACTACCTGAGCGACAGGGCTGTGTGTGGCACCTGGCGATTGGTGCGTGGGCGGTTACCGGGGGAACGGGAAGGGAGGCGTTGAGCTGAGGACAGACTGACCGCTCAGAGGCACAGATCAAACCCAAACTGCCAACTATAGATGTCACACCCTGTGGGAGGAACCAACAAACCCCAGTGACGGTCCGACTGCATTTGAAACCCCCCCCCCCCCAAAGAAAGACCAAGTCAACAATCAATGGCACTTGTTTTATTCCTCTTTGGATGGAAAGACTCTTAATGTGAAGAGACTGGAAAAGAAACTCATGCTACAAATATACAGGCTGACATAAGTGCTCAATATCAGCATATAATGGAAAACTGCAGGGTCTTGTGTTAAGATTGAGTGACCGAGTCAGCCAGCAAGTACTGGAGGAGCCATTTTTAAATAATTAATACAAAAATAAATCTGGTATAAATATTCTGGTGATGTTCAACTCAGGAGCCAGCACTGCCAGGAGAAGCATGGAGGTCACAGGGTTCAAGCTCAACGTACTCATGTCCTGTAGACGTACCCAACTGACTGGGGAGTGACGCTGAGCCCGAGGCTACGGTTGTGATGGGTCAGCTCCCAAACGCTGCGACACCCTTACGTCCAACAGTCCTCCGGCAGCCGCTGTCCGGTCGTGGCGGCGCAGGCCTGTAGCGCCAGGGACAGCGTGGCAGGGATAGCACCAGAAGCGCGAGAGTTTATCCTCTGATCGGCCCCTTCGATTCACCGGATTAGGAGAGCGAGTCCAGCCCCGATTCCTGCGACTCCCGCAAAAGCCATGAGTGCATTTCGCACCAGCGACTCTGTGTCCTCAATGTGGAAGAAGTCCACGAAGCCATCCTGAAAGGGAAGAAAAAGCTGTTGATGCACCAAAGCCAGAAGCCTCAACCACTCCATTGAGAAGGAGGAGATGAATGGCACTGGGATCGTGGGAGGGTGTAAAGTGACACCTAATGAGTGACAGGTGCTGAATAATGCACACACAACTCAGTGATGGCTGGGGGGGGTGGAAATGACAAAGTGGCAGAAGATCATGTTACAAAGGCTTTGATGGGAACACTGGGGGGGGGGGGGGTCTTGGCACCTCATTAAAGTTTATGCCGTCAGCACCAACTGCGCTGCCATTAAACTCCTTCAAACAGCCCCTGGCAAGACCTTTGCAGATGTCTCTACTCACCCAGCCTTTGTTGCTGCTCAGCCAATTCTGCTGCTCCGTCACAAGGTAATTGGAGATCTGAGTGGCAACTGCGTCTATGCAGTGCTCCCGGCCACTGTCCTTCAGCTGCTGGCAGACCACCGCACCGAATGCCACCAGGCTGGCGACACGGCCCCAGTTGGTGTATCCGTCGCTGAACAGGTTCTTGGCCACAGTTGTTATGTAGCTAGTGTCATCACCTCGAGCCAAGTCCAGCTTTTGAATCATACCTGGGGGATAATTGGGGGGGAGAACGGTCACCCTCTGCAAGTTTTGCAGGAACCGAGAACCTTTGGGCGAGTTGCAAAAGCTGCCGCGGCTCATATCTAACATGCAGAAGCTCAATGTTCACAGTATCTGCAGATCCTTCAATAAAAGCACAACCACATGGGCACCTAGGGTCAAACTCCACATCCTTTGCCTCAACTTAGGCAGTATCTCATTTGCAGCAATAGGGCAGCAGCAGAAAAAGGCCATGACCAAGGGTGCTGTGCTCTGACTCTCACTTCTCTATATTCTGCTGGCTTCTGGTTTCGCCTTGACGTCTTGGCAGCTGCTGATAAAACGCGTTACGTGGAACTGGAGGCGGCTTGAGATTCTGAGAAATGCTAACTGAAGAGGGCGGGCCGTGGTTTTCGCACTACCTGATCACATCTAGTCATCTGCTTGGGTCAGTGTGGGTGATGCACTTTAAGTGCTCTAAATATACACGGCGTCCAGACTGCTGTAAATAAACATCGGCTCCGTGGGTGGCTCAACTGCATTTGCGTTGCTGTGAAGTAAGCAAACGTGCAGGATGCAAAACAGAATTTGAGCAGCCATAAAAATAATTCTTTACATAGGTCGTTTGGGGGGGGGAATCTCCTTCAGGCCAGTTGAGGAAGTCAGTCCAGTGCCTCAACACTGGCAACTGAGCAAGTTCCTCCTACAGAGCACAACTGAAAGCACCTTAAAGCCAAAGTGGGATGAAAAAGTGGAAATTAGAGGGCAACTTCTGAATCGGGTAGTAAACTAGTCACCTGGGTACAGTCACCACCCAGTTTCAAGAACCTCCCTTAGACAAACCAAACATTAAATTAACCCCTCGGTGCTTTACTAGGATTAACCCGTTCGCGAAAGGAAAACTAAAACCCAACGATATCAGAAACACCTAAAAAAAGGGGGGAACCTGGCTGATTAGAGGACCACAGAGACGGTTCTGTTTATCACAGGCATTTAAAGATAAAATCCCGGTTCCGGGCATCTTTCCGATGCGTGACGTCAGCGGTGGGCGTGCAATTCGAGTTAGAAGGAAGCGCGAGGGGGAAGTGAGGCCGCTGGAAAGGAGGAACCAGTGAGCTTATTTGCATCTGAAATAAAATTAAAATTTTCCCCACTAGTCATCGTTATACAATTCTCTAAAAACATAATTCTCACTCGAAGTGAGCTGGCCAAATGTACAGAGTTTACAGCACAACACCACCATTATTGCGCTATTACACACCCAGGCATTTTACCCTGGTAATCCGGGTTAACCCTGACCCAGGGCCCTGTAGAGACAACACGGAGCGGGAACCGACCCTACAGCCTTCAGGTCACCGACCCGTGGGCATCACCACGGCACTAGAGCCCGTTCCAGTGGAACTAGTTCATATGGCCGCCGAGTTTATCCGGATAAAGAGGATTATGGCAGAACGACCTTCACAGAAACCGCGAGACAGTCAGATAGAAGTTACCATATTTCCAGCCTTTTACTAACGTCTCCGCCGTGTATCCTGTCAAGAACCGCGCGGAGTCTCTTGAAAGCGCGGTTTAAAAAGCGTCCGGCGCCGAGAGCTCCGCTGTGTCTGTCACTTCAACCGCACCACCCCGACTTGTCCTTGGTCACCAAGCGGCGCGAGCAGCTTACCCTGGTAAACCAGGCGGTGCTTCTCCAGCAGCTCCTCCACCACGCGCCGCAGCACGGGCAGCGCGCGCGGCTGGACGCGCTCGCGGCGGCTCAAGCCCGCGCGCGCGCGCAGGAACTCGCCGATGAGCGCGTGTGTGTCGCGGTGCAGCTGCGGGTCGGCCTTCGGGAAGCAGCAGCTGTCCAGCGCCGTGTCGGGGGAGTCCGGGGGGGAGTTGGGCAGCGAGCCGTCCGCGTTGGAGTTCTGCGGGAAGCCGGAGGGGAACGAGAAACTGACCGGCTTCAAGGGGGGCGAAGTAGAGTCCACGTCTGACACGTTGTCCAGTTCCTCCTCGGTTCCCAGCTTAAAGGTGCCCGGCGCGGCGGAGGAAAGCGAACCTAAGTTGCCGGTGTGCTTAAAATGTCCAAGTTTGACATACGGGCAGAGCAGATCGACGGCGGAGGGGCGGCTCATGGCGGACCTGCTCATGTTTACGATGAAGGTGGGCAGGAGTCCGGGTTACGAGTGAGAGAGACGGAAAGGAAGTGAGCGACGTCCTCGGTTCGGCTGACTGGCAGGCAGAAGCCCTTGCGGTTTCTTTTTATACCGCCCGCTCAAGAGCGCCTATGCAGAGTTGGTCACGTGCGTTCAATTAACCCTTTTACTGTCTCCAGCTCGGTGATCTATTCGTGAAACAGCTCATTCCTGATCGCTGTTATTGGCACCGCGAACACAATAAAAAGAAATCAATAGTTTGTATCACTGTTTACGTCTTAGGAGGAAGGAAGTCGGGCGCGCGAGCGCGCGCGCGCACGGTGTATTTAAGCGGGGAGAAACGCGTGTTAAAGTGAGGCTGCGGTGGGATTTTGTTTACATAAAAGATAATAATAATAATCAGGGCTGGTGAGAAAACCCCCATCAGCGAAAACCTCCAGTTTGCTCACGTTCAAACAAAGGGTGTCAAGTCCAAGACAGCGGGATAAACCAGATAAAAATATGTGTAAATATAATATATATAGTGGTCCTCCACATTTTACTACATAACCAGAGCTATAAATGAATCTCCTCCCCAGCTACACTGTTGATCTCTAAATATTCGGCCATCATTCATCATCTCTTCCGGCACAAATGCACGGACCTCAAATTCACCTGCAAATGTCCAACTGACACCAACATGGCAAGGGGCTCCTACATCTCACTTCAGCTTTTTAAAAAAAAACATCCTGCATATTACTGTCAGCATCCCGCTGTTCAGCATGACATATGTCACTCAGCAATGTTCTGGAATGGAATTGGAATTTTCTGGAATTGTTACCAACAGTGTTTCTGACACCACAGACCCCAACAAGGGTCACCTGTATAATAAATACGTATATAAAACATGCTGAATAAATGTGCACAGCAAGAATACATACAGAGGATGTACATTAAGCTTAAAGTCTAATGTATTCGATCATTTAACATTAGAAACAATCTCCATACAGGACTTTTGCTTGTATGTTGGACCTCATGAAAGTTTAATTGTCACCTGAACTTCCCCTTTAAAAGAGTCACTAGATCTCTATTCATAACCAGGTTCCAGGTGAAATTTAGACACTCATTGACGTTTGGGTTCAAAGTCTACAGAGTCACGAGATGAGGAGTGAACTGCCGAGTTCTGCCCTAAAGACCGGTGATGTTAAAGGACGGGAGATCAGCCGCTCGGTGGCTCTATGCCACATGCTGAAATGTTGACCTTTGCTTGCACAAAACATTCAGAACATTGCACTTCAATGTTCTGAGAGGTCAGGCGTAACTCACCACTCCCATGTACAGGGGGTGAGTCACTCTGTTTTTTTTTTTTTTATTTTGAACCACAAACGAACACCGATAAGATACGCCAAAGTCATACACTTATGCTCAGTGACATCATTCAGTGAGGATGGAGACATGAGTTCAAGTACAAGATGTTCAGAAAATGACTTGCAGAAACATATCTTAGACCCAAACATAATACACACTGAAGGAAATACTACACAGCTGTACAACTTCAGATTTTTTTCGAGAAGGAACCAGGAATCACCAGGACTTGCAAATTAGAACTTGAAAATAAACACCACAGGTCACATTACATGGTAGTTTTAACATGTGCTGCTTTGTCACTCCTGCATTCACTGCTGACACTTTGAAAAAATTAAAGCATAAGATAACAGCACAGGAAAATTCCTGAAAATTCTATGAAATTCTAGAAGGGCATTTTCAGGTGTTCTGCTCCACCTACTGTCTGACCCCTGCAACTACACTGAGACTTACTGTACCCGCATATTACTGACTGTAGGAGCTTCATTTGCATCTCAGAGCACTTTTTGGGAACAAGCTTCAGTCAGCAACTTCTTTGAGCACGAGCCACAGTATAAGAAAATTAAATGAATTACTTTCCATGTTAAAAGACATCACAGGAGACGATGTGGTGCATCTGCTCCACAGCAGTATGATGTGCACTTTGACCGCCCTCACACTTTATTTGAAGTTTTGACAAATATACATTTCCATCCCACTGAAATTTTTTTGAAGAAAAAAGTGTGAAACGAACAAAACAAACATTAATACCGCCAAGTATTAAAACAGAGTGTTGTATGAAGAATGAAGTATAGATATTGGGACCCTATTAGGTGCTTTTAAAATATTGCTACAATATAAAGTTAAAGGAAAATTCTAGACTTCCTTTTACATGGGTCTGGAAATATCAAACAGAATTGTTTTTGTCACCACCTGCTGGTGAACACGTGCAGCTACACTGAAATGTTTTCCTCTAACTGGCCTTGAACCTCAACTTGAGAACACAACCAGTTTTACCATAAACCGAATAATATGCACATTCGTGCTCTTGGATCAGGTTGTGTAAAAATATCAAGGTTATAATAAATAAAGTCAACGGCTTGTCCAGCGCAGGATCTCGGGGGCCCGCTGGGCGTGAGCCAGGACACACTTCCCATCACGATGCAGTGTAACACTTTCATATCCCTGCTTTTTATAACTTTAAAGCCACCTTAACATTAAAACTTGAGAAAAATTACGTAAAATAACCTCTTGCTCAACAGCTGACCAACTCATTACACAAACAGGTCATGTTCACCTGCTCTGGGCTACTTTTAACTTATCATTATGAGTTTTAAGCGTCTAAACATCTTGGACACAAATGTGAAAAATAGTTACTTAATAACTTGCTTCCATTTTTTAAAAAATTTTAAAAATGAAAAAAGACAAAACTTTTGAACTGTATTAAAACTAGATTAAACAACAGCACAACTGTTCATCTCCATAACAGACAGGAATCTGGTTCCTTGAACACTTACAGTCCCTGGGGGGCGTCTTCACCCTGCGTCCAGCAAAGGGCTGCAGGAAAACGGCCGGTTTAGTTTTCACACAGATCGGAGGTGAACAGCAGTAAACAGCACCTGCTAGGTTGTAAACATATTAAGGGCCCCATTTTCATACAACAAGCATATGTAACATACATAACAACAGCTCCCGAAGGAAGGCCTGACTGACTTGTGACAAAGAATGTTCCAGAAACACCATCCCAGAGGATTCCTATTTCTTAAACAAAAACATTAACACTTTTCAACTTGTTTTCAACAGCAACAGAAAAGGGGACAAAAAAAAAAATCAGAACAGAGGTTAAACTGATGTAAAAGTTTATTTCAAATACCGACAAAAATTATCATCGCAGTCAACATTTTCTGTACATGTTTTATGTATTTAAGCACTTTCTGCCTTTGATAATCATCCTCTCCCATTCACCTGTAAACCCCTTTAAAGAGAACAATCTCACACCCTGCCTGACCTGCTCCTGGGTTCAGGGTCTCAGCGTTTCACATCGAACCAGAGGCGATTCGGGACCCAAAGCCCGTTGTGGATTTCATATCCACTGACAGGTGGGTGGGGAGGGGGTCGAGCAGGTGGAGAAAGACAAGGTAAGAATGCAGTTATACATTTATGCGTTTTCCACTCATATTCACACTCAGTGGCAGAGAGGTTCAGAACGTGACCCCTACGCTGCACTTTATACGTAATAGTTATGAACAGAGGGTGTAAGAGGGCAGCAGGACAGCAGCAAAACAGCTGCCTGACTAAGACTTAAAGTCAGTTCACAGCCAGTCAATCGATCGATCGATCAGTGGAATGGAGGCGATCAATTACCCTTAGCAGTGCAACAGGGCGTAAAACACGCACGTGTTTTTAGCTGTTTTTCGAAGCTCTCTGCCACTGATGGTGTCTTCTTGTCCACTCGGCTCCATGCGCTCATGGACGATCGCGCAGCAAAGCCTGATGGGAAAACAGACGGAGTTGCGTGAAACCCTCAGAAGATTAACTCACTGTAGACACAAATCGGGAGCATTTTTATATCTGTATACCAACAGCTTAGAATTGTACGGTTTGCTGCTGTAAAACAGAGAATGGAGCCGCTAAGCTCTGTGACAACAAAACAATAAAAAAAAAAAACAAAATGCACAAGGGAAACAAAACAGGTTTCTTTAACTGCAGGTGAAAAAAATTAATCAAGCAGATTAATAATTCCAAAAGAAAACAAATGTGGGATTTTTTAAAGCTATTTACAGTATGAACAGAACACCAAATTGGTGCATTATACAAAAAATATTCTTTTCAAAGCGCACTGTGGGAGGAAAACTCACTCTTACACACACCTTCCCATAACAGCTGGACGGTGGCCTCACCAAGGTGTTTAACCTGACTACTAGACATAAAAAAAAAAAAAACTTGGTTCATTGGCTCTTTTACACTTTACCACCTGCCAGAGGGCAACCGGAGATGAGAAGCACAGCTCTCACAAACACACACAAACAATTTTCAGAGTCATTTTCATTTCTACAAATTAAGACACACCTTCTCCAGATCACAGCAGATGCCATGTGCTCTAAATATCAGTTTTGGCTCCATCATGCTGGACCCTGAAACCGCCAGCACACAGCAACAAGAACACTGTCAGTAACTGTAAAACCCATCAACACCCAAGTTCTTCTCCCATCTCGGGCTGCACGGTACCTCAGGGCCACCAGCAGGTGGCTCCTTGCCACTCGCGGCACCCGTCCCCAAAGCCACCTCCCATGTTCCTCCACTGTTCACCTGCTGCTCTACAGGTATGTGTGACCGGAGTTGGGGTGGACACCGGCATGTATAAATTCACAATTGCTGCTATCTGGGTGCCGCAGAGCTTTGAACAGCTTACGCACTACAATCGAGTAACTAAAAACCTCCACGCACACGTTTTCTTTAGTGCTGGTGCCTTACAGGATCACACACAACAAGCAGGTTGCAGGTGAGACCTGCACAACTGCCTCACGAGCTGGACCAAAGCCAGCAATAACCTACAATTTTATCTAAGCATAAACTGGAGAATGTGACAGATGCCAGCAAACAAGCCATCATGACCAACCCTCAGCCTCTCACTTCAACCCAACCAGTCTCTGTTCACCAGGACCCCGGTCAGATTCCATCCGTGGAATGGACAACACTGGGGTTGTCTTCCTGACACCGAATGACACCAAATGTCATTTCCGTTTTCTGTGTAACGCATCGCCTCCACAGCAAAAACTCAACTGAACATAACCCACGCCTAAAGGGGGGTCCTGTAGGCTCTGGGTTAGCATCGATCACCAACAATCATCTTACAAGGAGGTTTCCATCCTCGGAAGTATTTGGAAAGTATACGCGAGGAGGCGCTTATTCTAAACTGAGGCCAAGTCCTTCTTTAGTAATCAGATCTACAGGTCACCAACTGATGAAACCACAATATGTCATTTCACCAAGGTGACTTTCTGAATGTTCTCTGCCTGCAGCCATGTCTCCTCTCCCAGCCTTGCTGCTCCCAACAGCTTCTCAAGATTGCGAACTAAAAAACAAAACATTGGCACCACAGGCTGTGAGAACCTATTGAAGGGGGTGACGAAAAAACAAAAAGCACATCAAAGTATCTCTGGATCTTCTGCAAGAAGTTTTCTTTTCCTTCGCTTTCGGCCAAATTTGCGGTCGCCAAACAAAACCCACTATTGAGGAACTCCGGCCATCCTTGCACTGGTGGTCGCTCACAGGAGGAGCAGTAAAAGGGAAGTCGCATCCACAGTTTGGTCCAAAAAAAAAAAAAAAAGTGTGTTTTTGTTTTTCTCCTCATTGTGTTTGTCATAAGCAGCAGAGGCCTTGTGAAAGTACCAGGCCACACGGTTGGGCGGTACGGTGACAATAAAGAAACACCAAGTAAGAAGTACCAAATATTTGGAGGGGAGCTGGAAACCTAAAATTACCTCTAATAAACATAAGCATGGAAATGCCTGCTTAGCTTAATATGAAGGCTTTGGCCAAGACGCATCACTCACGCAGCACGACTGCAAAAAACATCAGGCCAGATGCCTGAAGTTCTCACTCCCAACAACCACAAGAAACCCTAGAATGTAATGTCAGCACTGTTGCATGTTATCCTGCACGTTCTCTTCCCTTCACTCATTTGTTAAATCATGTTTTTTACCCCCCAATAAAACTATACATGTATGATTTTTCTTTGGCTACTCAACCAAACCTCTTCAAAGGCTTGGTTTCACGCTAAACATTAAAAATCAACAAAGAAAAGGTGATGTCACTGTCCTAGCCAGGCCCTGCCCTGTGGGAGTGGCCGCAGAGAAAGTAAGGTACATCTACACGGGCTTCACAGATCATCATCATACTCCGAAACCTCAACCCCGAAGGCAGAGCAAAGCCACCAATCAGAGAATGCTGAAAGCAGAAGTGTGCGGAGAAAAGGCACCACCCCCAAGTCACAAAGAACAAAAGATTTTGACCCCAGAACCCTTTCCTGATTGGTTAGGCCATGTGGAGCTTGGCGGGATAGTGCTGGGTGGGGTCAGGGACATGAAGGCGGAAGGTGAAGGGAAAGGATATGTGGTTGGGTGGCACAGAAGACGGGGAGGCTGCAGCTAGCCAGCCAGCTTGCTGGTGACCAGCGAGGACTTCCTCTGGGGCAGGTCCTGGGGTGTGGGGATGTGGTCCCCAGTCACCAGGTTCTTGTCTGGCCCAGCAGTCGGCAGCTGCTTGTTCTTCATCTTCGCCTTGGCCATGTTGTAGTCTCCAGAGTCAAAGTACTTTTGCTGCCAGATGAGAAATGAGATCACGGAAACAAATCTTTCATTGAACACCACAATACTGCAGTTACTCTACCATCTGGCATAAACTCACGTATCATTTACATCTTACACTCAAGACTACAAGAATAAAATACATAACATCTGAGAATCAACATGTAACTCGTACTAATGGGTCATTCCCAGCGCTGGGTTGAGATTTTGAAGCTAACACAGGACCGTAAAGAGATGTTAATTACACACTGGCTCATTTTGTTATGAACTCTCATTTGACTGATCTCCGAAGATTATAAAATTCTTGAAACTTATCGTTCGATGCATTTACTGATATATTTTTAGAAAATTCCTGACTGTAGTGTTAGGAACATGACTTGTGTTTACCTGCATAGTGTTAGCTGGGAAGACCCAACAGAATAGGAGTGCGGGACTCACTTCCAGTGTTTTCAGCTCATGTCTGGAGTTCCTGACTATTACTGATCAATAACAAGGTGATGAAAGCTGCACATGTTTATGGAATGAATCTGTCAGCAACCTGCATTGAATAGGAATTTGTGGAGACACATGTTTTGTCATTTTAAATTAGATTACTTGTATCTAAGATTTTAAAAGACTCTTAACCTGCAAATAAACTTGCACTGATAGTGATTCAGAGGTAAAAGCGATAATGCGTTCCAGTTTCAACTGTATTGGTTAAGTTGGAGAGCCAGTGTACAGTTCACACAAAAAAAACAGAAATGTATGCGTGCACATTTTTGTAAAGCCACATGTGGCCCCCCCCACCAGCAGCTTATCTTAAATCCAACCAACTCTTCACTAATGACACCCACATTGTGGACAGAACTTTCACTTACCCCCTTCTGAAGCCTCTTCATGAGGAAGTCTGAGCCTCCAGGCTTCTGCCCTAGGTTGGGGTACTTGGCCCTCAGCTTCACCTCTTCTGCCTTCACTGGGTTGGACTCCTTCTCCTGCGAGTCCTGTTGACAAAAGCATTTCAGTAACATTTCAGGAACCTTCAGGTCATCTTCTAACATCTGAAACAATGACACCTGCTGACCATACAGGCACAGAAGACAGTGGAATATTACTTCACAGGAAACAGAGTTTGACACCTTTCTTTCATGAAGTCCACGGATCCATTTTAAGAAACCGCTTACCCTGGACAGTCACTTTCGGAATAGGATGACTCAGCTTAGCTGCATGTAAATATACTTAGACAAGCCAACTGGCACAAGCGATGGCAGGGAACAGCTTTGGGCCTTCTGGTGTCAAGTCTAAGCCAGACACTTGTTTAGCCTCCCATACAAATGCTCTTCAGTGAAATAGAAGGCTCTGCAGATTTCGCAAAGTTACGATACAAATGCTCCTCTTTGGACTTGAACCAGCAACCTTCAGGTTACAAATCTTGCCCTTGTGTACCATTTGGGCTCTGCATTACCCAATTCCGCCCAATTTTTTCACCCCAGAATCCGTTTCTCGGAGTTGCAACAGTACTCTTTTCGGCTTACTTCTACAGAATGCTTTACAACGAAGCATTTGCAGAAAAAAATGAACAAAACACACCTTAAATGGTAATAAACACAATCTGCAGTAACACATACCAGCCTTAAAACACAGGGCTCAAACTAGATGTCAGCTCCAGAATACCCTAGTTATAGAGTTGCAGAGGTGACACGGCTCCTTTAAGAGTACACAGGGGCCAGCAGTACACAGTCCACACAAAAGGAGAGCTGTGCTCCACCTTGGGCGAGTCCATATGGCAGGCAGAAAACTGTTAGACTCACATACACCCATTTCACACAATTCAAAAGGACCCTCCCCTTTCATTTCATGTAAGATTTATGGCCTGTGTTAATAGTTCACCTTGGTTTCAGTACAAGTGCAAAGGTCATGTCGAAACAGATGCTGTCTTGACTAACCATTTACCAAGGATCTTAACACAAGTTATTTTGTGCATAAAATCTTACTGCACAGGACATAACAGTCTTATTGTTATGTGCCATAAAATGAATGTCGGCTCAATATGATCACATTCTCTCCAGAACATTGTTACACACGTGTCCTTAGGGATGAAATGGGTGTGTAGCTGTCATTAAGTCCATCTGTGCTTTTGCTGCTCATCCTCTTCTTGTCCCTCCAACTTTCTAAGCCTCACCATCCTTCTGAGATAATCCAGTTTTCTCATAATGTATCCAGTGTATGATAACCTTAGTTATGATGACGGTTCTGGATTCATCATCCGATGCATTTCAGTAATTCACTTCTGGAAGCTATTAAGTTATTAAGTAAGCAGAGCTGTGTTGTGAGCAATCGTGCTTAACCTCATGTCTTGTCAACGTCACTCAAAAAAATCCCCATTCCTCCTCAAACCCTCATCTGAAAATCCCAGTTGGTTGGTTGAGGAGGAGGGAAACCTCTGCTTGCACACAGCTGACACTAGCCCACACAACACACTGTCGAAAAAGGCAGCACACTAGCTACATGTACCAAGTAACTACCATTACAGACCACAACAATTTTTTCAGGTCAAATGTTATCATCGAACAATGTCTTGTACCTCATGCTAAAACTAAGGGAGTGGCCAAAACAGCTCACAGGAAACAGACCAGGATCTAAATGGTGAAATTTACTCTGTCCTGTTGGCATAAAGCCAGAGTACACAGTAGATCTCTAGTGTTGGTCTTCCCACCTGCACCAAACATTACGTGGATTTCTAAACTTCATAACCTCCCAAACTGAGAGCCCACAACAAGCTACAGTTGATGTTTGAAAGGTCACCATACCAGGCTTGGCTGGGTTATGGCAAACACTGGCAGATTTGTCCACGTTGCACTTCTGTCTCGGTCCAGCAACATATAAGTGTTGCTCCAAAGGAAAGTCAATCCCATATTCCCTCTGTATTTGTTTGTCTTAATCGATAAACTGAAATGAGTTATTATACTGGACATCCTAACTGCTGTATTAACAAACCATAAATCCAACTCCAGCCCCACCCAACAAAGCAAATGCAAATTACTGCCCTAAAATTTCTTTCTAGCCATTAAAGATTAATCCTGAATCACGTACTGTCCCCTAACAAGCCGACAAACCTTTAGCACCCAGAATTTCCAGTAGAGCTAAAAACGATTCTAAGCTAAGTTAAGACTTCGATCACATGGCCAAGAATCAGGAATCCACCTGCAGATTTATGTGTCCTGAATAGAGCTGGTGAGTAGGAAAAGGGCATCCGATTCTCACAGTAAAACAACCCCTGAAGGAACTGACTGCAGCAAAGTGGAGCTCGGCCAGAAATCTCTACCCTTCTGGTATCAAAAAGATGAAGTCTTGGCAGGTTAATCACATACACCTCCAAATATTCCCCAGACTATTATTAAAGGTTTCATGCATCAGTGACAACACTCCCACCAGACCATGGCTTTACAGCAGGGTCTCATTTCATAACCATATTCAGTCAGATCTTACACATTCATCAGAGGGCAGCCAGACATTACTGAATTACTGTGGTAGAAACTAGACAGACATTAGACTCATCAGAAAACATGAACATGACTAACCATAGAGGGGAGTGGGGATGTATTCAAATGTTGGGAGGCTGGTTTATACCAACATAACTGATAAACAACAAACCCCAAGTTAGAATTAGGTTAGGTATTAGTGTGAAAGGGAGGCTGCACTATAACCCAATCCCTCAGTCGTGCAAGGAAGTAAATTAGTTTGTATTGTCTGACAAGAAAATTCCTACAAATCAGATCATCTCACACTCTCAACACACATAAATGCATATCTAAACCTGTGCAAACTTGATTATTTCTATGAAAGGAAGCTGAACTCGGCAACCAAGACAAGTGCACCTTACTTGATATCTCACGTAGCCTGAGTTCTTTCAAAAAAAAAAAAAAGCACAGCTGTGTCAATAAATGCTACATTAAAAGTTTTGTTTATTGTCACGACTTGATGGACAGGCAGACAAGTCCTCATCCTTTTGTAAAACCGGAAAAAGGTTTACGCCTAGGCGTCAACCAATAGGAGAAAGACTTGTTTTGATAGATTGGATTGTAGGCGAATGAGAGGCGGGATCAGCCGCTGGATAAGGCGGGATTTCCGTGTTTCGTTCGCATACGACAGTACACAACCGTGAAAACACGACATGGCAAAATGCTTCATACATTTATTTCTGAAGTCATCAAACCAGTAAAAACTGAGACACACAGTATGACTGAAGGTCCAGTGCTACATATAGGACACATTTAAATCACTTGAGCCTAACGAAATGCGAAAGACAGCTGGAAAACCAAGAAGTTGCTCACCACAAAAACGGACGTACCTGCTTCTCCTCGCCAGACTCCACCTGCGCGTCCGTCTCCAGGTTTTCGGATGACATGCTTGCGCTGTAGCCTGTAGAGCAAACAGCAAGGCACCTGTCCTCGGTGCGCAGCCCACTCAGCCCCACTCGGTCCTGTACGAGTTGAACTGGCTACTCTCAAAATGGTGGACATCGACGGTGACGTAACCGGGTGGGAGTGCCTGTTGACCAGGTACAATGACCAATAGGGAGAGAGGTTTTCTGAACCCGGTTTGAGGGCAGCCAATGATTGGGAGACAAAGGCGGGATTATGGGATTATTGACGTCAACGATTCCAGCAACACTGAGATTGACATTTACAGTCAATCCTGTTTTTTCCAAACTTCCAGTATCAGCTGCATGTTTTACTCTTTTAAAATTGGACTTTATCAATTGCTGTTGATAGACAATATATTGTCATGTTTCTGCATTTTTATTATTTAAATTACAAAAGAAAAGTTAATTTACTGTTTGAAATGTAAATATGCTTACTTGTAGTTGAAAATTGTGCAGCATGTGTAAGCAGCTTCTGGTTCAAATCCATTTTGACCCTGTGGTTGTGTACTGTTGTAGTATCAGTCCCCCAGTCTGTACTGTACTGTAGTATCGGTCCCCCCAGTCTGTACTGTGGTATCGGTCCCCCAAGTCTGTGCTGTACTCTAGTATCAGTCCCCCCAGTCTGCACTGTACTGTAGTATCAGTCCCCCCAGTCTGTACTGTACTGTAGTATCGGTCCCCCCAGTCTGTACTGTAGTATCAGTCCCCCCAGTCTGTACTGTAGTATCGGTCCCCCCAGTCTGTACTGTACTGTAGTATCGGTCCCCCAAGTCTGTGCTGTACTCTAGTATCGGTCCCCCCAGTCTGCACTGTACT
>UFQX01001597.1:0-22036 GCA_900497675.1 Arapaima gigas | reverse complement strand
AGTTTGGGTGAAAACAGGCTTATTGTCATTCATATCTATTACTTCAATTATTATTTCCATGGGATCCTCAGCTTGACCTGCTCCTACAGCAACAGCATGAGCCAGGAGCTGCAGGAACATAATNTATTATTTCCATGGGATCCTCAGCTTGACCTGCTCCTACAGCAACAGCATGAGCCAGGAGCTGCAGGAACATAATTTACACAATCTTTTAACCCAGATACAAATGATTAAGCACAAAAATTTGACAATGGTGGAAAAAAAATACTTACAGTATAGCTAGCTTGTTTCTCTCTGTCCAAAGGCTGGGTCACAAACAGCTGCCCAGAGTTCTTATCCATAGTGAACAGTCCTTTAGGGGGCTGATCTGCTCCTTGACCAGTAATGCTGTACAGCATTTGAGCCTCTTTGTCATTACTGGATCGAATCTGCAGTAAAGCCACACAACCACTTTGGTTACTTCTTGATTGAAGACATCAAGAAAAACACCACATGTTATATGGAAAAAATAAGTAAATTAAACACACCTTCACCACTGCTTTTGGAAAGGGACCCTTCTGATTCTCTTCAATTTTGATGGGTGGAATGATCCAGTCCCTCTTCCTCCTTTTTAGACCACTCGAGGACCGTGGAAAGTACAACAGTGGGACAGACTGCATGGCATCAGCCTTTAGAAGTGAAATATATTTTAATTCACTTTTGCTTGAAAAACTAAAGAAATTTTTCACTCCTATTCCAATTTTTTTTAAACTTAAAACCAGCAGAGGTCGCTGTCAGCCTTTAACTGACTAAAATACTACCTGAGCAGAAGGTGCACTGTGCACCTCATTGCGGTGAAGGCTGCTCTTTGGTTGGTATTGCACCAGTATCCTGGTTGTGTCCTTCTTGCCCTCAGAATTCCAGGCATGAACATGAAAGCTGTTGTATTCATATTGTAGGTTTATACGCGTCTTCGTTGAAATCATTCCATTAGGGGTCACCTTAAAGCGGGGATCATCAGTGCTAAACGCAGCTCTCTGGCGCCCCCTGCAATCATCAAAAATTGCTGCAGGGAGAAACAAGCAAATTGGTGAGAATAACATCACCTGTAACGAACAGAACACTAAAGCATTTAGGAGTTTTGATTCAAATGTGTTAAATTCTCTGTAGGAAAGCAGCTGATCCCTTTATCAAACATCAGGCATGTCATTTTTACTACACTTCATCCTGGCTGTGTTCAAATTTCAGATACAGCCAAGAGAGCAGAATCAGTTTCGCTTGGGCGCATTTAATATCTTGTTGAATTCTACACTTAATGCTGTTAAGAAGCAACTTTTCTATTTATATACACATTTCATTTTATTACAGAATCTGTGTTTATTATCATTACAAAACTTCCCTCAAAAGGTGTACAACTATTTTCTACCTATTTAGAAAACAACTCGAACACTAACATTTGTCAACCAGAAAAATTTTTAACGACCTTAAATGCTTTAAGTTTCTCCAACTTGTTCAGGTAAACAGAAATGTAAAAAAAAAAAAAAAATTGAATAACTAATCCATGCATCCTTCACTAACTGGAAAGTACTACTGAGGAAGCTGGAAAGTACCTAACAAAAGGCAAACAGCAGCCACAGGTCACATCTGGAACAAGCAACCATCCATTGTTTAAGTTTTCATGCTATTGGTCAAATGCTGCAACTCCAAATCCTGTTCCACCTTTTTAAACAGAAAGCCTTATGGCTGTGAGAATTTGCTGGATAATTTTTTCCCCTTTTACTCATTTTTCATTAATTGGTAATGCCAAAAGCCACCCCCAAGTAACCCAACAAGGCTCTGAGGCCCAGATACTTTAAAAAAAACTTGACTGGCAACTCAGCACTGTGAAATTCTTCTGAGCACCGAGCCCAGCTGCCATCCCCCACCTTCCGGAAGAACCTGTCGCACTCACTCAGCAGGTCACGTACAGGCTTGCGCTTCCACACCCCCAATGAAACTTACAGGAACAGTTTCAGTGTGTCTCACTGATGATGTCATGCTGTGTCTGCTAGCCTACGCTCAAACTGAAGCCAAGCAACTCCACCCCAGGGAGTATGGGATATTACTGCAGTAATCTACCTGGCAGCAGGTAGCATAGCCTTTAGAGCTGTAACCTTGCAATCCAAACAGCCAGAACTGAAAGCCCCCTCCTGCTGTACCACCCTGAATTGACAGAGTTAACTTTATTCTGCTGTATCAATGAGTGAATGTGACATGTGGGGACAGAAAATACAATTCTTCACACAAGACCTTTCAAACACATATCACCAGGACTCTTTGCGATGTCTATGGAACACTGTACAAATTCACACCTGGATACTGGTATTGGACACCATGCCAACCCCCAACACATATGCTTAGTTACAACCAACAAATGCCTAGTTACTATGACATCCCTATTCAAGTCCTTTTTGTCAGAAGACTTCCCCTGGTCTGACAGACTGGAAACAACTAACATGTTCTGATCCACCTTTCTCCAAAAACCTCCCCAATCTGTGAGCTCCAGAATTAAGCAACACTAAAATCTGAAATTCCTGAGTTCATGCCCTCTTGCCCCACTAACCAAATGATAGTTTAGCATAGAAATAAGCAAAAGTTTGTACAACAAACAACTTAAGTTTGTTATAGAGGCAAGTATCACCTAATTGTATTTCCGTGTTCAACCCCCATGTGTTGAACGAAACAGGATCAAAATGGAGGGGGAGAAAACGATCATACCGGAAGGCCTGTCTTCTCAGCCACACTTTCACAAACTGACAATACAATACAATATAGCGCAATACTAAAATCCATCACTGAATTTTCGTAAGGAATTCTACTTGAAGGACAAAAGATGAAACGCAACCAACAACTTTCCACCTGTCCTTGAGCTCAGACTAAACATTCTGGACTCTGTACAAATTTAGATTTAGGCAAAAGGTACATCAAACAAGACACACAAACAAAAATGTCTTACAAACCAGTGTTCTAGGACAGATGTTTGGGGGGGGGGGTTGAATTTATTCATTTATGCCAATACAAATATATATTTACTGAAGCACCTTTTAAACCTCTTAAAAATAAGCAGACAGCAGGTTTAAAATTATAGAACAAAATGTGCAGTGAAAAAAAACTAGACAAATTAAAAACAATGGACCGAAGCAAAACCGAGTTAAAGTTAAGAGGACTCACCTTTTCCAAGCTTCTTATTCTTGTGCAGGTGAACACTGTGCACTGTGAAGACGAATGTTTTTGAGGTAAAGCCCGAGTCACATTCTGGATGTTCTTTACGAACCTCAAGGCCGAAGACCTTTAAAAAGAAAAAAGAAACACTAAAATATACCATGGCAAAAATTCAACGGCCACCGACCTGTTTAAACAGACAAGATCCACCTCAAGCTCGGGATCGAGAGTTTCGTCAGACTATCGTTACAATGTGGTGCAACTTCACCGCATTAGACGCCCTAACTGTAATTTAATAAAAAAATAATTGTTCCAAGTTTAAAGTATTTAGTCGTATTAAACTGTGAGAAGTAACTAGTTAAACAGCTCGTCGTTCGACGGTTAATCGCCAACTACGCAACAGCTGTAGCAAATATTAACGTACTTAGTTTAAAAGACTTAATATAGTAAACTTCCCCCCCATTCTTTAAATTTAACTAAAAAGATCAACATATAGGGATAATAAAACCAGAACACGAACATTACCACAACTAGAAAAACCTTGGGTCAGAAATCACTTGGAAACTAAGTTTGAGGCGTCGCGCGAGGAAAATTAAGCAGAAATAATAAAACCAAACAAATCCGAAAGTGAGTCGAGAAAAGCGGCGAGGAGTCGCTACCTGTAGGGAAACGAACAGAAGGAGCGCCGTAACCCTGAGATACTCCATTAGATCCCCGGACAAACTCGCCGTCCTCCTCACTCCGCACTCTCCGCCGACTCGCCCGGTCACTGTGAACACGTCCGCAAAGCACACCCTTTAGAGCTGCGCGCGACGAGCTCTCACCAGGTAGCCTCGCGAGGGGCGTAGCCTGCAAGGCCAGGTGTGGCGGACATGGGAGTGGCCCAGGAAAAGCTCGCGCCGCGCGCCACATATGGTCATCAAGTACCGGCGCAGAACAGGTAGTCAAGAGCTGACTGTTCTCCGGGCTCCGGGTCCTAGTGCCGACCCCCCCTTCAAATCAAATGTTTTCTCAGGTAGTTTATGTTTTTTTTTTTTTTTTGAAAGAGCCAGCGGCACAAAATGTGGAATTACACAATACAGACGCGTGGTTAATATGGCACTGTTTAGCGTGAACACTCCTTGGGGAAAACATCCATAACACATTAATAAAGGAAATCATTTTTAAACTTAAACATTAAAAAAACAAATACCAAAATTGTGTGGAAAAACTGCCATGTAACTCACCTGTATTTAAAACCTATGTATGTACTCTAGTTATGACACACCCTTGTAACAACACTATATTTAGCTACCAGGGAGGATCAGTCATCACCTGTATTAACAACAAAATGAGGACAGCAGTTATTATAAGAGCTGTGCTATATTTTTACCCTATTAAAGCCTTTAGCAGATAACTCTCTAACCCACCCAAGTCAACCATCCAATCTTGTTGAAAAACATTAATTAAATTAAATGCTGAAAATAAAATGGAAATACAAAGGGGAAGGAGGAATTATTTCAGAAAAAAGTAACTGCCACTTCATACTAAATACTGTAATACTGGATTTTGTAAAAAAAAATGGAAACGATAAAATCAAACAATATGAATTTAAAGAGCTACCAAAAAAGTATTACTTTAATGTAAAGTGCATTAATAATAACAATAACAATACCATTTTACAGATTATAACTTGGAAAAAGTAGAATATAACACACACAGCTTGCTCTGTATTTAACATCTGAATTCTCCCAAAATCATGCAGGGAAGTTGCTGAAAGAAATGCATTAGAGAAGAGGGTGTGAACTGCTGTATTTACCTCCCTTTGTTCCCATGCAGATCTGACACCCAACAAACAATTCAGCAAGTTTCCCCAGTTGCAGAACTGCAGGGCTCTGGGTTGCGCCGTCTCTCCCTGCTGTGAAGTTTCAGTTCATGCCAAATGACTGCAGCACACTGCCCCAAGTACAGGTTTCAGCAATCTGAGGTCCACACCTTGTAGAAACCTGTAATAATCCACAACCCTTCGTTTTAAGTCAGCTGTTATAAAGACACAATCTTGGAATAATCAAAAGAGAAAGGAGCTTATTGAAAGAGTAGTTCTGCAAAAATCCCTTTAATTGCCATAGATGAATCCATGCAGATGTGAACATGTGGACCTAGTAAATACTGTATAATAATAGTACCTCAAAGGAACCATTCAGCTGCCTCTTCTCATCATCTGAGATCCTCAGTTACCCCACCCGCCCAACACACACACACACACACACAAAACAGCACAGCATTGAGACACGTAGGACAGCCCTCCCATCCCAACCATCGTACATTTACACTGTCAATATGAAAGCAAAGCATTTCAAACCAGGCATAAACCTTTAGATGTGTCAACAGTGTACAGCATCTCAAATTCCCATACTGTAAACTAACAGTGTTTCAAAAATTATCCAACATAAACTACTCTCTAACTTTAAAATCTCTTGTTCCTATTTTTATTACTCACTGTGTTTCTAAATGTCAGCATGGTGTTTTTGCCCATAAGTGTCTGGAAGTCATAAAGGCATCTCTATTAGATATTTCCTGTTGGTCCTTTTTTATAACAATATCAAAAATGTAGCAAACCAAGTTCTGAAGAATAACCACACAATTTGCTTTTCTATTTTGACGTTTGTTGACTTTAATGAAAACTATGGATGCAAATTTTTATATTGTAAAAACACAGAAAAGCACTATTAACTTTGGGTTTTTAAATGTTCAATCCTAAATAGGATCACTTAATTTCAGTTTATTGGTCAAAAATGATTCATTTGTTACCAAGTAAATTAAAATGATTTTCTTGTTTTACTGAACACAGTTCAACACATGTCCTGTTGAACTACAATAATCTCCTTGCCCCAGTGGTTTTGGTGACTCTTACCTGCAGTGCAGAAACAATAAACAGCTTATATGAAATAGACTTATATAAAGAGTATATAGACCTGATTTCAACCTCTGCAAAAAGGATATAAGGTTAAAAATAACATTTCTTCCCAGATTTCTCGCTTTTAGTTAATCATTCATGATTGGGAGGTGTATTGATCTATTACTATTAACCCCTAACCACATCAACCTGCATTAATGGCAGGACCTTTCTGCTGAGTGTGGCATTTAGTTAAGTGCTTCCTGGAAAATGTATACAAATTGTATGTGGCGAGGATGTTAAAGAAAACAACCTGTAACAACAACAAAAAAGACAAAAACCAAGTCTGACTGATTATATTTTAGGTATTACAGTTTTGTAACTACAATATTAATAGTAATTGGTGTAAAATATGCAAAGCATGCAATAATATTCAGCTATACACATCAAATAGTTTACAACAAGAATTGTAACCTGACAATGTTTTTCCAATTTTTATTTAAAATGTTGTAGTTGATTTTTCACTAAGCTAAAGGCTTGAGGCCTCTAAAAACAGTCATGATTTACTTACTATAGAAATTAGGAATTCATAATGCAGTCCTTCGACACAAAAGAAAAACAGGTTAACATTACTCAAGATTTAAAATGCTGATGATTTCAAAACTGCACACTAACCCCAACATAAACAAAATAATTGAAAATAATAAACAATCAGATACTTTATTTTGACAGAATAAATTAGAATTATGCTCTGGTACACAATTTTGGGGGCTTAGGGTTAGAGCCATTGCCTGTAGATTTGGAGATCACAGATTTGAATCCAGTAATCTTCACCAAGGTACTTACCGGAAATTACTCCTGTAAAAGTTACCTGGCTGTAAATAACTGGATACACTGGATAAATCACAGTACTTTGGTTAATACTTTGAAGTTTCCTTAGAGCAAAGTGTCAGGAAAATGAATAAATGTAAACTGATGCAAAAGCTTCTGGTTAATGATTTTTCATTTAACCTCCCAGGTCAAATCATTCTGTTAAACGGAGTTACTATAAATTATATTCCATGTTTTTTTTACTAGCAATCTTACTATTTAGTGCTTCTTTGCGATTCATGTTGATATCAAAATACCAAATGTTATGGCTCCTATGCATTATAAATAAACGTAACTTGCATGTTATTTAAACGAATATGACATGAACAGTGGCGTCCTAGGAATTCCGGGAAATTTAAGAAGTAATTTCTATTTTAATTTTTCCCACGCGAAGGAACGTCTGCACGAGACGCAACTAACGGATGAATACGAACGAGCCAATGGCGGCGAAGGCCGTTTGAAATTCAAATGAAGGACGTTGGAATCACAATGGCGCCATTCACCTCACAAACCTCAAAGTCCTGTTAACTGTGCTACCTGTTGTTCAGACTGAAAGGTCTCGCTCACCAGGGGACGGTGAATTATTTCTTATACCTAGACAGGTATTAGAGCAACGAAACTTAGCATATTTATACGAAAAATAAAAGTCTGAACCACCCAGCCATCTTCCTCGACCCACCATATCCTGACGATTGACGCCAGCTTGTTAAATTAATGCACAAGAACAAATGTTACATATAAAAATAAACGCTCACATATTATTTGATATTTATATTAGTAATTCGGTGTTCTAAACGAAAATCACGAAAAACCTGTGCATCGCGTTATATGATAAAACTACAGAATATTGTTAAGGTACCTTTGGCTACTTGGATCAGTTTTTGCAAACTACAGCCACAAATCTGGATCTATTTAACACTTTTCGCAACATGTAATTTCGCTAAATGTACGTGTTTAAACAAATTCATCCTGCTAGCATACTTGACAACTAATTGTCTTTAAAGGTGAGAAAACTTATACCTTCAGCGCGCGGACCCCACAGGGCGGTGTGACACGTTACCTCACGAGCGCGATTTTTCATTTACATTATTCACTCTCCCCTCCTGCCTCCCTATTGTCTCTTTCTATCTATTTCTCTAGCTGCTAATCTTCCTCCTATTGTCTCTCCGCCTGTCTCCGCTGGCATTCTCTCCTTTTCCATGTTCCTCTGTCTCTGTCCATCTCTTCCTTTCTCTTACTGAGTTTCTTTCTCCTTCCCCCTTAAGTGTCCGTTTTTGCTGTGCAAGAATATTAATTATGTGTGAAAAAACATTTTAAAACTAGCAAAATAAATAGAAACCACAGAAATTACAACAAAGCAGCATACTACTTTGAAGAGATCTTTGAAAATCTAATTGTTTTCAAGACAAGAGCAGTAGAACTTCATCTTCTTCACATGTCTATACTATATTAAGGGCATAGTTCTTATGTTCATCTCAAACATAAATCAGTAAACCTCTTTCAAAAGCCTGAAACACAAACTCTGTTCTAAACATTAAAGTGTCAGGCAATGTGATAGCAATGACCTTTACCCTGTGTTTCCTGTACACCTTGATGTCTCAGTAGATGCTTCATCCACAGTAAAGCTGCAGATGGAATCGTGGTTAATAGTTCTGTGTTAAATTCTCACTGAACCAAAGGAGCAACTGGTGGTGTCATGGCTGAGTCACTTCAGATCACAGGCTGGGTCATGTGCCTCCTTCATGATCGAGCAGATAGACGGTCAATTGTCCTCTGTGAAAAATAAGGGGGTGTATTAACTGCTGTACAACTGCTTTAAAGGTTTTTCTATGAGATGTTTTTTTCTATGTAGCTGTTATGAATGAAAGGAGGGGATGGGAAAAAATGATTTAATAGAGAAGATAAAAACATAATTTTGACCACCACAATCCTGTTTCCTTTAAAATGTGAATCTAATATTAGTTCTTCATGCTGCAGATTTTTTTTTTCCGGATCAGAATGGACGTGCATTGACAATGTCGAGCACCACCAAACTGTCCAACATGACAGTTATAATTTCTCCATTCATCATCTCCGACTTTATTCAAAGTTCTAAAACCACTACAATAAATAGTTAACACCGTCATGTAAAAACTAAAACCAAATTATAAAATCCTAATTTTAGGACTCATACATATTCACAGCACATGACGGTAAAATTATAAGGCAGTTAAGAACGTGCCCCAAGGCTCTAACTAAAAAATAAGGGGTGAAGAAAACTTACTGGCAGACTCCACTGCAGAAGATAGGCGGTCCCCCCGGCTGAAACTAACCTACCTCTGTGGGTGCAAACACATCTTCCCCTTTAAAGTTACATTATTAAAAAAAACACTCAAAATTATAAACAAGAGACTGACAATCAACAAAATGATAAATGTGATTAAACATATAAGCAGATAAATAAACCATCCATACACCCACCTCAGTGAAACACTAAACTATGCTACAATAACTAAAATCTACATACACGTGAAATAAAAGAATAGATAAATGAATAAATACAGCAGCCAGAATATATATTACAATCAATAACACATGCACAATATGTAAAGATAAATAAATACTAAAAATATTAAAAATATCTTCATGCTGCAGATATGTCTTGCTGTGATGCTGACAAAAATTTCCATCCATCCATCTATCCATTATTCTTAACTGCTTGTCCTGTTCAGGGTCATGATGGTCTGGACTCTATCCAGGAATCACTGGCCACACGGCTAGGAGAAAACATCCTGGACCAGACAGTAGTCCATCACAGGAAAGAAATATCCTACAATGTTAAATGGAAGCATGGTAAAATAGGGTGCAATTACAGTGTAATGGTATCATAATTTGGATATATTTTACAAATGGGAAAATATGTATAATGTACGAAAATAACAAACCAGATTCAGAACAAGTAGATTAATTCATCCATAATTAGCCTTGAGTCTATTCTAAAATCATAAGACAATAAACTAGACATAGTTCACCAGTCCATCTCAAGGCAGTCTCTCTCACACACACACACACACACACACACACAGACCAAAGGGTAATTTAGAATCATCCTTTCACCTGAAACACATCTTTTCTATTCAAAACCCACACCAATATGGGGGAAGATGCAAACACATCTATTGGGGTCTTAACCTGTATCTGAACCCACTGCCCAGGTATTGTGAGGTAGCGGCACTAACCCTGATACCACCATGGCACCCAAATATTTGTTCTAAAATCTATTATGAATCTCAGTTTAGTGGTTTATTAGTATAACTTCAGGCCATTTTTACAAATGTTCCGAGTTTTACATATTCACAATCGACAGTGTCAGTACACATATGGGTTATTGTTTTGCTGTGACAGAATTCGCTGGCTCGCTTTTAGCACACAATAGCTTGTGCTGACGTAACCTTAAGAATTTTCATTTACCATTGATGAGTAATTTTACGTTTGTTTGGGCAAATTTTGGATGTCATCAATACTATTATTATCCATTTAAATTCTTAGCATTTTATGGACCACAGTTCTCATACATAATCTCAGTCAAAAATTGATTTGAGCATGCCCTACATGAAAAAATAGTTTACAGATGGCAATAGAATACTGATGTTATAAGGTTTCACTTTTTGTCCAATATGAAATTTATTTCCACATATCTTTTTTAAATTTCTAATGCTTTTGCCAGGGGTTAAAAAGGTTAATGAATCCCACTGTATTTTTATTATCTCAAGCTGTTTTTCAGCTCAGCAACCATATTCTTTTAACAATGTTTATTTTTCTTATCAAAGCATAGCAAAAAAAAGCATAACAGACATTACATTTCCAGAGCAGCACTGGGTTTTGTTTGAATTAATCTTGCTGGGAAGAAAAAAGAGGAGTTATTGTTTATCATTCTTTTAGGGTGGCTATTTTTAGATGGGGGACGGCACCACACAGCAGGGGTACATCAAAGTTTTTGGTGATGTGTAACAGCAAGGACCAGCTGTGACCTGGAATCAGACTCATTCCTCGAAGAATAGGAGGCTCGTGGGATTTTTTAGCAGTAGCTGCAGGCGCAGCCATCTTGGTGGGGCCTGCTGTATCACATTGACGCTCCTTGTGCAAACAGGCTCTTGTTCTTGGCAGCAAAGCAACAGAAGAGCTCCATCTGTTCGACCACCAACATCCTCATAACTGTTCAACTCGTGTCTTACTCAGCTGAGATCATGTTCCTCTGGCAGTTCTTTTAAAACAATGGATTGACGTAAATTGTTCAGTCCTACAGTTTCAACAGCTAATGAACCATGTTCAATATGATACTTTTTTGTTTCTAAAACAGATATGCTTTCTTTAATGTGTTACAGTCATGGCCTTAAGCATGGAGGGCTTCACAAAGCACCCATTGTGTTAGTATATTTTTCGCCTCTACCATCCACGCAGCCCCAGTGTTACATACAGGCCGTCGCTAATCTTTGCATGTGTTGCAAAGAAACCTTGAGTGTCTCATCTGGCTCATCTTTATCAGACACTGAGAGGCAAACAGTTTTGAGATGGAGGTCAGTTTTCCTGATTCTGTCGGGAACAGACAGGGCACTCCCCCAGGGCGACTGGGCGTTCGTTTGCAAAGATAAACTTGCATTTTTTGGTTTTTACTGTGACTATTTCCAATACAGGCTTTTTCTGCAGTTCCTTTAATATATTGTTATAAATTAGGTTTTTTTAAATTAATGTTTACATTTGGTCAGCACTACAGAATCTGAACAACTCAGTTTGCTGTTCATTAGTCAAATTACAGGAAGATTTTATTAAACAAGCCGTTGTGTGTGTATATGTCAGTGAATGAGTGCGTGTGTTTCCCCTGCAACGGAATGGCTTCCCCTGCAGTCTGTACCCTGCTTCACACCCTGGGCTTGGTCCTGGACCAGCATGATCCTGCAGTGGACAAGCTGTTACCGGTAATACATAGAAATGTTTTGGATTTGAAACTGTTATGTACAGTTTTTGTAATGTTTTTCATGTTGTTAAGTGTCATCAAGTTGATTTGGGATCTCACTGACCAAATGTAGAGTTCCTCTAAAAGTTCTGTTCTCCACTTGTGCCCTGGAGGGTGTGTTAGTTCATCCATCTGGTTGTTGGCTATCCTCTTTTTCTTTTTCCCTCAGTTTTGAACAACAGTGAAACAATTCTAATTTTTAGTCATGTGGATTTATCAGCACATTTAAGAAAATTTTCCACACCTGTTATTGGATCTCTGATTCTCTTGAGTTGCCAGATTTGAGCTGGTTTCTCCTCACTGCCAGATCCTTTGTTGCTGAATACTGATCCCAGGAGGCAGAAGTTGTCAATGTCTTCAGTATCTTCACTGTCAACATTACATTTTGTGGCTGCTTTGGTTTTCATAAATTTTTGTATTGTTAAGATTTAGGTTTAGCTACGTGTTTTGGCCTTAATCTTGACTTTTGTAAATAGGGCATTAAGGTCTTCATCCTCTGCTGGAAGAGTGGTGTTATCAGCATATCTGAAATTGTTGATGTTCTCACCACTGATGTTCATGTCAGAGACAGGGTGAATCCTGACTTACTGGTTTTTTTCACGCTGTTCTGCAATGAGAATGAAAACAATTGCAATTGCATAAAAATGGGGAACAGCAGTCAACTTCAAGTTTTCTTTCTTTTTGCATGATTTTCCTGAAGCTGGAGGGTAGAATGTTAAAAGTAAATTTACCTGGATGTTTCCCTTCCCCATTTGAAATAGTGTTCAAATGTTGGACATACCTTAAGCAACACCCTTTAGTTTAAAGCCCACCTAATAAGCCCTGTCCAGTATATTTATTCTAATATACATTATTTATCAGAAAATGAAGTTTTTGGAATTATTTGTGTTCAGTTTTCAGGGCACTGCATAATATAGATATGGCATTTTTGTTTGGACGCTTCAACCGTCACGCTGTGGGTGGGTCATGATAAAAATGTTTGAAACAAACCTTGCTGGTAACTTTGTAAGTGTTTATGAAATAATGAGACACAGTATTTAACTGTTTGCTTGACTGGCAGAGCAATCTGGTTTCACAAAGATAAGCAGTGGTTTGCACAAAGTCTCACTCCACCGCGGCCCACGTTTGAAATTAGATTAATGATTAATTATTTTTCTGTAGCTGCTGAAAAAGAAACTATGTTTTATTCTCAGCTGCATGACAGTCACTGCACACACAAGGTTCCGCAAGGGTCCTGCCAAGGTCGCCACCCTTTGCTGCAAATAGTAGTGTGACATTATTCATTTACTGATGCTGGGAACATTTCCTTGGTCACTCAGTTAACTCTTTTACCTTGTGTCCCCATACACATTTGTAATCGTCCCTGCAGTTTAAATTTGACTTGACCTGAAAAAAAAGATTGAACAATTAAACAAAGTCTCCCATTGTATTGTCCTCTTATACATTCACTGTCTAGAGTTTTGGACACGTAAGGGGACTGACCTGGAAATTTATGTGGAAGTTACTAGAACACTAAAGCATGTTGAAGAGTGACGCATCATTTTATTTCTCCACAGTTGTGAGACAAAGCATGAGGCCAAAACGTGTGTTGCTCATGAATAAATCATGTTATCCAATGTTTCCTCCTTTCACAGAACAAAATGTTAACCTATCCCCTGGCTGCATAGAGGAAAAGGCTATGAAAGAGTTGGGGGTGGGGGTGGGTTGTTATTTGTGCATGCAAAGTGAGCAATACTTTATGACACCATCAAAGCATGTTCCTGCAGGTCAGAGTCTAGGAGAGCTATATTCCCTGGGAGCTCTTGTCTACATGAAAGCACAACACTGTCATTAAATCCGAGCACGAATTTCCCACAAGCCCCACCCTTTAAGGATAATGGATGGATATTTGGTAATAAACTAGATACTCTGTTTGTGGCCCTCTAGTTTAGAAACCGTATGAACAGCTGCATGGAAGGAATCACCAGGCACCAGTTTCCATCTGCAAAGCCTCATCCATTGCTCACAATTGACTTCATTCCCTACATGAAGGCCCTTAAAAGCCCATTAACACGGAGGCTTTTAGACACCATAAAATGTTTATGCAGCATGGCCTTTAAAATCTTGTTATGTGTGGAACCGTGCATCTGAACCACCCCTCTCTTCCCTTGAGATAAGCACCAAAACATGTTCAGATCTGTTAGTAAACCAGAGCCTTCGCTTGCCAGTGAGAAGGCAAGACTTGTCTTGCACTATGCTGGGTTTTGTTTCCTGGAATGTATGGTAGATGTCTGTCTCCCTCTGAACTGCAGAAACCCCCCCCCCCCCTGGCTGAGAAGAATGCAGTACAGGTGAATGAAGTTTCCTGGAACTTCACGGATGAAAAGGAACCCCCACTGACACCTCTTTTTAATGCATGGCTATGATTTCACAACGGCAAGATTTGTAAGCCTCACCTGGAGTGAAGGGGAATTTTCTGGGATACTATATCTGACATTCTCCAAGGGTGTTGGTCCTCAGAACAACAGTGGTGCTGACATAACAGCCAAAGGCTTCCAGGCAGAAACCACACTTGGGAGCAGCTTTTCTCAGAACTATGGAAGATGGGACGGAACCATCAGAAATAAAGAGAAGGCACACGATCCCACAGTCTGCCAGATGAGCTCCTTGCACTGCATCCCATGTTTCCTCATGTCTCCTCCCCTCAGCACCCTATCCAGAGCTCTCACCAGTTATTGTGATGTTGAAGCAAAGCAGTTTGCTTACATAAAACAAAGGTCCTTCACCACGTCTTTTGTCCTGATTTGGCTGCAGGGGTCACACTGGGTTGACAGGGTGGTGGGGGCTCTCCAGGTCAGGTTTTCCACATGAGACGAGAAGGTGGATAATTCCCCTCCTGGAGCAAGACAAGCTTTTAGCTAAGCACAGAGCAGCCACACCCAGCTCACCACTTGCATACCTCCACCTGAACTTTTGTTGACACATACAAGTGGGTCCTGCTTTACACTTTACTAACCTTACTAATCTACATTTATCACCTAAAACCTGCCAGAAATTCACATAAACAGGTAATTGTTTGGTGTATAACATTTTTTTATTTTGCAAAACTATATATTGTATATATTGTATAACTGCATTGCTCACCTTGTGAGGTTTAGATTCTTGACTGGTCTGTAATTGTGACCCTTCACATGCATTGGAAAAGATATCAAAGTCTATACAACCTTTTATTCAGCCTCTCAAAAATGTTTGACTTGACCCCCTTCTGCAGTTCAGTTAAACAGTAATCCAAATTCTGTTTCTGACAAAGTTCAAATGTAGGCTCATTCCTGTTACACACACATTAAGAAAATGTATGTTACTCTTATTATTCACAATAGATGCTCCCTCCACAAATATGTGTTTGACTTAACTTATTTGCACTGATAAAGCTAAATATGTTACCTGCATGATAACTTGAACGAATTGAGAAATTTGGTCACCTTTTTGGATGTTCTTAGAAAATGCTGCATGGCCAAAGTATTAAACACAGTAACCTTTTGTCCTTACCCTATTTTACCTATCTGTGTGCATTTGCATTTTCTTAGTACACTGATGCTGTAGGTGTACTGTGAGTATGACTCACTTCAGTTCTGCTGTTGCTCAAATAAAAATATATTTTCTACTTTTCTTTTGGATAAGTGAAAACGTAGCAGCTGTAGTATTGACGCTCTCGGGTAAAGCAGACGAAAAGACCCCTTGTAAACTACACCTCAGCAGAGCTGTTTTGGTTCCTGCAGCTATTTGCTGTGTGAAATATGGGTTCTTCAGCAGAGTTGAGAGCCAGTGAGGATGAAATACTGTAACCTGACACCCCCCGTCTGTTCCCCAAGCAAACAACAATGCACAGCTAATCCAAAAGGGAGCTGGAAGGTAAGTTATCAGCCTTCATCTGAACAGGTATTTCAGGTTCCATGGCATCTTAAAGGCACAGGACTCACTTATTGTGCAAGGCGTTAGTTTCGATATAGCTGGGTTCAGACAGGAACCCGAATGTTAGTTAAACCTTTGGAATGAATAAACAAAAAGTATGTTTTAATACTTGTGTATAGATGGCACAATGAGGTAAATGAGAATAAATAAATATGATACAAAATAAATGTTGAAACATAACAAAACATGAAAAAATAGTAAATTCTATCTTGGATACTTCTCAGTACAGTAGAGACATTCTCAGAGATCTGTTTTAATGGAAATGCAAAGGAGGTCTGTAAGAAAAACTGACTGACTAATGAAAGGTTTTAGGAATATATCCTTATGTAACACTTTTATGAGAAAAATTTGTGTAACGGCTGAAAAAGAAACTTTGTCTTCACCTGTATGGTTTCATTATGCTGCATTATCTCTCTCCAGCTCTGAGTTTCTCCAGAACTTTATGGTACTATCTGGTTAAAATTTGCCTGAAGGTATTCCAAAAATACAACATTTTTACCAAGTTCTATTCAGTAAGCCATGGAAGTTTCACATTGATTCTCATGCCTTTATATAAAATGCTGCTTGGCCTAGATAAGAGCCGAGAAAGAAACATAGAAGTCTGTGGTACCAAAACACATTTTCTGTGTTAAATAGTTTAGTTTAGTTTAATACCTTTTGTAAATGAGTGAAAATTGGGATTTTTTTAATAAGGTCAGTTTTGGGAGACTGAGAAAAACCAGTACAGTGTAATTCCATCTGGATGCACAGGGCAGATTGTAGATGTAGCTAAATTATTATATTCATTGACCGAATTTAATGGCGGTGTCCCATAAGCTACTGGCAGCCTGTTTTCAAGAATCAGCTTATGCAGCAATAAGATTGGATCATATTACCCAGGCATTGCTTGAACATTATGAGAGCGTAGCACTAAATATTATAAAGATGTCTGAAGCAAATGACTGCAGCAAGAGAATTGTTAACCGGAAGCATTGCTAAGAGTGCTTAGGCAGTGATTCGTGGGAACATATGGAAGTGGAACTAAGAGGCAATGGAGAAATTGCGAGAGCTCCGACCTTCTGCAAAGTGTTGCAATTGGTATCCTGCAGAAACAAATTATCTCTCTATCACATTTGTTTCAGGAAACCATAACATGACTGGGTGTCACAGAGAATATTACTGCAGGTGGCGGGTGGATGAATGAGTCATGACTGATGAGGAAACATTTCTAGTTGGAGTATTTGTCTAAGATATTGCCATAAATGTCTAGAGTATTCCAGAATGGGAACATCTTGGAAGTTTGAGGTAAATAAATGTTTGTTCAAATTATTTAACAGTTTTTCTTTAACACAGTCACAAGCATCTGAATTGTGAATGATTTTTTACATCAATCTGACTTGCTAAATGCCACAAATAGACCAAACTAACAAAACTACAATAACATTGGCTCTGGCACAGAAATATGTTAAAGGGCAAGGGTTGGTTCAGAAGATACTGGAAGATCCAGCAGGGAGGTATTATGTCACAGTGCAGAGCAAAGCATAAAACAACGTAACTTAATGATGCAGATCTACACTGGGATATTCATGGCCTTAATGGGGTTCTGAATGGGCCTTTTTGTCACTCAGGAAAATTTATTTTCTCAGATGAAACTCTGGATAAATCTCTAAGTGGAGAATCATTTTAAGTGAAATATATGGATAGATTACTAATACAAGCATCAACAATATCAGCTGATGGAAAATTGGTTAGTGTCATGTTCTGATTTAAAAAAGCACATTCTGGAATTAACTGTGGAAAGACGGAGGAATAGTTTATATGGTCTGCTAGTGGATTTAGTAAAGATGTGGGGAAAGGATAGCAAAGTGCTGTCAGCAAAAGTTATTCCGTCATGTATTTCTAGGAAGTGGGTGTGAGCTGCGGTTTACTTATAGAAAACTCTGTACTGGCTCCAGTAAATGCATTTCAATGCATTAACTGCAATGACTACAAAAATTAGTCACGTCCCTTCTGTAATACTTTGTATTGAGACTTATAAATGCAACAACTTTATAAACAACTCTTATAATGCATATGCAACACAGACCCACTGGATTTTCAGCATTTTGTTCTATATCCCAATGTACTACATTTTTTCTGATGGAAATCTTAAAATATTTATTAATGATAAAGCCACAATTTATCAACCATAGACCATTAAAACTAATTTAATGCCCAATAACAGGATGTGTCCATTCAGGCTAGTTTAGTGGCTAGTAATCATTGCCCATAATGTATTGCACTATGTGGTACAGCAGGTAGTGCTGGTGCCCCTCAGTTCCAGGGCTGTAGCTCCTTTCCTGGGTTTAAATGCAGTTCAGTGCAGCATTTTCATGTTCTCCCTATGTTTTTGTGGGTTTCCTCCCCTAATGCAAAGAAAGCTTTTCAGATGTATTGGTGACCCACAATTCTCCCCAGTGTGTTCATGTATGACTGAATGAATGGATGATTTCTTTGCAGTGAACTGACATCTCAGTCATTTTATGTGTTGCACAATTTCAGTTTTGTACTTTATAGAATTTAAAACTCCAAGCTCAAAAGGCTGAAAGTATTTGTAGACCAACAACATAACATTACATTTGCAGTACATGGATACTGTTGGAAATATAAACATATGAAACAGGAATGGTTGTTTGCAAGTTAAAAATTGAAACAGCTTTAGCTATTGTACTATTTGGATGATATACAATTCTATATCTGGAGCTCCATCAGGCAAAGAACCTGGACCCTGAAGAGCAGCAGTTGCTCTGCCTCTCATTTTATTCTGATAACCACATGGTCACAGATCAGATCATTTGACTGAGATGCAGGTGTCTGTCAGGTGCTGACAATAACAGAAGAAGGGAGACAACCTACAACCCGAGCGTACAGGTTTTTACCACCTGATCTCCGTTCGTCACTGCTGATCTGGCATAAAATTCAAATAAAATAATAATTACCCACATAAAAAAACAAATCCAGGTCTACGCAACTAATCACTGAAAGGGCAGGTTTTGAATGAGACTTTAAAACTTTACAGTGAATTTTTTAACAAAAATGATCAAGTGCACTAATAATATTGTCATAAATACTGCACAGATGAATCTTTGGCGATATTTCCTAATGATTTTTTCATGCCCCTGACAAAACCTTGATGCTTTTAGCAAAGATGTTTAGCAAAACAACCTTGAATAAAGTTGACCTGAAGAGATCAAACAGGGAAATTAAAGGCTCAGACACACGAACAAACCAAATTCAGTGGTTTATGGGATCTTCTCCCACGAGTACAACACCTGCGACAGGGAGTTGTCTTTGCTGACAGCACTGTGAGGATTAGCCCTCCAATCTCTGCTCTACGAAGTGATGCTTTAATGAGCACCTTGTGTTTACAGGGCACCTGTACAGCCAGGAGATAAATCCTGCTCATGTGATCAGCACATTGTGCTTGTATGTGATGGTTAAATCCACTCTCCTTGCTTGGTCTTGGTTCCCCAGAATGCCAGTTGACTGTGACAACTTTGAACACTTCTGTTTCCCTGACATGCTTGAGTGTATGACAGTGCAGGATCATGCAGTCGACACTTAGCAGAGGGGCCCTGTGTGGTTCATTACGGACGGGAGCTCCAAAAGCAAACTGATAGCGGCAGGTCATTTGCTTTGCTTTGCCAGTCCCTGAGGATTTAATGAGAAGGACTGAACTAGTTCCTCCTCCTCCTCCTACTCCTCCTACTCCTCCTCTTCCATCTCCTCCATCTCCTCTGACCTCAGGGGGACTGTGGGAACTTAAACACTGGGAAAGTCCTTGCCTGGAGTGGAGTTTAATCCACAGCGGAAAAGCATGGTTTGGCTTTTGTATTAACACATGTACCATAGGTCAAGTCCTGTAGATTTGAGGATGTGAAATTTAGGGACATGACTTAATACATTGTGTGAATTCTGTATCCATTGCAGCCTAAATCATGTTTTGAGTGGTTACATTTCTTTTTTTTCCACTATGAATCTGCAATATCCTTAAAAGGCCGATATTGCTGGGAGAAAACAGCGGTTTGGTAGAACCCACCTTCCCCAGAAGCTGCACTGCATGTCTCCTCTGTTCTCAGAGTCTCACATGTGGACATTAGGTCTCTAGCGTCCATCGTGTAGATTCACAGGCCTCTCCAGGGAGATCATCGGCCCATCTGGGTCCACCACAAAGTGGGAATTTGCAGGACTAAACAAAACCCACTGGCGCCCACTGTAGTCATCAAAAATATCTGCAGGAAGACACCAAATATTTGAACAAATATCCATGGGAGTGTTTCCAGAAACTGCATTTTCAACATGTAAATAACTGTAATTATTTATGTAAATAGTCAACTGGTCCAGGAGGGCAGCTGTTTCACAGTGCTTCACAAGAAAAGAGTTTGACCATTTTTTGACACCACTGGAGACCATCTAAAGTGTAGAAAAGTGTAAGCAATTCAGTAATACGCGCTGGCTAAATTGCTCTGTATGGAACTGGACATTTTCCCACCCGATTAATGTCACTAAATTAGGGGCTTCAAATACAGCAATAAACCTCTCTTTGGTGGTGTTATCCTTTAAAGATCAGACTGTAGGCATCTTTTGAAGCACACGGTTTCTCTCTTTACAAATTTGGCCCATACGCTTAACCGTCCAGTTGAAAAATTCAGAGCGATGACCAGGCTGCAGACTTACTGGCACTTGCTGACATCTGCAGGCTGCAGAGAGCTACTGGCCAGGTTTCATTATAGTTCTCAGTCATCAGAAAACAGGGATCTTAAACTTCTTTGGTGAGCATTTGCTGGTTCCTCAAGCTGTATATCAATTCAGACAGTGCTTTCCATATCTGTCATTTAGCTACGTATTGTATACATGGACACTGAGTGTGACAGAAACAAAGAGATACTGTATGCTTCTCACCATGATCATGTGCTCCAGTCCCAGACTGCCTTGTAATCTAAAAGTAGAGTTCTGAATTACAGTTCTGTTGCAATACCCTCACTTTGGATAAAGGCATCAGCTAAATGTAAATGACAATAGTCATCCTTTGTTAACCACTCCAAGGGTCTCTGATGCTAATGGGAGCTATAAAAAAACTTACTTTTTAAAAATTTTGCTAAATGTTTACATTAACAGGACTTGGTTTATATCCAGTGACACAGCCTCCACAGCAGATTCTTTGGCTGATGACCTAGCAGGTTCAAGTTCAAGGTCTTGGCCTAGAGCAAACAGCAGAAAATACGTATCATCTGTACAAACACGTTAAAGCGTTGAACCATGTGCTGAAAGCCTCTTTGTGATGGCATGTATTAAGCTTTAGGATTTAAAATATTTTTAATTGTCACCACAACCACACGTTTAATGTTATAATGCTGGGTACTTTTATAGGAGCATTTTTTTAGGGTAAATACCCAAGGAGGTGGGACTGGATGCTGGGTTTTTTGAGTGGAAGGTGCCACTGCTTGCCTACAATACCTGCTGCGTCCCCCTCACCCCCTCAGTTAACTGTTAAACAGATAATCTGCTGAGTGCTTCGCAGTGGTGAACTGAGAAAATGGGTTTCAGTCCCAGTTGTACTGCAGGGATTAAACCGTCTGTCATGCGGTCTTCAATCTGTGACTGTAGTTTCTCCTCCGAGCCTGAACAGTAAATCAATTCTTGCCTTGAAATAAAATCAGTGTGACTACAGAACAGGTGTAGCCCCAGTTAGGTGATTTTTGCATCATAAATTGACTATAGTAAACACTAATACCACATTATCAGGTGAATAAATGCTGCAATTCACAACTGTGATTGTGACACAGGCTGTATTAATGCATCAGTTTATCTCACTGTCGATTTTTTACGTGTATCTATTTTAATGAAATACTTAAGGTTCTAACATTTAAAAAAATTTACATCATAATGTGGATTTAGCTACAACCATTCAATTGGAAAAACCATTGTTGATTGCTCTTTCAGAATTTAATCCTGGAAACTTTTAAGGTGAGAAACCCTTGGGACAGAAGGGAGCCACTCAGACAGTTTGTTGCTTAAGTTGCTCCACTGAGTCCAACTTGTGACCTTGTGGCCTTGACATGTCAGATGTGCCAGTCTACTGAAAAAGTTCAGTCAAACATTAGTGAGGAATTTAATCAATAGTTCAGCCTAGCAGGTTGTGGGAGGAA
>UFQX01001596.1:0-17329 GCA_900497675.1 Arapaima gigas | reverse complement strand
TGATGATGGTGATGATGATGATGATGATGATGATGATGGCGGTGATGATGGTGGTGATGATGGTGGTGATGATGGTGGTGATGGTGGTGGTGCTGATGATGATGGTGGTGATGATGGTGGTGATGATGATGATGATGATGATGATGGTGGTGATGATGGTGATGATGATGATGATGGTGGTGATGATGGTGGTGATGATGGTGATGATGATGATGATGATGATGATGATGGTGATGATGATGATGGCGGTGATGATGGTGGTGATGATGGTGGTGATGATGATGATGATGGTGGTGATGATGATGATGATGATGATGGTGGTGATGATGGTGGTGGTGATGATGATGATGATGATGATGATGGTGATGATGATGGTGATGATGATGATGGTGGTTGTGATGGTGATGGTGGTGATGATGATGGTGATGATGGTGATGATGGTGGTGGTGATGATGGTGGTGATGGTGGTGATGATGGTGGCGGTGATGATGGTGGTGATGATGATGATGATGATGGTGATGATGGTGGTGATGATGATGGTGGTGCTGATGATGATGGTGGTGATGATGGTGGTGATGGTGGTGATGATGATGATGGTGGTGGTGATGAAGGTGGTGATGATGATGATGATGGTGGTGATGATGGTGGTGGTGATGATGATGATGATGATGATGATGGTGGTGATGATGGTGATGATGATGGTGGTGGTGATGATGGTGGCGGTGATGATGGTGGTGATGATGATGATGATGGTGGTGGTGATGAAGGTGGTGATGATGGTGGCGGTGATGATGGCGGTGATGATGGTGATGATGATGATGATGATGATGATGATGATGATGATGATGATGATGGCGGTGATGATGGTGGTGATGATGGTGGTGATGATGGTGGTGATGGTGGTGGTGATGATGGTGGTGATGATGATGATGATGGTGATGATGGTGGTGATGATGATGGTGGTGATGATGGTGGTGCTGATGATGATGGTGGTGATGATGGTGGTGATGGTGGTGATGATGATGATGGTGGTGGTGATGAAGGCGGTGATGATGGCGGTGATGATGGTGATGTTGATGATGATGATGATGATGATGATGATGATGATGATGGCGGTGATGATGGTGGTGATGATGGTGGTGATGATGATGATGATGGCGGTGATGATGATGGTGATGATGATGATTATTGTTGTTGTTGCTGGTATTACTGTTTGTCAGCTCCTTTGCCACAAGAGAGGATTATTCTTCTCAATAAATGACAGTGAGAAGTACTTTGAAGTACTGTGAGCAAATCAATAACTGTGAAAACATCAAAAAATATAGGAGGGCCAGAAAATACTGGGGAAAAAAACCACAATGGTCAGCTATTTTCACAAAACATTTTTACCATCTTGTGGTTTTAATATTTTGAAATGGAACTGGGAGTCGCCTCAAATAAGACCCTGCCAGACTGAGGAACAGCAGGACACTGGAGGCTGTGAACAACTGTCTTCTCCCCACCAGCGATGTCACTTCAACTTGTTTCTTTATTTATCACAGCAAGTAAGCAGAGGTCTCTGCATCGTTCAGTTTACAGCCGAATTTTAATATACAGGTAGTCACAACGGCACTTAGAAATAAAAAATAGCTTCTGGGAGGCTGTCACTCAGAACAGCTCAGAAGTTGGATTCTTCAGTGTGTCTTAGTTATGATTCCTGCAGGGGGCTGTTAACCTTCACGTGTCGGTTCTTCTTTTTAAGGGGAGTCGATGACAAACATGGACTAAGATTTCCAAACAAACTTACCTCAAAATATTGCGCCTTTCTTACATTTTTTGCACCTCTGTCACATAGCATCTTCTGTGGTCAAGATTCCAGTTTGAGCTCCTCTTTTATTTCCGTTGGGCCATTTGGACACATAGTGACTTTTCCCACCATTTTACACGTTATACTAACAAGTACAAGTTCAAAAGCTTGTCTTCAGTTTATAAAAATGAATCCTAGTGCTGTGCAATATAAAGGGGAAGTATCACTTTATTCAGAGTTGGTCGTCTGCCTCGATTGGCAAACTTCATTCTTACTCAAAACGTGCGCATGACTCGAATGCTTGTAAATTCAGTGTCTGAGAAAAAGAGGCAAAGACAGCTTGAAGTGGCATTCTGTCCTTCTTTAAAAGTGCTTTCAGTGATTAACAATGGCAAGAAAGGAAAACACTCGCATCTCCAAGACAGCGAGATGATACGAGCGCTGCTTGGGAACTGCCAGCACCAAATGACTTTTAGAAGCATTCACGGACCTTTTGAGTTGGACAAGTGCCTTTGTCTGACTTCGCATGAAGATGACAAAGGCATTTGTTCAGTGTGTATCTTACAGCAGGATCTGACGCACGCCAAGTGAGGTTTCCGTGGCTGTGGGAGCCCACTGCTGTCAAGATGTGCAAAAGATGGCCACACCTCCAACTCCAGGGCTGAGAAGACAGAGGATGGTGCCAGTAGCATTTAAATATTACATTGAATACAAGAAAGTAACAATTGCAAAACAAAATCCACCTTGTAGAACAAAATCATTTCTGCACCTTCATCTCAGTAAAGCAACCCGACCACAAAACGATGAAACATCCAGAAGTATTAGTTGTGCCCCAATGCTGCATTTATATTTATATCATTGGCAAATGCTTTTCTCCAAAGCAACATAAAACTCAGAGTAATGAAAAGTGCGTCCCAGCGTAGGTAGAACGTTTACATCCAAACAACTGGTAACCGGTTAGCATCCAACATCTGAATGACAGGGCAGGGCCCTCAAATGGTGGTAATATGTCATATTAAAAGCACTGATGGAGGCTGTTGAACCTCTAGAAGACGTGTTGGGTTGTGCTGTCGGTCATCGCTTGGATCCAGAAAGAAATTTTGTGTGAACTCACTCTTTTGCGAACATTCAAAACAGCCTTCTGGTAAGTCCATTTTCTACAGTTTATTTGTTAGATTTGTGGCTGTTGAAGGGCAGCATAGTGACTCAGCGAATACAGCTGTTGCTTCCAGGTGCCTGGGCTGAGTGTGGCACTGAACCCAGCTCGGCCTGTGTGGAGTTTGCATGTTCTCCACGTGCCTGAGTGGGTTTCCTCCAGCAGTGTAGAGATCTGTATGTCTGCTTATTTGGCCACCCTGGGATAGACTGGCGTCCCATGCAGGCTGCAGTTTCATAGCCTAGCACCCATTCCTTCTGGGAAGCCTCAGGGCTGCCATGATCCTACTCAGGGTAAGTGGTTGATGAAAATAAATTGATGTGTCTACTGGGAGCAATCCAGCTTTTTCTTAGAGATGAGTTATGAAGCCCTTGAGCACTGTCAGGGTTCCGTCATTTCTGAGAAATAGATGACGTTTGTTTCACCAAACTGGGACTCCAGCCTGAGAACCAGTTGGCGTTTCAATTTTACATCCCTTGACAGTGGAACAAGCAGGTGGCCAGAGGCAGAGGAGCACAGCAGTCTGGTGGAGGTGTAGCTGCTGAACTGGTAAATTTCAATATTTTAGCAAGTGCAGCAAATGTATTAGCACACAAAATGATGCTTTCATTCTTCAGCAATAGATCTCAATAAAACAGTGACTGTCTACCAAGTGCAGGATATAGGGGGATTTTTCAGTGGATGGAGAGGCTTATGAGTTAGAATGACCTTTAAATCAGAGAAGTCCACATCTCTAGTGCCTTTGAAGAGAAACCCTACTAATAATTTGAGCTTTAGCACAGGCAGCACACCAACCCTATTTATTTTAGAAAAACCACTGAAGAGCTTGAGAGGTCTGATAGAATCTTGAGGGATACAGCGGTAATTTGGGCAACTTGCAATAGGCCACAGGGGTGGACGGCTGTAGTGGATAAGTGGCGACTTAAAGCATGGCGATCTGCCGTGGGTTCTCTGGCCCCATCTGGCTTATGAAGTTCCAGTATCATCTGGTGTGGAATTTGAGATATGTTGCTTTATTTACAGGTATACCTTGTAGCTTGAGCAACAGTTGCACAGACAGAGTAACAAGCCAAAGTTTCTCTTCAGATGTCTAGAGGAGGAGTCTGGAGTAACATGGGCAAGGGAGTTGCAGCTGTACAAGCCCTCACATGATCCTAAAGTTGCTGTAGTAGGTTAAAAGAATGTGGAGCAAGCTGGTTGAGGTGGGGGAGGAAGAGTGGCAGCTTCAGCACAGCTTGGTGGTGAACACAGTAGCATCTGGAAGAACGTGTGGGAGTAGCATTGCATCACAGTCATACAACAAGATGCCACGAAAGGACAAACTGGGGTTCCTAGCCTTGGAGGTGCACACAGCAACGGAGGTGAAAGCTGATGGTGACAAGGTGGGAACAAATACTCTCCTCTGTTCTCTCTATGCTAGTTTCACATTTCCATTTTGGAATTTTGGTCCTTTCTTCAATGAGAATTTTCTCCTGTTAAATGAAATGGTGAGCGACAGTGGGCAGCAATTTCAAATTCTTATTCTGTCGCACTTATTACCCGGTAAGTGTACAGATCTAATAACTGACTACCAGGTTCCATTAAATTTCTGACACGGTCAATGGAAACTGAATGAACACTGTAGACAAATGCCTGATTCTGCCTATTCTAAACATTTTTGCTTGTGTTAGATGCGTTCCGTGGATAATTTTGCATTGCGTAAGTTATATTGTGGAGTTCTTAGTCATCGAATATATGTTATTGCACATCTGAATCCTGGGAGGCCTGGTTTTGGCCCTCAGGCCTGGGTTGCAACAGCATCTCCCAGACGGCAGACGGGAAACAGATGATGGGAGGGGTCCGAGAACAGGGGTCTGAGACGATGCTGTGTACTCTCCCTGCCCTGTATTTCTTTCAGAAACTGACTGTTCAGTCCAGAGTTTGTACCTTTTGGCGTTTTCACTTTAATCTGACCAAATTCCTTCTGTTTATAACATTCAAATTGAACACCTAAAGGCTGCAGGCCATTTTTTATGTTCAATATAATTTTCTCAGACGAGCAAGATTTGGTCAAACCTCTCCAGTCAGTGTGTCATGAAGGTTCAGACAGTTTGCTTGGGATCCTCATGAGCCGCTTGAGCCACGCCAGAAATAAAGTTGCTGCACAAAATTTGGCACTCTAACACCAGTACTGTCACCTTCATTATTTTTTTATTATTATTTATTTTGTCCATGGCAACTGACAGCAACTCACTCCATTTTAAGTCACCATTGTCCCTCTGAAGGTCATTCAGCTATTCCTAGCTGAATTCTGGCTCGTTCTTGGTTCTCGGAGTTCACAATGTAATTCTTCAATAAGAGAAAACCGAGATTCGAGCCTTGAGGGATTTGTATTAATAGACTGAAGGACAGTAACCTCTCCAATGTTGAAGTCCTTCGTGTCTGTGGGGGGATTTGTGGGGGCTTCTTCTGAGGCTCACTTGGCATGGCAGACAGCTTACAGGCCTAGTCATCCAAAAAGGGCTCTATTTTTTGCAGGGTGTCAGGCGCAGGCATTGGGGCCGATACGCTGGTTACGGTATTCCCCAAAAGAAGAGTAACCTGTCCCCTTCCATAAGTTTTCTTTATTATTATTATTATTATTATTATTTGTTAAATCACACTTTTTTGCAAGGCTTTTAATGTAGCTGCTGAGTACCACCATCTTCACCCTTCAGCCACCTTTCACGAAGCCATATTTACTTACCGTTCAGTCGAATAACCGAACATGTGAATTCAAAACGAACACGGCAGCACCTTGTTATAATATTTAGTAAGATCTCTCAAGTTGACCCAACACCTCATCTATCGAAAGCCGATAAAACAAATGCGGTGAATAGGTATCGATCGAGTCGTTTGCTGTTTTCCTCCTTTTTTTTTTTTTTTTTTGAATATAATTCTGAAGACATCTAATCACCTTGTGTCATTTCAGCACGGTGGACAGCGACCTCGACAGACGCGGGAAAAATCTGATTTAAATAGGGCGTAAAGAGCGACACACAAAGCGTGAAAGTGCGCAACAAAAGCACGCAATTCTGTGCAAAATAAAACGGCAAAGCTACAACCACATTTGACTGCCCGCCGACGTCCGACATTTACCTGTTTTTAAAACAAATAAATAAATGAATAAATAAGTAGAAATGTACAAAGGACCATTTTAGGCATGTGGCATTAAAGCGCTATTCAGACAGAGGCTCTGCACTTCAACAGTCTTCTTCCTCTCTTTTTTTTTTCATTTTTATTCACCTTTCTGCTGACCACCTTTAACAAAAAATGGTGCGGAAGTGCATGTGGTTAGTGCTTTGCAGTGACATTACCACACATTACCGGGCTGAGCTCTGGCTTTTAAAAACTGACGCGAGCGGCCTGAAAGCATGTCAGCAAGATAAATGGCTTCTTTCTCTGCCTGGGCCCCTCTCAAAACTATCAACATACATCACAGAGCACAAAGAAATTATTGGAAACCCACGGCATCGAGCCTCTGATGCCTTCTCCATTATTGACCATGGGAGCAACTACAAACACAAGAAATGGGACCCTGCATTAAGCTCCATCCCTCCCCACTAGCCCCCCCAACTCCTCAGTTCGCCCACTCAGCCACAGTGGGGGTTACCACGGTCCAAATCCTGAATAATGAACCAGTAACTCATGTTGCAGCTAATATTTATTTGTTTTATTCTGGATAACATTTTTAATTTTTCCACTTTTCCGCTGCAAAAACACCCAATTATGCGGCACAGGGTTTAACATACTTAGCACTTCCCAAATGGAATCCATTTAACCTTTAGAAATAATTTATACATTTGTGGTGCTATAAATGAGCTCAGTTATAATGTGCAAATGTAACTGAGCTGAAATAGTTTATAAAAGCCAGGTTTCCTAGAAAGGTTTTTGCAGTATCCTATCTATCTATCTATCTATCTGATATAAAGCGATGCTATTTGCACCTGCTGTGAACCTATTGTTTAACTAAATACTAAACTACCGAGACTATTACAATTTAATGATCAATAATAAAAGCTTCGCCATTTGAAGCTGTGCTCAGTCCGAGGTAATATTTTACTGTACTTTGAGCTGTTGGTAGATAACAAGCCAGTATATTTTCCCTTGTCAACCTACATGTCGGGGAGCTGCCTGTCCTTTTCAGGGTCTGTCACACCTCTGTGGAAGGCTGACCTCAAATACATATGCTGATATGCTGATTTAAGTAACCATTATAATAAAATAATGGATTTTTTTTCCAACAATTGCTTAGATTTCTTTTTAAATGCAATATGGCATTTGAGAATGTCGTGTATAATGTAGCTCCCCACTAAAAACAACCTTTACTGTACTCGCAAATGTGAAAATGTCACAATCTCTGGAGGCTCTTTGCCTCACAGTACAACATGGACGTGAAAACAAAGGAGCGAACAAAGTCAGTATTTCCAGCCGATTTCACACATTTTATGTGGCGCTTGAACTCAACCCCAAATCATACAGGTGACCGGTGCAGGATTGTAGCACAAGTGCGATGGGGTCTTTTACATGGAACTTGCAGGTGGCGGGAGGGGAAGAAATGAGAAATAGAGCAAGATTTAAGAAGAGCCCAGCAGCCAAAACTGGCCAGAAGAGAAGCATTAAATAAATGAACATTTTCATTTAGGGAAGCAGAAACTGGGAAAGTGGACCGTGTGTCACAGATGGTGATACTGATGATCAGTGGAGCTACAGCTTCAGAAACTTGGGGATGACTGGTGAGAGGAAGAGAATTCAAGGTCAGAAAAGATAGCTGAAAGATGAGGGTAACCAACTTTCAGATATGAATGATGGGAAATAAAGGAGATGTCGACACTGACAAAGTCCAGCCTGTGACCAATTTTATTAGCTGACCAAAGAACAAGGTGTGAAAGGCCAAAAAATTCCAACATTTCTCAGAAACCTTTGGCAAAAGAAGAGAAGTGAGGGTCTATTTGGGCACTGAAACATCACATAAAGCAGATATTTTTACATTTGAAATACAGCACAGAGTGTAACTTGCACAATTTTATTGTGTTTTTGAGGCCTGTAAACTGTTAAATTTGTCCTAGATGGTGGAACAAATATTTGCATTGCAGGCAACCAGATTTTTTTGTGCATTTTTTTTTTGTATGTCTGCACATCCTGCCCTTTATGCTTTTTAAACGCGCTTCTAGGACCTGACAGGCTAACAAAGCATTCTAGAATATTTCCTTTTATTTCTCTCCCAGCAGCAGCAGCAAAATCAACCAGTCAGCAAATCCTACGCCGTCCACCACAGCAGCAAAATGTCTGAGCAGAAGAGACCTTTCAGGTCTGCCTGAGAAAGTAAAACTCCTGTTATCTTTGTATTACAGTCACACTGAGCATCTAGAACTTGCTTGTTGAAGATATAAAACCGTTCAAGAGAACCTGGACATTTTCACAATTGTAAAAATGTCCATAATGCATTTAGAATAAAAACATTTTTTTACTATTCAGTTTTCTAAAATTTCGCTGTTCACCTTCTTTTCCTCTTGCTGCCATTTTTTAGGTATTTTCTGATAGCATTAACTGCATTATTGCTTCAAGCTAATAAAACACAAGTCCAGCACCAGTTTGGAGCCCCACCTCATGCTAGATGTTTCCACGATAGCGGGACACAGAGACCCTGCATTAGATGAGATGTTTATGAAAATAAACAAATAAGTCATTGTAGTTTCATCTGATGTTTTCACTGAATTGAACCCATGAATAAATCAAGGGATTAATATGTATTATTTATTTATCTCTTTCCTTTTACTGCTTGTCCTGGTCTTGCTGATCAGGAGCTTTTGCTGGGGTAGGTGGGCATGAAGCAAGAAGGTCGGGGTCCATCACAAGTACATGCTATTAAACTTGTATAGAAGGTGGCTGGATTTATGAACAATCTGAGTTAGGCATGGACTTCCAGCCCCAAATATTTTCATCACGTGAAATATAGCTGTACTATAGTTTAAAAGAAACATCAAAATTGCCTTGACAGCAGAATGTTAACTTCTATAGTAGAAGAGAAAAATCGCAGCAAGGATTTCTTTTTAATTCTACCACCGATTTTCTTCACACTTACATTGCTGAATTACACTTTAAATCACAGAAGCAATAAATACAGGTTTCTCTCATTTAAATGGTATAAGAACCTCTGTGAAAGCGGGGTTCGATTTCTGTTTTAAATTTGTCTTTCATCAGCTCATGTGGATCCAGGTCTTGGTAGAAGGGGCTCTGCTATTCACACAGGCCCTGAAACCTGGGGTTTTTGATAGGAATAGTTGCAAAAATGGCTCTTGTAACAGGAAAAAATCCTTTTATATCGGGCTCTGTGACCTAAATGGAACTGATTTGTATAAATCTGTATATCTAATTTTTGTTTTCCAGGAGATCAGGGTATACAATTAATTTCTCATTATTTATCTAATAACTATATATGGCAGTTAGGAAGCACAGCAGAGCCTAACTTGTGGGAAACTGGGGTTTGTTTCTACCATCACTATTCAGTAGGACCCCTCATGCTGCACTTGCCTACTGTCTAATATGAGAGTGACTAGAACAAAGGGAGTCACAGCAGCTCAGGTGTTGCCTGGATTGACAAGGTCTGGGTCAAATGTTAGGGGACCAGGACAGTTGAAGGGTAAGTGGTCTACAGGAACCAGTCACAGATGGACAAGACACGATAATATGGATTTGATGGAATGCTACTGCATCAGTAAATCTAATGAGTGATAAGAAATAAATGAGGGATTTGTGGGTATGGAAGAGGTAATAGTCCGCACTCGCAAGGAAAACCAACTAGTCACCCAATTCTCAAACATGATCAAAAGAAGCCTCCTGTCAAGACTAGAAATTGATGACATGAGATGCAGATTGTCATGCTGGAGGTGGCCAATTTGTAGCTGCGGTATTTAAACTATTCTCGATTAATATTAGGGGGCCCAATGTGTGCCAAAAAAACATTCCCCACACCATTACACCACCACCACCAGCCTGAACTGTGGACCCAACAAGGCAGGTTGGGTTCATGGCCTCAAAATGTAGTCATAATTTATTTCTGCTCAGAACTCTACATAGTAACCTGTGTCAAACTGTGGACTTCTGCTTTCCACAGTTTACACACTGCCGCTTAAGGACATGATTTACTATGCAAAATGTGTGCCCAGCAGTATCTAACACAGTACAGTATAAAGAGTAATTTTTTTGAAGGAATCAGTTCATTTTCAATGTTAGTAAATGTTAAATTTAATTTTTTAAAGTTTTAGTTAAGTTATGATGTCAGGTGATATTAGCGAGATTTGGCATTCCCTACGTCTAGCACTTACCAAGCACAATTTGTCATCGGTCTAAACTCTAATGTAAAAATGGTGTAATCGATCTGTTTCCATGTCACTAACAATGCTTTCCGACACAAGTACAAAACAGTGGTGCTCAGATTTTAACTAAACACTAATATCTATTTAATTCACGACCACTGCACTCATCATACAAGACAAGTGAGTTATTTACCTTGTTTCTAACAAACCCCACTGTTTCATTTATAAGATGCAGGATAATATTTCTGTCAAGCTTCTGCATGGCTTGCTCCCTGTAAATGTCATCTAAAAATGATCACTTCCACCTTGCAGCTAATGAAATAAACAAAGAAAAGTAAAGAATGCACAAAATGCAGGACATTGCAAATAACTTTTCTAATTTTCTGACACCAAAAGAGTGCTTTGACAGTGATATACAGCAAGAAGTACGAAAGCAAACTGTTAAACTCAATCTGCAACACAGATTATGATGGGACCATTTAGTGAAAGGCTTATGTGTACTAAACTGAACGTGGAAGGGAAGGCGAAATCCTGAGTCCCTGTTGGAGACCCTTACAATGTATTGAATTTAGAGGATGATTCAATTGTACTGGGTCTGAGTAGACAAAAGTGCACTGTGGTGATGGATTGAGCATCTGTGTCCCAGATGCTAAAGCAGCTTTGCTTTAGTACCTAAAGATGCCTCAGCCTTTGGACCAGGTTATAGCTTTTTATGCTTCCTGTAGATGAGATGAAAAATTTTATCTGCATTCCACTTTCTGCAAAAGTACACAAACAGATGAAATTTTATAATATGGCAGAGGAATTTTTTAAGGGCCATAAATACAGGTTGTTATCGACTTATGACATACTTGATGCATGACAGACCTGCAGACAATGCAGTCAATAATGAATAACTAACAGTAAAAATTTTAAAAGTTAAATGTACGGAAACTGTTAAAAAATGATTTTTAATGCTTTTCAGAATGTTTTTTCAGAACCTCATAATGTAAGAACAGTAAGTCTGCAGACAGCATTACCAAAACATCTACAGGACTATGATACAATTGAGTGCTTATAGCTTATACAGATGAAAAGTGAGAAACTATTACGAAAATGCATCAAAACATCACATGTGCGCACCTCTACATTTACGTAAGGTGAACACCACATGAGACTGTGTGCTACATACCCGCCCCGCCCACACAGAGCCCACAGTGTGAGTTGTTCCCATCAGTGTTACAACACACAAAGTCACAGATGCGGCAGGTTAATTTGATTCACGTCTTCCCTTTATTGTGCATCTCACAGAACTGAACTCACACACCCCTCTCCGGCACCCAGACAGAGCAGTTGCAAGACATCACATCACTGGCGCTTACTACAAGACGAGAGCATTCTGGAATATACTTGAAATCCTAAGCAGGTTGGATTGAGCTGAATAGGTTGGTGCAGTTTGTAATATGCTGTGAGCTTTTGGGCAGTGATTCCTAGGTGGGGGGAGATAGGGAGGACCATGATGGACAGCTCCCCACTGCCTACCTTTGCCTTAACAGGTAAATGATGACCAGCTGCTGGTAGTTAAAGACCTAACAGCTGAGAGTTACTGAAGCAACAAGAAGGACTTCGTAAGGAGAGTCTTGCAGGGAGGAAAAAGGCCCCCAGGAGCAGACCGGGGCTCCTGTATGCTGACCATTTCTCCTTGTTTCTTGGCAGTGTTGCTCACATGCTTTGTTCTGTGTTAAAGGGGCTTTGTTCCCATTTCGGTTGGTGAATAAAACGTTCAGAGTGTGAAAGCCCATCCACGTGGCACCTCTGTCCCACAATCTCACAGGCTACACTATAAATGTTTAGCTTTTGTTTCATGGTTACAGGAGAAGCATTAAAATTTTGAAGTGGAGTCTCAAAGATAATAAAAGCTAATAAATGAAAGCTAACAAAAGCTAATAAAAGTGGAAATGTAATGTAATGACATGTAAATGTAGGGCACTTCTGACAAAGTTACACTGACCAATGTTTACTGCAAACCTTTTGTAAAACATTCCAGCTGCACGCACATGCATACTGCACACAAACTACTGCCACGATTTGGCCACCAAGTATTTTGCAAAGTGAAATTTGGACAGAAACCACTAAGGACCTTAAAGGCAAATCGTGGCCAGAAATCATCCCTGGTCCCTGCATCGTAACACAGAACGAAATGTAAAAAAAGACACACTTTAAACCATCTTAAGTTGTCAAAATAATTGCTTTTTAATCTTCAGCCTTATCGTAAATTTAGGCCGACTTTGAGCTCATAATTTTTCAGGTTTTAATCTGCATTTAGTAGAAACGTACAGCAGGCTGGAACAGATTTTTAAAATTCAGGAATTTATAACAGCAGTTCACTTTGCGAGTCACGAGGGAAATAAACGTTAATACATTCTCATCTCGTGTTGGGCCCCCTTTCTCATCAAAAGCGGTTCCCAGTGACCTCCAATAACATGCTGTTACACAGCAGACCCTCTGCTCCAGCATGCAGGCGTGTGGGAAATGTGCTATTCTTCTCTGTGTATGAAAGATTTATCACATTCCAAGTTTCGGTGACCGTCGGTGATTTAAGGAAAGTTAATCCATGTCAAAAGCTTAGCTGTGTTTTATAATCTATTTTTTTTTGTTGTTCAATATTGACATGTGCACCACATTCTATTAGATTTTACTCTGACTGAACACCACAATACCATGCATTACATTAGACAGTCTACACAAAGCAGAGGGACCAGCTGTTTGCTCAAAGCCCCCGATAACACGGCCGACAAGGGAATGTAAAAATAACCAAAATAAGAACGCTTAAGAAGTGCCGGAAGTATGACAGGTGAAATTTTGCGCTTATGGTTTCGTCTTAGTAGAAGTCATTGCTCCCTACTTGCCGAGGATCTATTTTCTTTTCAAAAATCAAGAAACAATGCATACAAGGTCTGTGTTAACACAAATAAGTGTTGTACCATTTGTAGCCAAAATATGGGATTAGAAAGGGGAAAAAAAATCTGCCCACAAGGCCACCAACAACATCAAACACCACAAAAACAGGCACAAAATGAGTTAAGGCAAGAATATGGCCGAGGATCCTTTTGAATGGTCGTGCAGAAGCTAAGAAATTTGGGCGTGTTTTTCTTCTTTGCGAGAACATATCCCAGGAAATCCACTAGCAGGAGGCAATATATCTGAAAACCCAAATATATATTATGTGTTGTACTTACAAGAATTTATGAATATATTACATGTGCAATAATATAACATCTGAAGCAGGTCAGTGTTTGGGATGAGCAGCTCAACACACAAACAAGAGTCTCAACAGTACAAAAACACGAGTGATCTTTACAGCACATAAAATACACCGAGGACAAACTTTTTACACACAGCAAGTCACCGTTCAACAAAGAGAAGCATAAGACTGATCATAACACGTTTACAAGAACGATACTAATACCTGACCAGTACTGCGATTTCCAAGTAAATAAATGAGAAAAGAAAGGTCAACGGCCTCATTCTGCGCCTCTTTTTTCTTGGCTTGCAGGTCTTCCAGAGTCAGGATGGGCCCATCATGCTCACGGTGGTGTAGCTGAACTTGGACAGCGAGGCGCCGGTGGTGGCGATGTCATCATCGGCCCGGCGGAGCTGCCGACATGGTTTTTTACAGCAGCTGAAGGTGGAGAGCAGAGCCTTCCGGAAACGTTTGTTCATGAAGCAGTAGATGATGGGGTTCACGCAGGCTGAGGTGTATGAAAGCAGGTGGATGAAGGAGATGGGCGCCCCAGAGAGGGCACGATGAGCCGACTGCAGGTCAAAAGCCTTCCAGGTATTGACGGAGTACAGGGGCATCCAGCAGATGAAGAACATGGTGACAATGACAATGAGCATCCGGATCACTCGTTTCTTTGCCATCAACTTAGCCTCGGAGGTGTTGCTGCGTGGACAATCTGCCTTGGTGGTGCCCACCGCTGTCAGAGCTGACATCTCCAATGCGTGTGGCTTCTTTGTCACCTGAATGTAACAGCCATCGTCCTCATCGCTGCCAGATGACATGGTGCCACTCAGACCATTCCTAAGACCTGGGGGGGGGGATAGTGGGCACAACTGCAGCTAAAAGCAAACAATTTCTAACATTATTTGTGAGCAAACAATATGGGAATAAAAATCCTCCTCTCGTGACACAGAGATTCAGTCGCCACAACTAAGAGGAGTTGTGCTGAGGTCCTTTTTATTGGTAATAATAATAATAATAATAATAATAATAATAGTTCTGAACATACTCTGTGATCCAGTAACAGTATCAGCATTCAGACTCAGTATTTAATTTAGAGACTGAAAATCTCCAAATTTTATGACATATTTTGGAACAAGAGAATCCGGAAAGAAATGCAACTGCAATATATTATGTCAATAAAAAAATACACTACAGTGTAATTTGTTTGCTGTCAAATTACATTTTTTAAGAAATTTTTTAATCTAAGACACAGAGAACATAGTTTATCAGCTCCCGTTTGTTCCCTGGCAGACGGGAAGGTCTTGTAATCTTTAATATTGTTTCTTGATATATGGCTCCCTCATCATACCGGATTTGCGTCATTCGTTGTCGATTTTCAGTTTATCACTAAACTAGATGACACATCCAGACCTGATGGACCAATAGACCACTGAAGGTCTGGCAGAAACCCTCATGTTCATACACGGGACGTTTCATCCTACTACCCACCGGTGGTTTTGTTCGGTCATTAGCAGACATTGAAAGGTTGATTCGTATTAGTATATTAACACAATACACACAAACAATTTCTAATTTAATTATTTGATTTAATACAAACAATTTATTGAGAGGATTTGCTAAACTATTTACAATATGTATATGTAGAAACATATTGTTTTTGTATAAACATGATGCATTGCATTTAAGAGTATCTTTATGTTTGTGAGCTCACAAAGCTGCATTAGCTGTCGGACGTCTTTGTTGGCCATCGGTACAGTTTCTTGTGTTTGCTCATGATGTACATTTTCCAAAGCGCTGAGAAAAGCTTCCTTAGAAAATATTTATGCTTACCAGCTCCTCCCCTTTTTTGCCCGAGTTCAAACTGTATCCCGTGATACAGCTCCCGGGATATGAGTCCATAGGCCATGATCATCACAACTCCAGGGATGAAGAACAGGACAAACAACAGAAGGATGTACCTGAGAAGAAGTCCAGGGGCAAATGAAACGGCTTAAGTGGAGAGCAGAGAACCACGGAGAGGGATGTGTCGAGAGCTGAGCAACAAGTGAGATACGAAGGTCCAGAAGGGATGTGAACAGTACCCTTGAGCACAGACAGCTCCTCTGAGCACCTTGCGGTGTTTCCTTGCTCCCCGGCTCACTACTTTACAACTTTTAGCCCACCTTTTCCGCCTTTAAATGCAGGGCAAGTGCATGTTAAGTTATCAGCCCCATGTCTGCGTGGCAACCTGAGGAAAGAACTTCTTTGAATACCGACGCTAAATTTAAAATGGATTTTGCAACTGAAAACTGGCAGTGAGATAATACTACCAACTGAATAGCAAATGGTACTGAAACTGAATTAAGAAATATATGGTGGTTAAACTTATATTACAGAATATATAGAATCCAGCTCGATTTGTGTTTCAAAGACACTCCTTTAGCCATGTGCCCTGAGGTACAGTGGATTTAAACCCAGAATATTCCTACTGGAATACTTCCCGGGGCAAAATTTTCCCAGGCTGTCTTACCATCTTGTAATTCATTATTTTTCCTCTCCTCACTACCAGTATCATGACTTACTATCAGACGGGAAAAGTGTGAAAGCAGTTTCTACCTCACAGCCAGCCCTCTGTATTGTAAGCAGGTTCCTTCCAGTGTTTTGCTGCACAGATTTATCTGATCTTCCACAGCGGAGAAGCAGAGCCTTCACTCACACTCTCGCATTGAAGAGCCAAAGTGGTTCTCAGGCTTTCATCATTTATTTGATGAATTTCACATGTGTTACTGACACTAAAAACACTTGAATTAAGTAGGGTCTCAGGCTAAAATAATCATTATAAAAAAGAAAATGCCGGAACTGACTGTGTAAAGGCCTGGAAGGTGGACGCTCCCATGTTACCCCTTACATCTCAGAGGATGAATACCCAGCTGACATTTTGAAGGAGGGCGCTCACCTACAGCCCTCTGCTTCCGACTCTCCGGACACCACAAATAAGACAAAATAGACAGAAGACACATCTCCTTCAGACTGCGGATTATCAGACTCCTTCCCACTTTCCACTCTCAAGTGGTCACATTGCGCTCGATGTCAAATGTGTTGGAAGACAAACTCGTACTCAAGTGTACTTGGCAGAAAAGGAAAACTGGAGCATTTCACTCCTCTGCAGTCCTGGTTAATTTGAAGCCTCTGTTTTGGTATCTATCCGTCAGTCTATTAGTTTACTGTATTTATAACTTACCGATTCAGTGCAGTCGTTTTGCAAAAAATGTCTAAAATCTTGCGCCCAATCATTGCCATTTGTCCGAAAATTAGACGTAACATTGTAAATACCCTCCATATTTCCAGCATTTAAATTTACATTTATTCTTTTAGCGGATACTTTGCTACAATGTTGGGCTGCTTAAAATTTTTGACCTGTTTACAGAGGTGAATAATTCCTTTACGCAAAGGTGGGAGGATTTGAACCTCACACCTCTAAACCTGGAAGTGGTGGATCAAACCAGCGTAACACCTGCTGCCTTTAACACAAAAAATGTTTCTCACTTACCACAAACCAAAAATTCATTTATTGCGTTAAAAAAACACAGATTTGTATTAGGTATACAGTTCTGTGCAAAAGTGTCAGGCATGCAGCTTCAATGTGTGTTGAGAAGTACAGGTAGACTCTTATTTACCATCAGGGGGGTTTCTGGTTGGTCCCGAATTCATTCTGCAGCCTGAGAATAACCTCAAACACCCAATCTCAGTCATACACAACTATCTTCAGCAAAAAGAAGGGCTCCTGCAACAGACGGTATGGTCCCCACAGAGCCCTGATCTCAACATGATCGAGTCAGTCTGGG
>UFQX01001595.1:0-24861 GCA_900497675.1 Arapaima gigas | reverse complement strand
TCATCAACAAAGACAGGCTGAAACAGGAGACAGGGCCAGAGTGAACCTCTTCAGCAGAGCATCTCCTATATATGCTGCTTTTTGGCTCCTCTGATATTTTCCTCTTGATTCTGTCAATCTGCTTGTNACAGGGCCAGAGTGAACCTCTTCAGCAGAGCATCGCCTATATATGCTGCTTTTTGGCTCCTCTGATATTTTCCTCTTGATTCTGTCAATCTGCTTGCGAATCTTATCAATCTGCATGTCTCAAAAACATTTTATTATTCTTAAAGTATTCCGTCTCTTTTAACTGTTTGCACATACTTGATCATTTTACGCGTATTTTGTTTACATATCTAACGTCCATATTCCTCCCTGCATTTACGGCATATACTGTATTATTTTCTTATTGTACCTCCTGTACTTTTCACAGATGTGCGTCATCAGGATATTAAAATATCCAGTCAAACATGCAGGTCATCACAGTATCAGATGTACCTATTAAAGTTTTAATAATAGTGAAAATAACATAGCATAAAATTAGATAGCCTTTTCTTATATTACTTTGCATTTATGAAATTAATCATTTTTCAACAGTATGTATAACAATGACTGGTTGCTAAGAGTTGACATTAACTCAACAGCAGCAGAATTAAATGCCACATTATTCATGGTTGCACTGTGTAACAGCTGGATTGAGTTAACAGTACAAACAACTGACAGGTTAAATTTGCCAGATTATATTTCAGTGGTCATCTCAGTATCTTCAGGCTCTATCTACTGGCTGCTCGTCACAAATTGCAAAAGTGTCTAACTGCACGGTGTCCATCCATAACACCTCCTGTCCTGGTGTTGTAAAGTGGCGTGTGGGGTGCTGTCTGTAGACGTCTCCATCTGCGCTGGATCTTCGTGCACTTGCTGTAGTTGCATTAGAAGGTTCTCCATAGTTTTGTCGAAAGTGGTGCATGTAGTAACATCTTCAGTGCTTCACATACGAGTGTCTGTAGCAGCTTCTACCACCGTTGTCTGTCACCTCGGTGTCCGAATCTGGGTTAGTCCCTGAAAATGCATTGGATGCTGAATTTTTCGGGTAGCGAGTGCCTATTTCCTATTACTTCAGACGGGGGGAAAAATTTGTAATGCGCTCCCAGCCCATCAGAAGGCACCTGTATAACCATCAGCCCAGGACTTCAGCCTGATAAACAGTGTAAACACCAGTTACCTATTTAGAAAACACTTAATGATATGGATGTTTATACCGCGGTGCAGTGTGTACAGTACAGGACATTTCACACGTTAATGGTGTCATATCTGCAGGCTGTGCCTGTCACACGCGGGAGGTGACGGTTTTGAGTGGAAACCTCAACAAAGGGAATAAAGACATTTGTCAAAGTGGATAAATTCTTAATAGCACACAATAGAGTTCATTGCAACACTTACAGTATTATTTTATTACAGTACACTTTACGGTACTGTACAGTATTTATGAGTAAATTTTTTAATTTATGTTGATTTTTATTCGCGTTCTGATATTTTTGTCTCGGATAAGCTTCATTTTCAACTGCCGCTACAGCAATAATTCAGGTACAGAGAGTTTGGATACTGAAGAACTGCTGTCTTTACCCAGTTTGCCTTTTTCTGGCTTCTAAATTGTTCTGAAAATATCGTCTTGCACTTATCGTCATATGACGACTGTCAGGTTTGTTACAGGTTCTTCATGTTTTTATTTTTAATTTAATGCACAACATCCCAAAATGTAGAAAATTCTTTACTAACTGGGTTACAGTTTTCATAATACAGTGGCTCTGCAGTGGTGTTTGTATGTGTTGGTGTCCACCATGGGGGACTGTGATCTCTGCAGTATATGGTTGTGTGCGGAGTGTTCGCTGCAACAGTGTGTTGTGCTGAGTGTAGCAGTGCCTCTAGTATTGAGTCCAGTAATAGTTCAGTAGTTATGAATCCCAGTTCCAGCAACAGCTCAAGTTTAGATTTCTTCACCTCCCCCCCCGGGCTGTTTGCACTGTAGATAAACCTCCTAGTGCCTGTGCAGTTCTGTCTGACCGTGACATGGAAGCTACTGTGAAATCGTGGTTAGTTCACGGGGGTCACCAAAACCGTACCCGTACCATTAGCGATTTATAACAACAATTTAACCAGTGAGTTTTAACCCTCAAAAGACCCGCAAACCCCAACCGGTCACATGCAGAACTGGCTTGCGCCTTTGCCGTATGGGCACTAAAGTGGTCCAGTTCTCTTAATGTCTGGTTACTGCACTTTCTAAAAGAAAACAACACCTGACAGCGTTCCATATGCCAACTGTCAAAATGTTGTTCTTTATTAAGCAATAACTGACGGCCTGAATTGCAAACTGTGCAGACAATCGCAGCGTAATCTTCTCTGCTCTTTGCTCTTCTTCTTCTTCTGACAGTTACCTGTTTCATTACATGCACTTTTCCAAGAAAACACAATGGCTTCTGGTGATGGATTCTACTAGCATCCGTAATTACTAACTGCTCTGAGTACGTGTCGTCTGAAAGGGTTCCCTGTTCAGCTCGATATCCATTACATCGAACATAGCTGCTTCGTAATTGTTCTCATCTCACAGACGAGACAAGGGATGCGCTTAAAAGTCATTAAAAGCAGAGGTCCACTTCATCCGTGCCCCAGTGCAGGGCCAGAGAATTGTTCCACAGTAGACGCACCAGAAAACTCAACCAGGCTGTGCCAGACTCGGGCAAATCCTCACTACCAACTGCGACCGCACTGAGAATTCAATGGGAGCTCATCTAGGGGTTTAAAGGGTGCGCGTACTAGCTGAAGGACCCTTCTGCTCTCTCTGGACATTGTCACACCTTTTTTCCCTTGCGTTTCCCTTTGCTTTTTTGTTATACGGTCAAATACTCTCCAATCAGGTTACAAGAATTTGAATTTGGAAGGAGTTTCATTTAATACCAACATTTTGGCTTACAAGCCTTTTTTTTCTTACTGCATGAAATTTATATGAACTGAATATGAACTTCAAGGTAGACAGGTAGTGCAGGTAAAGAGATATACTGTATATAACTAGATAATAATTGATTGAGAAACACATTAAAAAATACAATTGAAATTAGTCATAACTATATCTCAGATTTATGTGAATTCTCTATATGAAGAAGAAGACTGGTAAAGCTGGTACATTAGAAATCAGCGCAGACTGACCCGCAAAGTATAGGAATGGGAAGCACTGCTTCGGAAACAAAGATATGAAAAAACCCCTGGTTACTACTTCTGAAACCGTTTGTTTAGTTTTCCGTTGTGGAACAAAATCATTTTATCCCCAGAGCAAAATTGTTAAAGACGGTGACCGCCCAGGCACAGATGTTGCTGGGAAGCACCAGGTGAAAAAGTACGCAATTATGAAAAACACGCGGTAAGATTTTAACGGCATTATAAACCAGACACAATTCTTTGTTTCGCGAGTCTTCAGAATGTTTTGGATAATAAATTAGACTGAATTTTCGTGGCGTTTCTCAGTGATGCAATTGCTGCTTAGTTTACACTAGTATTGAGGTTTGACATTTTGTCATTACAGGTTATGTTGTCATTATAGCCGCAATCTCAGATTACACAAGACGTCCGTGACTCGGCTGTTTTGTTTGTGGTTTCTGTGGTGGGTTCTGGTGGGCGCTGGATCAAAGCCTAAATAGTGTCAATCAGTTCTGAGCAAGTTCTTTTCCCCTGAATTCCCAGCTGTATTGGCCAACACCACAGAAGTCCACATCTCTGGCAGGGCCTCTGAAGAATTTGTCTCCCGTACTTTACAAACCTGTCATAAACTGTCAACTCACATGTGGCAGACAGTTCGCTGATGCCTTCCACACCAGAGGTCAGGGCTTCAGCTGTGATTCCGGGGAACTGGCGCAGATGCCGCCCCGCGCAAGTTTTTCCCTGTAGCCGTCCTTCAAATGAAGTATGAATAGAGGCTTAATGAGGTTCCAACCACATCACTTTTGGGAAATCAGAAGGTTTGGAGCCATTTACTTGTTCCTTACGGTCTCCATTGAAAGTAATGAGAGAAGATTACAATTATTGTTCTGTTATGAAAAGGACTCAAGACTCCCAAGCATCAAAACAGTGTAATGATGTTAGGGGAACATTACATAAACAACGGACATATGCACCTTATGGTAGCTCCAGAAATTAGCAGTTACAAACCCCCAGCTTCAAAGCTAATTTCATTTCTTGCCACAGTATGAAGTGGAATGTGACTGACGTTTGCTTCAGGGTTGTCATTTATCAGAGTAAGCCTCCATTTGAGTCAGTTGTTTGTTTTTTTTTCTTAATTCTGCCCTTCACTGATTTCCATGTTTTTGAATCATTTTTTTTATACCCCCCCCCTCCCCCCATTACCCCTCCTTCCAGCATCTTCACACAACCCCACCTCAAAACCTGGGCCCTCTGTTCCCGCGCTGTATGCTGGGCTCTGATAATAAAAAATAAAAAAAACCTGTAACCGAGGCAACGCAGACTTCAGTCACAGACTCTAAACTGTCAGCTACTCAGCCCATTGAAAAGAAAGTGAGGTAGGAAAAAAAACTGTGGAAACGTTACAAAACAGAGGAGAGACAGTTAATTACAAAATGCAAATTATGTTGTCAGGAAAACTGGTCTGCAAAAGCCCGCTGCTCCTTTCAATCCGGGCTAATAAGCATTCCTCTTGCATCTTCCAGCGAGCTCCTTTCTTCTGGAACTTGAAATAAAGTGTTGCTAAATGAAAGTGAGGCCCTACATCCCAACCGTGGCAGTGTAAGTCATGCAAAATTTGACACTTCCATCGGGGGGCTGTGTAGACCCCACTACCGTCCGGCCCGGTTTGCGATTCCATTTAGCCTGCAGGTGGGAGACGAATGACAGCCGCTAAAGGGATACGTGTAACAGCTTGCATGTACGCTTACTTGTATGTATCTATGTGCGTCCATCTTTGTAAGAGGTGTGTGTCTCGTGGATGCAAAAGAAATAAGGACATTTTTATTGCCTCCAAGCGCCAGTTTGTATTTTACACTCGGGTCTCCGTAATGCCGCTCAGAATTTTATCCGTCTACTCGAGTGAATATTTTGTATTTTCGTTAATTGCCTGGTGCTCCTATTTTAACAAAGTATTGCAAACTACATGAAAAAGGACCTGAGCTTTGAAGTACCAAAATCAAAAGTATAATAGTAGCTGCACCTGTGAGTCGTGTTAAGCTGAATACCAATTAGCGACATGTTTCAACTATAAAAGAAATATAACCGTCAGAATTTCAATATGAAAGTTTAAAAAACAGCGTGAAACAGTTCACAGTCTGAAAGATGTGAAATAATTGGATCTTGAGTTGCATATGTATCAGTTACAAAAACTGTAAAATTATTTAATGTGGCAAGCAGAAGAGTTAAATAAATCATGATAATATGTCCCAAACAAGGAAAAAATGGATTCCAAGTTGAAGGGGTAGACAGCCTTGAAAATTACCGCAAAACTGTGGTAAACTGCAGTGTGAACTGCACAAACGTGTTATTTAGGGTTGGACTGCTGTTCCTGAATACATTATATCTGCGGGTAATATTTAAAAATGCACAATTTGAAGAAATTTCCACAAAACATGCTACTCTGTGTAGTGGAAAAATAAGTCTGTCATCTTTGAGGGTAGGGTAGGGTAGGATCAAAGTAAAGTTATGTTTGGAGAAAGCTAAAAGATGCCTTCAACCCACCCTTCTGCGTAGTGGTGTTGGGTCAAAAATGGTATCAGCATACAGGTCCTGAACGTCACTTAGCCAGATGATTTACGCGCACGCTCAGACAACTTGTTCTGAACAAAAGAATGGCCGTATTCCTTATTAGTCGTTGCATGTAAATGTTGGGAATCCTCTTCCAACTTCTGTAACTCTCCTGATTTTTTCAACGGTGCATACACGTTGAGGGCTTTGGTGCAGGAGCCTTCACCTTTACCCTGTTTGGACTGGCACTGTTTGGAAGGAGAATGATGACCCCACATCTATATAAATGACTTGCTGCAAGCGCTGGAGCTTTCTTTTGGTGTAAGTTTCTCACAACTCAATAGTAGTAGGCCTTCAAAGTCTACCTAACTAACTTAATCTGGTTTACTCAAGTATCCTTATTGCTTCAGGTGAATGCAGTTTGCTTCAAATTTATATGAACCCCTACAAACCCCTTGTGGAGTACATTGGATAACAATCAGTAGTGTTCCGTGCCCTCATCGATCTTTTGGACGCACCAAAGTGTCTGGCAAACCGCCACACATGGGTTGATCACAGCGATTATTTATCTGGCTAGTTCCCAACAAAAGGGAGGGAAATAAATAAATAAACTGATAAATAAAAGTGGAAATAGAAGGAAAGAGCAGAATTTAAGTCTCCTTCTTATCTTAATTTTACATGACAGGCTTTTCCAAACTTAAACGAATGTCAGAGATCAGGACACGAGTTTTAAATTGAAAACCAGTGCAGATTGCAAAGGTTCTCCAATTACTTATGCTATTTGGCTCAGGATTGAAGAAGAAGAGGAGGAGACAGCGTGATGGGGAGCGGAGGGGTGCTTTTGGGGAGTAGGGGGGGGTGTCACTGAAGGGGTACCCTAATTAAAAATCAAATTAATCCGAGCGACATGAAGGCCAGGCTTGGACCAGCTGCCTGCTCTCCACACTTTCAGTTGAAAGCAAAAGCCATGAAGTGGTAATTAATGTTATCTGCTCTGTGTTTTTGAGCACATGTCCCAGAAGAATGGTTAAATGGAACTGTACCTCAGCACAGGGGGATCCTGGAGCAGATAGCCACAGAAAGGAAATAACTATGCCAATGGAAAGGACTTCTTTGGCTTTTTTTTTCTGGTTGTTTTTCTTTTCCAAGGCTGGATGAAAAGGATTTTTTTTTCTACCAAGTGGGAAATGAAATTGGCTCAGGGTTTCCCTTAACCTTTGCGCTGTGTCAGAGACACAGGTGTTCCAGTCCAAAATCAGGCACCCCATTATAGCAGTTTATAAAATCTTTGTGGCCTCGTTCTTTGTCACTATCCCAACTTTTACACTTGTTTTTGGAATTCCTGGTATACTGGCCTCCGGCCCCTGAAACTGCACCACTCGTTCTTGAGTAAAATCGGCATGGCGGATGCATTATTTATGTCGCACCGCTACAAAATTTGAAATTGGTTCAAAACAAGTGTCTTGGCTAAATATTGACTTTGACCAGTCCATGATAGTCACACTGCGTGTTTTCCTCTGGTCAGTACTTTAGTTAAACTAATACGTTTCCAAAACGGATAGCGGGTGATACGTCCACTCATGTGTCCCTTTTTTTGTTTCCTTTCTCTTGATTTAACTCCCCCCTTGTGAATGGACACGATGTCTATCCATCACCAAGCCGCCCACAGTTAGCTGTAGAACTGGAAGAAGAAGGATCCTCCGTGACGAAATAAAAGCTTTTCCTGTGCTGGAGACTTGGACTTTGCCCTTTTTTGTCTTACTTTGCCACTCTTTGTTTCTGGTGGTTGCCGGTGTATTATTTATGTTCTTGTTTTGTTTTGCTGTTTTATAGTTAATCCAGAGCAGCGTCATTAGTCAGGTTCAAGAAAATTTTATTTCGGGTTTTGCACCCTTGCTTTTGGATTGTGGAGTTAGTTGAGCAAAATAAAGGGTTATGTTCTTGGCTTTATTATTTATCTCACCCATTCATTTCCAGTCAGAAATGACATGACACCACAGATATTCCAATAACTTAAATATTGCAATGAATAGACGCCTAAAGCTGAGCGAAATAAGTGATCGTTTTACACGTTTAAACGCGGAGAATGTTGTGAATCCTTACGGCAATCAGATGAAAGTAACTATATTTATCACACAGAGTCTGTGTGTTTGAGAAGAAGCGTATAGGCTCAGATGCGCTGTGACAGCGAGGTTGCGGAAGTGCGTCCGTTAGCTGACCGTATCCTCCGCTGCCACGAAGCTTCAGCATCACAACTACAGGGCACATTTGCTCTGGGACAGAACTGAGGTGAACCAGAGGGAAGAAGAAAAAGAGTGGGGGAGAGATACGTGAGAATCAGCCAGGTGGACTGGAAGAGAAGATCCAGCAGAGACAGAAAGGGAAGAGGTTGCTGGGAAGACTACAGACTGGGCCTTTCCGTGCCAACAGGCAGCACAGTAATTACACGCCAATCGGCCACCAACACGCGCCACGCGAGGATTAACCAAGCAGAGGAAACGTGGGGAAGAATTCAATTAAAACGTGGATTTATTAAATCGGCACACCTCCATGCTCTGCGGATGCGGGGATGCGGGTGAGGAGGGGAGATGGAGCTTGGCCCTGTGGAGCTGAACCTGGGTTCTGCAGTGACAGCCAAGCTCTCAAGCTGCCCGAGGGTGGACGGTCCAACTGTCCTCGACACGTTGCGTCTGTTCTAAGAGCCCGCCCTTTTCTCCTCTTTTATTCTTGACCTAACTTGTGGATATTCACTGGACATTTAGATCAGTACATTCTATCATTAAAGAGTCATGATTGATGTTTGTAGACTGTTTTTTTATAACCAGTCCTTTCTGCTCCCCTTCTGACAGCGCTTACCCTGGATACCACCCTGGCTCAGTTTACCTGAAATTGTGACCATTCACTCTTTCCTAGGCTGAAATCGCCTACAAGAGGAGGTAGGCCTTGTCATGGCAGACGTGCAGGAATAAATACAGCCTAACGCACTCCTGTCTAAGTCAATAAGGCCACTCCTTGAAGCCTCCTTGTCCCCAAATACATACCGTGGTCAAGGTCCAAAGCCATTCTACACACAGGGAGAGGACAGATGGGAGAAGCTCAGCGTGTTGTCTGACAGTTACACAGGACAGACGGAGGCACAGGGGTAAAGGAGATGAAATCAAAATCAGCTGATTGTTTAAGTCATATGAGAGGTCATCCTGAAAAAGATTACACAGCAGGAGAAAATTTTCTTAATCTGAAGTATTGCTGGTCAATTACTTTTCTATATATATAGTAGAATATTAAGCTGCTCAGATAAAAACATTAAGTTACATAATAGCATAAACAATTTCCAGCACCTTGCCTGGTTTGTTACACCTTTCTTTATTCTTTTTTTGTGTGTCACATAGCGTTGGTTATATAACATTTTGTAGGATCATTCGCTTTCTTCAATCTGTCACTGCAGCTTCGTATGGCAGCCGGTCTTAGAATTTATTGACTGGACCACATATGTCCCATTTGGCACATCGTGGAGGAAATTGTGACAAAGATACACACTTGTGACATACAGGAAGGACAAAGAGAGTTTTTTTATTCTTTGTATACAAATAAAAATGATACATGTAAGAGCTAATGTCCAAAATCATCCACCAGTCATTTGATGAAACCCACATGGGAACGATTTAGGAGCCTCTTTGTCACAATACGATAGTGACAAGGTGGTCAGCTGATGGACCTGCTGGATGAAGGGAATAAGCAAGGAGGCAGAGCCCTGCGGAACGGCAGCTAAATATGAATTAAAATTTGCCGGCAAACGAAAGCCGACATAACAGGTGGGTCTGCAGCGACGACGTTTCCCGTCCGCTTTGCAAGAGCGTGGAAGGAGAAGCTGGAGTGCGAAAAAAATCCATCAGCGCAGCCCGGGTTTTGGCACCTCGGACCCCCGTGCAAAAGCATTATTAATCACATAATTGCTGAATAATTGCTCCATTGTTTGCTGGCACCGCCGTTGTGTGCTAATGCTCCCCGCTGTATGATTTATGGCTCTATAATTCATACTCTGAAACTCTAATTACTTTCTTTTCGTCCCCTATTAATGCCAAAGTCTTAATGTCGTCTGCTACAGTGGATGTTGTTTGTGTGTTATTCAAAGGAAAAATAAGGGCGAATTAATTTACCCATTTGATTGCCATTTCATTCACACAGCCGTGCGAAATGCTGGCAGCCACTCCCCCTGGTTGACTTTTAACGTTCGCTGGGTTTCCTGGGAGAACCTCATCAATCAGCAGCGGGGGGCTGGCATCCCGAGCAGGAGACAAAACGGGGACGCGTCACTCGCTGTGATTCGGCAGTAGGCTCCCTGTCGCCATTCATGTCAACTATATCTCAGCACAGAAGTCAACTTCCCGCCATCCGACGGGCTCAAAGCGAAGATGTGTCGGCTAGATACTCAGTCCTTCAATTTGTCAAGTGCAGAATGCTTCCGTTCACGTGTTAATTCCTCTCCCGACATAACTACCAGACACTGTGAATCGTAACCCCGTTGATCGTCCATTGATCATCCATAGATGCCAGTGTCAAGTCCAGAAAATCCCAAAAAACCTCTGTTTCAAGTTTATATGAATCGCACTGATTTCAAGCAGATTTCGTATTTTTTTTATATCCTTTAATTAAACCTCATAATTACTGGGTGCTTAACAGTGTTTTTTTGTTTTGTAATGTCTTTTTTCCCTCGTTTTTGTATTTTTCCTTTAAACACCTGCTTCAGCAAGTAGATGGTTCTCCACGTGGGAGATGTCCTCAGCTGTTGGCCGAGGTCCATGCAGCCGTGAGCTTGCTCAGATAATATTTGAAAAATTCAGTTTGTAGGCCATCGCTCTGACAACCCACTGTCTAATATCATGAACTCCTTGCTAACGCATTACTTTAAATGCATTCCTGGTTGTCCCCTAGATCCTTGGATTAGCATTCTACAGCTGCTCCATGGAATAATGATCCTCCTTTAGCCAATAAGTGGAGCACTATGAAGGAACACACCAAAAGCACAAGCCCGCAAGGAGAAGGTCACCGTCTGCAGATTTTCTGTATCACCTCTTCCTTGTCTTTCTGATTTTGAAGTAGCTCTTCTAATGTCCTCTACCTTCTTTCAAAAGATCTAACTTCTTTATCCTCCTTTTTTTCCAACACAAAACATGCGTGCATGCAAGCGCACCTGCATGCTGGAGCGTGTGCTTGACAGCGTGCGCGTGTGTTGCCGTGCGCTTTTGCATATTTGTGCCCATGTTTCCTTGTGAGCAGCTTTTGGTTTTCTTTCCAACATTTCACTGACAGGCACCGCAGTGACAGTCCACTGACACAGAGGTACCTTAATAAACCCTCCTGAATTGGGATTCTCTGTCTCAGCAAATGTTTGAGACCGAAGCATCGAGGGTCCAATGTCACTCCTGTCAGTGTCCTCCAAAAAAACCATAATCCTGACACCTGTTGCAGTTTTCCTCCAGGGCCTGATAGGTAAGAAAGCCCTTGGAAGCACTTTCAGAGGGCATGGGCTTTTAGTTGAAGGCTCTGGGTTTCGTTCACACATAAAATAAAATATCTGAATAGTTTATTTTTACAGCGGGCTGTATCTTCTGTTGTGTGCCGAGGACATTTGGAGACGGATAATGCCTCTGGTTCTTCTTAGTGTCACATTATTTATTCCTGCCAAATTAATAGGCTGGCATCAGCTGCACAGCAGAATCACTCCACTGAGGACTGAGGAAATGCTGGTTTGTTTCCAATCCCTCCACATGCCGCAGGCCAGAAAAGGGCCTGGGTGAGAAGGGTGGGCTTAGGGGGAGTATTCAAATCCTCACCTTTCAAACACAGTCAAAGCCACTCAAAAAGCTCAAATGACTTAAATATGGAGTATCACATTAATTTTGCAGAGATGTTTATTTCCCATCCATACAGTTTCTCAAAACGATCAGTTCATGTGCAACACCGTATGGCATTTCTCCTCTATCCCAGGAGTGACTCCAGGGTGGGGTTGTGTGGAAACTAAGCCTTATGCAGCCATTCCATTGACTTAGCAATATGTTTGTGCAAGCAGATATCTGCCTTTACTGTTTTTGTTTTTTTTTCAGGCAAACACACAGTGAGAAAAGTACAAATTAGAAAAATGTAGTTCCAAGAGGAAACAGCACTGATTTCTTGTCCTGCTGAACATACATTTTAACTAAAATGAGTTTTTTTAATCTAGAAATGTAACTGGAGCAGTTCAGGTTAATTGTACTGTTCAAAGCGAGTAGAGTCGAGTCCTTCTCGGGAACCTCAGCTGACAGTCTTCACAAGACAGTTTGGCTCTCTGCTGTCCTGCTGCGTCAATCTCATCGGCACCATCTTGCTTTCCGGGATGGATAAAGCCTCTTTGCTTTGGCGTATTCATAGCCCCTATTTGCGTACAACAGCTTTCATCCTTTTTATCTTTTTCAGGAAATGATGAGGACTCAGCCCACTGGCGATGCATTTATGCAAGCTCTTATTTTTATTGTAATGAGAGCAGCTTGTATTGCCGAAGCCTCCATTGAAAACATGTGTCATTAGTCCTCTCAGATGGACCGGATGGGGGATAATAACACTCTCTCAGAGTGGGGTGAGCAAGAGCCGTATTGTCTCATAGGGTGGATATCAGCCTTCGACGGGCTGCCAGAGATTTGGGGAGAGCGAAGCAAACCATCGCCAAATTTCAATTTACACCTTGCGAATACTTCTACCTCTGGAGAACACAGCCACTGTGATTATTTCCTTTCTTTGTTTTTCTAACCTGACGTGAGCCTGTTCTCACATTCTTTCCAAAGACGTCGCAATGCGTGTCGATCATATAAAATAAAACAGAAAACAAAGCTGGCAAAAGCACAGATTTGCACTTTATTCCTCACACGGTTGTCAAAAGGTAATGTGTCTGCCACTGAGCTGGGATGAGGCCCACCATGGTAGACTTGTATCTCGCAACTCTTAGCAGCCTCGTGTTTGTGAAACTGGCCTTTCTCGTGCCCCCCACTTACCCTCCAGTGTTTGCTGTGAGGAAACCTGTCTGTGGGTTCGACGCAGGCAGAAGAACCCTGGAAGACATGGGTGTCTAATGTGCTGCTTGCCTGATCTTCTTCTCCAGCTCATTAGCTTGCATATGGATCCAGGCTGAAGCAGCTTGTTGAATGACAGATAAAACAGGCTTAGTCTAAAAAGAAGAAAAAATGTCAAATTCATACAGAAGAAAATGCAAAGAAAGCTCTTCCAAAATGTAACATTAAGGGAAGCAAACCTAGTAAGAAAATAGAGTATGTTCACTAGCTGCACCATTATTATAGTCAAATACAATGGGCTCTTTAAAAAAAACATAAAAATACGTTGTTTTCCACAAATACCCAGTCATCCACAGTTAAATACAAACCACAATGTTACACTTCAAATTATGTACAGCAAATGTCTAGTCTAGCAGACATATCTGATCCACAGGTAGTTAAACGTTCAGTGGGCTGGATCATCCAGGCATCAAACCTCAGCTTCATTGACAAACACCACCATAATCCAGTATGTGTTGAAGGGATGTTCCCAGGGATATCGCAGCTGCGTCTGAAGTGTTTAAATGCCATTCCTGCTACTTTGATAGATTTATTCTGTTAATGTGGTGGGATGAAAGCTTACCGAAATGCGGTTCACTCGACCGTCAAAAAATCTTTAGCAAAACTGTTGATTTGTTCCTCTTGTTGTTCTTTAAGTACAAGCCACATAGTTTTTTGATGACATTGTGGAATATAGACTGGCTACTCTTGCATACTTTCGTCAATTCGTTTCATTGGTATATCTACACCCAAAAATCTGTATGTGGGTGACCAAAGACTGGAACTTTATTCTGGTAGAAAAATAATGGTATACCTGCAGGAAAACTGAAAGGAAATCTCCAATTTCTGGACATTTGTTTCAGACTTACTAGACAGCACTACTTGTTGACTACTGTGAAATATCGCAACCTTTCCAACTTTTTTGGTGAAACATATTTACTGTTTTTCTGTGGACTGTTTCTGTCTGTGTGTTGCTCTGACCCAGTGTTGTTCATGCAAAAAAAATATTTTTTAAAATGTTCAGTGGCTTAGTGGTTTTAAATATTCAGCCCTAATGGGATGCTGGTTCCCTCAGGTATACAAAGAAGCTTATGAACTGCAGGAAGAGTTTGGCAGGGATGTAAAGTCAGTGGCTGCTGCTGCAGGAGGCCTCTGAGAGCACCGGGTCAAATGACTCCGGATACAAGAATGCTGGGAAAGATGAAGTAAATGTCTGAGGTTGTCATCCCTACCCATCCCGGAAAAGGACTGCTACCGGTGACAGAAAACTGCTAACAGATCAGAGCGGTGTGTAAAGACACAAAATGCACAGATTTGCAGCTTGTGGATTAGGTTTGACAAAGACGGTGCTGGTGTGCCTAGCAAAGTGCTTTTGAGAAGATCGGCACTGTCAAAAACACTTCACGATCTTGAACTTTGTGCTGAATACGCTGGTGTTATCGCCCAGTTGAATCTGGCTAAGGTGGCTTTCTGAGAATCATGGCTTCCCGAGGAGTTACTTTACAAGCTGGTCCTCGAGTGTGCCATTAAAGTTCTCCACAATGGTATCCCCTTAGGGTTCAGTAAGGCAGTATTCTTGTTTTCTTGATATGAAGGAGAGCAGAACACTTGAACAATGTCCACTTCAAAATTTTACCCCGATCCATGTACAGAGCTTCAAGTAGACCCAGATAATAGACATACAGCCTCAAAAATGCACTTTGCCATGATTACAGCTCTTTGATATTTAAGAGCAGATAAATTAACACATTCTTTAAAACCAAACCATACAATTACCTGAAGATGGCACCCAGGGGCGCAAGAATATGGCAATGCAGTGGACATCTGCTGCAAAGCGAAGCATCCCTTGCAAAACTGTATGTCGGTCATCATACTCGGCCAGTAGCAAACATCCTGGATACAAGAAAAATCATTTTTAATGCCTAAGTGACATACAAAATTCTGTTCATCAGAACAAAGGAATCCATTCTGCTGTGTTAAGGTAGGGAAGTGTCTACACAACGTACGCAGAGCTTGCACATTGTTCGAGCTCCCAGTGTGGCAGTCACCTTCTTTGTTGCAGCCAACTGAGTACTTCTGCAAGTGTGGGGTCTTCCTTCTTGATTTTTCTTCAAGTTCAAGTTTGACAGGATGTGTGTGGGAGATTGTGTTCCCTCATTGAAACCATTTGATGTGCTAGAGACTTTTGCCAAGTGTGTCTCTTGCTGTTGATAATGACGCATACTGGATTTGGTAATGCTGGAGGTGGATGTTTGTCTAGACAGGGAGTCAGCGTTTGAATTATATTTTCTCATCCTGTGTTTAATCGCCCAGTCATGCACATCCACCTTGAACAGTCCATCTAACACATCTTCCAGCGGAATTTTCTTGCTTTTCCAGTTTCAGCTGGAAACTTAACGCTGACCTACGAATTGACAGTGAGCAGCTGCCAAAAAAAAAAGAAATTGAGAGGACAAAGTGTGACGGAGTGACCAGACATTATCACAAAATTCCAGAGCATAAACTCACTGTTTAGACACGGTTCAAGTCAAAACATGACAGACAAGTGCAAAAATCTCTTTTTTGCCATCCTGACTGCACCAATGGCATTGTAAGAAGAATCTGTGCACAAGGTAAATAATATTATAAAATCAGTGCGAGGAAGTGCAGGTGGACATCGAAGTACTGGAAGGAGAAAAATTCATATTAGTCTAAAATCCATATTAACAGACAGTTTTTGTATGTTGGTCTGTGCAATGGGGCTGCTTTCCCACCGAAACAGAATGAAGGCCCGAGACTTCCATTATCACCAGGGGGTGAGTCCAACTCTGCATTTGTTCAGTGATTTTGGGATTGACGGGATTCCATTTGCAGACACTACGAAAGACCAAAAAAAATGTACGAATTGATGTTTGGCTGGATGGAGCTTCAGACCAGCTTTTTAAAGACACCGGAGTGCTTCTCTCAGAGTACTTAAGCGATCGTGTAAGGTTTGCTAAAGACGCCGATGTCACTCGAGTACACCGTGATTTTCCTCCAGCGAACTTCAGGAGGAATCCTCCAGCAGGCCTTGCTGGCATGTGTCTACCTTTTCATTGCTGGTGTTTTTCATAACAATGTACCCACTTAAATAGCTAAGTCATTTTTACTGGAGTAATTTAGGGTAAGCGCACTGTTCAGGAAGAGGTGGGACTTGAACATGAGTCTTTCAAGAAGAAAGCAGCGGTTTTAATCACTATGTTAACTGTTATGAGGAACACAATAGCAGTAAATGAGCTGAACATAATTGCTCGTGTCTCAAGGATGTTTATAACATAAACAAATAATATTCGCAAGACCATTGTTAGTGTCTCTCACTCTATATGTGAATATTATGTTGTCGGAGAAACTGTAGTATAACTGACAAATGGCTGACATTAAATAATATTCATCTGATTACAATATTAAGGGTTTATTTAGGCTTGTATAAGAGTATTCCTGCTGTAAAACATTACCTTTTCATAGTTTATTTCTAAACAGTAGCACTGGCTGCCCTTGCACAACAAAGGCTCCTTTTATGAGAATTCCAAGTGACAGGCATAACAACCTTTCAGTTCTCTCTTACAAGAAACGCCGTAGGAAAGCTGACATTCCAATTCAGCGCACACTTGGGGGCATCACGCGACAGGAGAGTTCCCTCCCTCCGCGATGTGTGGCTTCTTCTGCATATGTCAGCTGCTTATATTAAATCTTGAAGTGGGGAAAAAAATTGTGTTTCATTCTCTTAAAAGACAATATTAATATTAATGTTGAAAATGATACGTTACAAATAGTTTAGCAGAGGGGGATTACAAGTGTTAAGGCTACTTGCTGTGATTATGAAAACTGCTTTGATAAGTAGGGTTCTAATGTGTGTGTGTGGGGGGGGGGTTGTATGTGTCTGTGTGGAGCGAGAAAATCTGTCAGCATCACGTAAGCGCGCTCTGTGTGTGGCGCCACTGCTCTCGCTTCCACGAGCCTCACCAGAGACCAGATTTTACTTTTTTCAGAACAGTAAGTAGTTTTCTGGGAGTTTATTGGACCCGACTGCACAAAAACCTCACTTAGGGTGAGAAGTAGCCGTGTGCCAAATTTCAAGTCTGTGGCTTGAAAAACAAAGCCGTTGCATAAAGAACAAACAAATAAACAGACTGATAGAGATTGAGCTTTAAGGATCTACAGATAAATATAAAGGCCGAGTGCATTTACATACACCAAAAAAGGAGTTTTAAATGTGTCTTAAGGGAGCTTTGATATTCTGGACTTGGTTTGACTTGGTTTTTCTATGTATTTAGGCTGGAATTTTTGTATTTTTATTGTGCACGCAGGTGTGAGCAGTCTAGGGAACCAGGTAGACTGGGATGAGAAGAGCAACATGTAGTGTCCTATCATGAACTGCATCACAGATTCCTCTTTCTTCTTCTGACCCCCAGCATGGCCCCTTTGTTGTCACCGGAGCATTAGTCACGTGTGATGTCTGTGAGTACAGGGTCTGTTATGGAGAATTCTCTTAAGAAACAGATCTCCAAGAACAAATCATACTTGTGTACTATGGGAACCCCACCTTAAGGAGCAGCCGGTAATGTAGTGGGCGGAGCTCTAGCCTTTCACTCAAAAGGACTGTTTTGAGTTTGAACCCTGCTCCTGCTGTCTTGAGCAAGTAATATTAATATTTAATCCACCGTTTCTCTTGTCATTCATATTTACTGTAGTCAGCGGTCACAGCTGATCGAAACTGTCGATCCAATAGAGAGGAAGCAAATGGACGGTGTTGTTACAGGAGGAGTCTGACTGTCTTAAGAACCTTCTTGAAAGAATATCTGCCTCAACCTACAGCCTAAAGCAAAGGAATCCAAGCAGCACCATTTGAACCCTTCTTAACTAGTTCTATCTAGCTGTTGTTCACAGGGTCATTTAGGCATCAGTACATTTTATGTATTCAGAAAATACCCAGATTGGCACCACTAAAGGAGAAAAACCATTTGGGTTTGAAAAAACAAGTCAATTCCACTTTGGAAGTACAACGACTACATAAGGGAAAAAAAATTGCCAATGAATAATAAGACAGCATAAAAAATACAACATATATTTTTTTTGTAAATTGATGTTGTGCGTTTTCATTGTATAGGACCCTGTTGTATATGGGCTGCGTACTCGTGGATAAAGACACAGCTGTTGTTCATCTCTTTTTGTGATGACAATTGCTCTGCACTTGAAGCGATAAACTCACCTATTTGTTCCTCAGCTGCTGTGAAACTAAAATTGTGGGCTCTCTAAAATATATTACAATCATTCCCTGAGACTTATACAGTATTAGTCCATCACGCGTGTAAAACTCAATTGTGCACGTTTTCAAATTATTTTATTCAGATACGTGCCTGGCTTTGAGGCTAATTCTCTAAAAAAAAAAATCCTTTGCTGCTCATCCACATAATATCTTTTCCAGATTAGTGCACGAAGGTTACGGCTCCTTCGGATCCTTCCATTCCTCTGGGTGGCTGCCGTGTGCTTGTATGTTCTAACAGGACAGGCTCGTGACCGAAAAGGAAAAACGCTACAGAAACGAAGATAGTGGGTACGCATCATGTCCCACTTCGGACATGTTCACGTCCCATTGCATGCAGGGGCTGCCGCTGCGTTCAGCTCAACCTCAGCTGGGCTTTGCCAGAGGCAAGATGTCATCACGGGACGTACTCAGCTGTAGTATGAGTAGCAGTAGGCTAGATAAGGCATCTCCAGCTGCAAGGCTTTCTTCGAGATGAAGACGTGTAATGGGTTTGGCACCGCGCCTGCTGTACCTCACTGGGTAATTAAAAGAAGCTGTGGGTCTGGCTTCAGCATCCCTGCGTGTCCATAGGGCTGGTCATGCTGTGAGCTGTGCAGATCACCTGCCAGATCGGGGGCCTTCAGGTAGACATGGAGCAGGCGACCCTGCGAACCCCGGAGCAGCAAGGTTTGGCTGCTTTCCAGCCTGCCCTGAAAGAGCATTACGCCCCCCCATGTGGCCAGCGGGGAAACTCTCTCAGGCTCTGTGTTGCTTCCGCTGCCCTATCTTTTTTATTTCTCACCACCACCCTCCCTCTCTCCCGCTCTGTTCTCCTCTCCCTCCCCTTGCAATCTCGCCGGCCCCCCACCCAAGCCCCCTCCCCGCCTAAGCTGCGTGTTTGCAGGAGATAAGGCCCTCACTTAGAAAGACTCCCTATTTCACGCCTGAGTGAAACAGAGCGGAGCGCCGGTGCAGGGGGGAGTCAGCGCAGACTGAGCGACCATTCAAAGCTGTCGTTCACTCTTCTCGTTGGCCAAACCAGCAAACAACAAAATGTGAGTTTGTACTATGTTACGTAGGCAAAGTTTTTAGCTTGTTATACATATATGGCAGGGTGTGGTATATTTGGCAACAAATGTTCCCTTGAATTCACGTGTAGGTGAAACGGGGGCGAATTAATAGTGGATCGAGTTAATGATCGTTTCCTAATTGTGCGACAGATCTCTGGCAAAAAAAAAACTGAGTCTAGGCCTCAGTGGCACTTGGGGCTGGGAAGATGGACAGCACTCATACTTTCACTCATTACCCGGCAACTCCGATGCACATCAAGGTACCCCGTGGTGCTTGGTCTCCCAGGCGCCCCATGACATTCGCTGGAGCGTCCAGTTACCCTGACACCCTGCTCAGCCCCTCCATCCACAGTAGGATGAAAAAGACCTGTTCTGAGCTGAGGGTGAGAGTGTGAGACAGAAGACCCCTGGGATTCTGTGTTCGATAGTTCACACCCCTACCTCCGCTTCAGATTCCCTTTTCCCCACCCGCTTGCCGGACTCCTAAGTGCAAATGTTGATCAAAATGAGGTTCTGCATCCTGACTCTTCTTGTCCTGTGAACCAGCTCATTTGTCACAGCCTCCCTGCCCTTCCAGTTAAAACAACTACCATACATGCAAATAAAACTGACCACTACTGAACATATTTTTATATTGTGAATTAATGAAAAAGTGAGGAATCTTGGGTAAAGGGAACAAAACTTCCCTCTTCAGGGCATCAGGAGCCACGACCCACAAGCGTGTTTACGGCCGTGTGAGTAGTGGTCCAAAGCAATATTCTGAAGCCAAAGATGACATTTTTTAATATACTATCAGAGTGTGATACACTTAACTGCGTACTTTCGCATTTTACTTAAATGTAAAATGTTTTTTCCTTTGTTTTCTTTAGATTTGTTGAAGGCAGCTCATTTATTTACACAGAAATATCAGCATTTGTTCCAAAATAAAATCACACTGCAGATTGCACAGCTTTATGTCTGGTCCAGTGAATTTACAACTGTCTCCTTCATGCAGTCATTCAAGAAGAGGCAGGAATAGTTCTGCGATTTTTCCCCAGTTCTTTATGATTTCATAGTGTGAGCTGAAGGCTGGCGGCAGGCAGGACCATGGAATGGGCCGGTGACTGAACTTGACAGCTTCTCGGTACTTATCCCAAACCAGTCCTTTGAAATACTGATGTCCTGATGCTTTTATTATTTAATGCACAGTTAGACTGGTATGAGACTAAAGGAAGACAGCTTGAGTGCTGCAGTGACTGAGAGAAGGTGCTGGTTTGAAATTTGTGTGTTTCTTTTGCTGTTTTATTTTATTTCTACTTTAAAGGGGTCATGAGTCCGGTGTCCATTTGACCATTGGGCAGCAACTGGTTTAAAGTTCGATGCTGCCACCTTACCCCCTGAAGGACCTCAGTCCAAATCCTTGACTGTAGTACCCTTGTGCTTCCCTTGAATCAGGGAATCTGTACAATAAATATCACCCGGCTGCTCGAATGTGTCAATCGCTGAAAGTCGCTGCGAGGAAAAGTGTCGGCAAAATAAATACATGTACAAAAAGTCTTTTTTTTTGCCTGACCACCTACTGTCCTGCACCGTCTGCTTTCCCACACGCCACACCTGCACACCGGCAACAGTGGGCATTTTTATATTAAAGCCCATCACCAAACATATGTATACAAACATTTTAAAATTCACCCACAGTTCTTCCCTACAACATACACTCCGTAGCTCTTTTGGTGGCAGGTTTCAGTTCTAGCTGATTTTCTGCATGTGTACACTTGATATATTTATAAAAAAGTGAGCTGTAATTATAGCGTCATTAAATCTGTAACTGTGAGCATTCATTGTGCCTCTATCTTGTAATTTTAGTTGTATAATGGCATATTATTTAGCAAAAGCTATCACCTGAATTTGCTTTGTTGTAATACCTGACTGCACACTGCCTTTTCTGCGGAGTTTGACTGCTCAAGATGCATGTGATCTCATAAAAATTGCAAACTTTTGCTCTAACCTGGTTTTGCAGGTAAAAAGACATCCAGTAACACGGACAAAGTGTTTTGGGGGGGTGGTCGTCTTCCAGCTTTTTGACTGTCTGCTATTGTTCTTTTACAGTCGTACTTGTTCTTGCACCTGGATCAGAAGAACCACAGCTGCTGAAGCCAGGCGCACCTCTGCGTTCACCTCCCTCACCGAAAGGTAAAATCGATAGTCGTATTTATGTTTTATCAGAGGCCCGGAACAGTCGTGCTACATTTCCGTGTCTAATCTAGCCACATAACAATTGCCTGCATAAGTCCCAGCATTTCTATTGTTCCTGCACGATACATTTACAGCAACATCTGCACCACGTTTACATATATTCTACACTACATATTTATGCTACCTGTAGCACTAGAAGTTCATTTACTTCAGTTTATTCTACCTACAGTACATGTAATTGTACCTCAGGCCCCTGCATTTCATGTACCGGAAGCCTTTGCAATATATTTACACACCGGTATAATCTACAGCACCTCTCTATACATAGATGATGCTCAGGTGTCTAGCAATGCATCTGCATTCCACCCACACGTACCTGTTGAGGCCATTACCAGCTCAGGATCTCACACACCATCAGCCAGCAGTGGTGAGCCCCTCAACAGAGCCCACACAGCCCACTGATAAGCAGTGTGGGTGAAAAGCAGTATAAAAGGCACTGTCCAGAGTGGGGACAAGCAAGAGGAAGTGGGGCCATAGTGGAGCGGTGACACACCATCATTATTGCCAGCGCTGTTCTCCACTATCCGTCTGCTCTGCCACCAACTTTCCCAGGTTCCTCACCAGGGAATACCGGGGCCTTTTTTTCATCCGGGCAAACTGCGATCGCCTCGCAACGGGAATCCGTCGATGCCGCGTTGCCACGGAAACAAAGTGTCACTTCCAAGTTCCCACACTACAGGCCCAAACGGTGAGGCTATTCCTCAGTGCCGTGATGTTACTGCGCCGCGATGGGCAGGACTCTGCGCGTCCGGGTGGGTGTGGGAGGGCTTCCTCTCTCGCTGTGCATTTACCAGCCATGCTCCCCCTCAGAAGGCTGCATCAAAACATTTACCCACTGGATGTCTGATTTTGTCATGCAAGGGATGATGGATGACAAGCCAGGCATGACAGCTCCGTCTTCTATGTGGAGTCTTTAGCGGCTCTGATTTTCCGACGGCATTTCTGAATTAACTGGCAGTTTATAGCAGTTCGCTCCAGTTCACCCAGCGTCGCTGCGTGCTCCCCGCGCAGTCTCAGAATAACGCCGCTAAGATGGGCTTTGGGGGGTGGGGGGGCTCAGCTTTGCAGCCAGTCATTAGCTATTTCCGACCCACTCATTTCTTGGCGAATCTGTCTCTATTAGCGTCGCCATCGGTGTAGGCAGGATTTTCCTAATGTGCCGAGAGCTGTCAACCGCGTGGGGGAAAAAACAGAAAATGTCACTGGCAGACCCACACCCACGCGCCACATTGTGCACCTGTCACGGCGAACCACCACGCTGACGCGCTGTGCTTTGTGGAGCCGATTTGCCGGCCTAAACCGTGACTGCGCGTGCAAACAATAGTAAGTCGTGCTAAAAATAGTCGCCAAAAAGATTATTTTGCGAGAGAAAATGCAAATGCGCTTGCCTGCAAAAGCGTGTGCCAGGTATCGCGTTCTGAGATTAATAAAAGTATAATTTGGAATTGTAAGAATGTATTGGGCCCGTGACGGGTATAAAGGTGTACTGTGATGCTGCGGCGCTTTTAGTAATAGATGAATATTTTTCTACTCTCGTGCATAACAGGCGCATCCGACAGCACTTCCCCGTTTACATACATTGGCACATATTCTGTTTGTCTGACATTGTCCTGCTTTAGAGGAGGAGCTTTGGGATTATCTCCAAACATCAGAAATAGTATTCTTTATTTAGGTAAACCGGCGACTTGTGACATCTGACTGTGGTACATTGTTACAGTAAGAGGTCCTTTTGATTTAAGGACAAAACTGTGTAAGGTGATCAGGAGCAAAGGTGAGGGGGGCAAGTGAAGTGGTGTTCGCTGGAAGGCCGAAGGCCTGGATGTCCACCTACATTTGAGCCCCGCCGGGCCTGATGTGAGCGAGCATCCAGGTCATGTCCTTCCGTGGGAGTGTTCGAGGGGCTGGCGCTGTCTTCGCAGTCGCGCATTAGCGCCGCCTGCATTCGGAGCTAAAAATAGTGCCGATCCGACCGCTTCTGCAACATCGCCGAGGCCCTCGTGAATGTCCCGGAGGCAGACCGACTACGACGGACGTCTTGTCGGTCAGTCACACGAGGCCAGTTCCTTTGGGTCGTAGACGTGTTTATTAAGCAGCGTGGGATCAGGCCACACTCAGGCATCCTTTACGCCAGTTATATTATTTTGCTTATTTTCCTTTCACCCTCAACAAGGTTCAAGTCCAAATTTTAAGTCTGTACTTTCCTCATCAGTACTGCTACAGAGAAGTGCAGGTTTTTTCATATATTATATATACAGTACAGTTTGAGTAGCTCCTTTCTCATTTGCATATATCTCCTCATTTGCATGCGTAATTCTTTGCTAAGCGCCAACGCGAGGCAGCAGCGCAGCATCTGTGTGGCTTCACTGGTACTTCCGAGAAGAAGCAATCGAAAGGAAAGCATTACTTTCCTCAAACAACCTACATTTCATGGAGACATATAAATCGAAATGTCCGTCCGAGGAGAAGTGGGACATTTCACACATTTCCTGTGCATTATACCAAAGCAGGATTAAAAGCTTAAAAACTGTTCTACCACTTTCTTCTTTTTGTGTGTCAGCTGTTTACAGCTTCGGCGCCACTCCGCCTTTCCTAACGTGAAGCCCAGAACCTTCCGTTACGTTCTCGGTTACCATCGTTCGGAAGAATGACACACTGAATCCATCCAAGCCACATTTTACACCGTCACTTTGCTTTGATACTCAGCAGTGTGGTTATTGTGCTCTTTCACTGGTGGGGTGGGATAGAGAAGGTCTTCCTGAGGAGGGTGCGGTTTACCACTGGTCACCAGCTTGGCCGTCGGGGGCCTTGACTATTACCGCTCCTCCTGGGCTGTGGTTGTGACTGTGGGCGCAGGTTTTTTGTGGACAAGCACAGTCCCCAGTCTTTTAAGTCAAAACATAAATATATAAAAATATAAAACCCGACCAAAACCATCTGTTCACAGCATTCCAGTGTTAATGTTGTCCAGTGACTATTGTAAGGAGGTTTGTTGTATTACTGTGTGTGTTTATGTTTTGCATGATGTTCTGGTGTGAAAAACGAGAGCAGCTGAAATGAGATAAATAATGCAAGTGATAATTATATATAATTTTGTATTATATATTAATATAGCCACTACATAAATATAATATTACATATAACAACTGTTAAATAGTATATAATAAATGTCATCATATATAATACTTCATAATAGAAGACTTTCTACTCTGCATTTAAAAAGTAATTATTAACGCAGGCTTTATATTCGTGAGCCTCGGACTGCTGCTGTGAAGGGAACCGTATGGTGGCCGTTAATATGAGCCACAATTTCACTGACTTCCCTCCCTCTGCCTCCGTCCACATTAACTTACCCTGCTGAGTTCATACATCATGGTATAGGATAGCAAACCATGGACGGAGACAGGACAGGAAAGGATGGGATGGGGGGTGGGATATGATAGGGCAGGATAGGATAGGATGGGATGGGGGGGTGGAATATGATAGGACAGGAAAGGAT
>UFQX01001594.1:0-22647 GCA_900497675.1 Arapaima gigas | reverse complement strand
CGGCTCCCAGGAAAGAGTGGCTCCAAATTTGTTTACATTTCCAACTATAACATTTTGTGGCGCTTCAGGAACATCTGAATTATAGTAAGAAATACAAAAATAAAATTGCACATAGTTATCAATATTGCATTTTATTGACTTTGTCTTACACCCATTTTGACACATTTTTAGCAGATGGAAATGCACGCAGGAGATGTACAATGTTTACCAAATGTATTCTTTGCACGAACAGGTGTGTCTGTTTCCACAGTTGGTCCACTTCCTACTCTGTTACGAGCACAAACACGAAATAAGTACATGGAATCCATGTGTAGGTCAGTCACACAGTACTCAGGACTGTCAGCATAGCTTGTTGTTATGGTCCAGGCTTTTCGCTTAATGTCACGTTTTTCTACGACATAGGCAATGATTTTGCTTCCCCCATCACTTTCAGGCTCATCCCAGGCAAGGCTGACTTCACCATCAGCAGTGTCCACAACTTTCAGGTTCTTTACTGGTCCAGGGACATCTATGAAGCCCAACAGATTCAATAGACAATCACGAAACCGTCACACTGCTATTATAACTGTATATTTGTAAGGGACATGAATTACCAATAACATCCAAGTTAATTATTGCTTCTGCCCTTCCATATTTGTTCTGAAGAATAATCTTGTATTGACCCTGATCAGATTTTTGAGGGTCTTTTAATCTGTGTTCTGTCCTGTCGGTGTATGTATCAATGTTCTGACCAGGTAAGAGAATTTCATTGTAAAACCATTCAGCCTCAGCACACGGGTAAGCATTGTAGGGAACGGTCATGACCAAAGGCGTTCCAGCATCAGTCACAAGATTCTGATCTGTAGTCTTGATCTTTGGAGCAGCTGCGACAAAATAAAAAAGTCAGTAAAAAAAAAACCAAAAAAAAAAACAAACAGACATTGTTGTTATTAGAGGACTGCCAGAAAGTGGCAGCTAATGTAACATACCTGCTAATTCAAGTTTGGCTCTAGCATCCTTGTCCCTGGCAATGACTCTATACTCTCCCTGATCCCGAGGTCTTATTTCACAGATCTGAAGCCTGTGAACCTTACCCTCACTCATCATCTGGTATTTGTCACCTTGGACAATAATCATGTTGTTCCTCAGCCATTTTATTTCAACTCTGTCTTTGTTTAATTCAACTTCAAACTCAACATCTGAACCAGGGGGTTCAGATATATTTATAGGCGGTCTGATTATCTCAACTGGGATTTCTGAGAATGAGAAAGAAATAGGCATATATATTACACAAATACATTCATATTAAAATTAAATTAAGACTAATACATGCAGATTATTTTAAAATCTTGCCTTCCACAAAAAGTCTAGCTCTTGAGCGCCTACTGGGAATCCCACAGGCATATTCGCACTCATCATCTGGTCTGCAGTCTTTGATATACAGTATGCAGGTCTTGCCATCTTTTTCCATGTGGTACCTTGAGAAAATAAATAGAATAATAATATAATGTGCTCTTAAGAACTTTTGTTAAACAAAATTATTCTAATTTTCATACTTTCCTCCTGACCAGTAAAAAGAGAAAGATGTACCTAAGTCCTTCTTTAAGTTCTCGACCATCCTTGTACCATCTGACTTCTGTTTTCTCCTTGGAAATCTGGCAGCTGAATTCAGCATCTTCAAATTCAGTTACTGTCTGATCTTTGAGGTCTGTGATGAAATCGGTTGGCGCTTCACTTATGATGAGTTCAGCTGTAGATTTGTCAGAACCAGCAACAACGGAATATTCCCCCTCATCTGCCAGACTGCAGTTTTTAATTGTCAAAGTGTGTTTGTTCTTTTCCACTTTGTAAGAAATATTTTTATCAAAAATGATTTCTTGACCTCCTTTCATCCATTTTACTGTCACATTGGGTCTATTAACTTTGCAAGAAAAGGTGACTGTACTGTTTTCTTGAGTCTCACAATCGTAAAGGGACTCAACGATCTTAAGTTCTTCCTCTGCAGAGTAAATAAAGCAGAAAATTATAACTCTAAAAAAATCACTCATTAATTCACTCATAATGCATCAGTACTTACCTTGTACACTGAGATTAGCAGAACTTCTGACATGTTCACCACGCTGGTTTGTCAGGGTTATTGTGTAATTAGCTTCGTCCGACTTCTGAGTGTCTTTGATTCTTAAGGAGAACACATTGTCTTTCTGGGCCATGATGAACTTGCCACTCTCAAATATTATCTCATCGTCTTTCAGCCACTTAGCTTTGGCGCCCTCGGTATTCACCTCACAATTGAAGACAATTTCCTGTCCTTCCATTATTTGTATGTCTTTTAGAGGTGTCAGTATCCTAAGCTTTTCTATAAAAGTGAAAATTCCAAACAGAAAAAAACTCAGTTTTAAAAGCCTTCAAAGTTTGTTAGTTTAATTTACTAAAAAAGAAAAAAACGTTTAAAAAATTACCGATCACTGACAGATCTGCAGAAGCTTTTGTAGAGCCAATCAGGGCAACATAAGGACCCCTGTCTTTTAACAGACAATTCTTAACAATAAGTGTTCTTATCTTGCCATCATGAATAAGGTCATATTTGTCTCCGGCTTCAAGCTCCTTGTCAGTCTTTAGCCATTTGACCTTATAGGTGTCCTTGGAAACTGAGCAAACAAACTCTGCATTATCACCTTCAACCACTTCTTGGCTCTGAGGTCTGGCAATGAATTCAACAGCCAGTTCTGAAAGAATAAAGTCATATCAGTTTTAATATTTACCAACAGAAACTGGTAAAGATGAAGATTTTTCCATTCCCTATGTGTAAACGGTACAGCGTAGTGTCTGCATTTCATTCCCCTGGACATTTCCCCAATTTTCACCACTTTCTGTCACCTCCGCAAGTTCCAAAGGAAAAAAAAAAGTACTAAAGTGAAGATAGAAACTAGAAAAGGTTAAAATTAAAGGAAAATCATTTGGCACAGAAGTGAGCGTTTTGCACAGAATGAGGCGAGATGAAAAAAGTGTATATTGCAATGGGTCTTGTTAGCAGGAAAAGTTATGCAGTCTTCCAAAACAAGTTCTCCTCCTCCATACTTTTTCGCCTCTGTTATGCATGAATCAATGTCTCCTGTTCAACAAGGTTACTGCACATTGGTAATACTTTTCTGCTCACCTATGGGTCCTCAGTTCCTTCATCACCACACACATCGCATGAAATTCACTCAAAGGCAGTTTAGCCAAAAGCAATGCAGAACATTGATACAGAGATGGTTCAAAACTGGTAGGTGTAGAATCTGTAGTATCATCTACACCCTGTTTGCTTTCTGTTTACTTCTTTTCTACCTTTTCCACTTTTTTGAAATTTGAAGGCAATGCATACTATTTGAGATTGCTATCCACCAATGGATTGAAAAAGCTTATTACGTGATTTGAATTAGAATTCCCACCTGATTACTTGAGAAAACGTGTATCAGTGAAAAAGTTTGTTACTCAGATATAAGTTCAGAACTTATTGACTTTATTACTTAAATGCACTTTCTGTAGAATACTGCTTTTTCAGCAAAATTTCAGTTGTCTTACCAAAAATCTTGAGCGCTGCTGATGTACGTGAACTTGGCAGTCGGCAGTTGTATTCTCCAGTGTCATCCATATGCAAGTCCCGAATAATGAGTATCCTCTTTCTGCCATCCTGAATCTGCTCAAACCTGCCCCCCTCAGGCAGCTCCTGGTCACCTTTAAACCATCTCACGTCTACATTTTGCTTTGACACCTCACAGATCATCTTAATGGTGTCAGTTTCAGTAGCCTCAACGTTGGACAGTTTCTTTGTAAATACAGCTTCTTCCTCTGTAAGGTGAATGTGATGTTTGTTATACACTGCTCTTTACTAACACAAGTGCAACAAAAGAATTGTGGCAGTATCCCAATAGGCATACAGATGCAACATACACTACAAACTCTACCCTCAATGACCATTTTGTTTTGGAAACTGAAATATAAAAATGCATATCAGCCCCAGCATTTATAATTTAACCTCTTCAGTCCAAACAAAACAACATCTTGTGAGTTCTACCGCAGTTAATATCAGTTGCTAAAGAAGATAGGAAAAATGTTGAAATGCTGAAAGGTTTGCCAATATAGACAACTTTCAAGAACTGTCATACATCTGTCCAAAAACAGCCGTCAAAATGATCACATCGCTTATATTCAGTGTTACTGAAAACACAACCATAGTGCTAATAAATCATCAATAATCACAGTATATTATTAATAATAATGAATGAATAACGATTCTGACATGACAATATACCTGATAAGGTGCAATGAATGAAAGCTGAATAAATGAAACAGAACTCACCAATGACAGTAAGCATTCCAGAAGTTTTTGCAGTTTTAGCATCACATTCATACTCAGCTTCATCTTCAAGGACTGACTTGTTAATGATAAGAATGCGCTGAACTCCACTTGCAGCAATGTCATACTTTTTGCCTTTTTTAATTTCGTTGCCATCTTTAAACCACTGCACCTGTTAGTACAGATTAAATGCAAGGTTATAATTATTATTGTATTTGTGTTCCATGTTTTTTTTTTTAAATCCCCTGAAAGTAAAGCACTGGTAAAAACAAGACATGCATTTTTCAAAGACCTCAGACAAAGTTTTGTCCCCCTACTTGTTAGGTATATGGTAACACAGCAGGAGATCGTGTTTCGAGGGGGTGAGAGCTCAGCTGGACACCACTACCACCAGGAGAAAAAAGGACCAAGTAACAGCCAGTTAAATACCTTTGCATTTTCACGAGAAACTTCACATTCAAATCGGGCTGATTCCTTCTCTTTCACTTCAACATCATGAAGTGGTTTGGTGAATTCAACGTGAAGAGCTACCAACACAAACGCACATATTAATATCTCTTACAATGAGCCAGAGTCTGTCCACGCATCCATATATATTTTACTTACGCTCAACATTCAAGAATGCAGATGTCTTGAAGTCTTTGGCATCGCATGTGTAAGTTTTAGAATCATCAAGAGTGCAGCCCTGAATGATGAGTTTTCTCTTCCGTCCCTCTGCCACAATGTCGTACTTCTTAGTTTTGCGGACTTCTTGTCCATCTCTGAACCATTTCACCTCCGCCTTTTCCCTGGACACTTCACACTCCAAGATGGCAGTGGCCTCCTCCTCAACAGTTTGGTTTTCCAGAGGCTTTGTGAATTCAACTGGGGGTTCTATAGCAGAGAAAAGAAACACGGTGTAGGAAGTACGCTGAGCTGGTGAATGGTACAAACCTGGCAAGGAGTGGGGTGGGACAGCCCCCGTGGGACAGCCCCCCCAATCGGTCCCTATCTAGTGTTAGGAAACTGAAAGATGACCAGCTGTAGGCCACTGGAGCCCATCAAAGAGAATCTATGAAAGCAGTTGGTCTGAGCACTGTGGGGAGGACAGGGCATTGGGAAGAGATCTCATTTGGTTGCTTTTGGGTGTGTGTTTTGCTAGAGTTATTAAAGTCTTTTGTGGCCTGCTGTCTAGGGCCCCTTTTTCCAGCCCTTGTAGTAAAACATCACAAGTTCTATCCTGGTAAAATAAATTTGTAGTTATAACTGTCAAGATGCAAAAAAGTAAAATATTTTAGTCTAAATAATCATTTGCATAAAAAAGTGATATGTTTATCTGTTTTCAGCATATATATTGCATTATCACTCTTGGCTAAAATTGTATTTTGAATTCAACACAACAATACATAACACTGCACCCTGAACATAAATTAAATGTCATCATATCACTGCAGTGTATTTAAAATAACTATGTCAAATAAATCTGTACTTCAAGGTTGCTCTATAATAGTGCTGCTTATGAAATGCAAAAAAATTGATTATTTGCAGCTAGTTTATACCATTAACAGTGAGGGTGGCGTAAATGAGGAAGTCCTTAGCTGTCAGTTTCACTTCGCCGGCATCATGAAGCTGTACATCTCTGAGAGACAGGGTGTAAACTCTGCCTTCAGCACTCATGACAACCTGTATGAACCAAAACAGCAACAATATTATTATTACATGAATCACATGGTAGTGTTTCTTTAATAAGGCAAAAGTAATATACATGAGTGCTACAAATAATTGCTCTTATGTAAGAACAAACACTATTCTGCCATTGTGATTATTTCAGTAGAGAAATGGGAACTCGCATTGTCACTAGGAACCAGTTTTGTGTTCTTGAGAGACCACTCCATGCTGATCCCTTCGTGAGACAACTCGCAGTCAAACATGGCAGTTTCTCCAGCAGTGACTGTAACATCTCTGAGTGGCCGCAGCAGACCGATGACTCGAGCTGCAGGGGACAAAAGACCACAGTGTAAATACTTTATTCTACCCTGACAAAACACATTTGGACATCGCTAATTGTCATCTACAGTCCTTAACTGTAGGTCGATGTCTATGATCATGCAATAAATAACCTGTAAAAGATTTTTCTTATTATTCAATTCACATAAAAGGAAATAAAAATTCAGAAGCCATGTGTGAAAAGTAAGTGTATCACATAATCCAGTAGTCTTTAAAACCCCCTTTGGCAGCAGCAACAACCTGAAGCAATACCTTCCTGTGTAATTTCATCACTGCTTTTTAGAGAATCCTGGTCCATTCCTTCTAACAAACCCAAGAGAGCTCTGCATAAGAGAATGGTCTGAAACATTAATGAGATGAACTTTTTAAGAGGTTATAATACTTTATAATACTCTTTAGTATCATGTTAGCAAACACCTTTGTCCAAAGCTGTTTACAAAAATATTTTTGCACAGTATTGGACACCTAGTTCTTTCCCCATTTGTACGGCTGGCTTTTTTATGGGAAAAATGAAGGGTAAAGGTCGCAGATTTTAACTGTATATATTTGGTATGGAATTATAATATAAACAACAGCTGTTACAACTGTAATAACCACTATGACCCAGTTCTTGTTATAACGAATTAATGCGGAATCCCTATTATAATCTCTATTATCTGTATTATAGTGACACACGACTTTATTCTCGTTATTCAACATATCTTATGACTGAAGTGGGACTGCAAACTTCTCACCTCCCATGTGTAACGCAGTGACTGACATGCATTTGGTAAAACTAAAATTACAGTTCCATTCCACACGTTATCCTCTGCCACCAGTCATTCCTATCAAGGTAGGATAATGCTGAAAGGTAAAGTAATATCATTTTACTCTGTTTTATCAGGTTCTTCGAAAATACTTGATCAAAATTAGTCTGCCAAAGTGTAATTAGTGACCTCAACAAAATCTTCTTCAGGTACAGCTTGGGAGTCTTTAAGGTGAAATAGTTATAACCTGTTATGTTTTTTTGCCAAAATATTTTATTGAAAAAACACACACACACACACACACACCTGCCCTTCTAACATGTTCACTTTAATGTGATTTGAATATTGCAGTTTATTCAGTGAACAACTCATCTTACCTGTTCACCTTAATTCCAGCCTGAGCAGAGAATTGCTGGGTCCAGAACTGAGGAATGCTGTTCTAGTGATTCTCACTGTGTTTTCACATAACTTTATTCTGGATTTTGTATGAGACTCCGGTCACTCTCACCTTTCACTTTGAGCAGAGCACTGGACGTAGCGTTAGAAGCCTGAAAGTCTACGTGACCAGCCTGGTCCATGAGCACATTGCGCAGGATAAGAATGTGCTTGGTGCCTATTTCTTTAATCTCACAATCCTTTCAGGGACATTCAGAAAAAAAGCAGAGAAAACAACATACTCATTATACTTATATTATAACTCCACACTGCTCTATTTTTTCTGAATAAATTATTAGCATTTAAAATGTATTGTATATTAGTTGGTATTTACAGATAGATATATTGAGAAATCCCCTTACAGGAGACTGGCAAAGTGTCTTTCCATTGAGTTTCCAGTGGCCATGGACGTCCTCCTCAGAGATCTCTGTCTCGAAGCGAGCCGACTCTGTCTCTATAACCTCCACACTGTAGAGAGGGCGGACGATCTTAATCTCACGTTCTGAGGAAGAACAGGAAAAACAAAGGCTGGGCTTCAATTCACTCTGGCAAATAAACACCACTTATGTTAACTTCAAAAATATATATAACATGACACAACACACCCTCAATATTTAATTTAGCAGAAGTCTTGTCAGAACCACAGTCACATGTATATTCCCCAATGTTGGCCTTTTCTGCCTTCTTCACCGTTAAAATTCGCTTCTTTCCGTCAGATTTGATGAGCACATTTTTAGAGGGACTGATCTCTTTGCCGTCTTTGAACCATTTCACCTCAGCAGCAGGCTTGCTCAGCTCGCACATCAGCACAACTTCATCCTTCTCTACGGCTGTGTAGTCCTGCAATTTGGTGATGAAGTAGGGTTCTCTCTCTGAGGGAACCATATTGCATCGACAAGGAGACATCAAATGAAACAGTTAATACCAAAATGACTAAAAGAAAAATGAGAGCTACAAATCACTGCTTTTTGAATTTTACACAGCAATCCCTCAGTATCCAAACTCTCTATATCCCAGTTCTCATTGCACCGGTTCCCTCTTGCCTCCTGTGTGAGATGTGCAGCGCTGTACACACTGCACTGTGGTATAAACACACATTCATGACAACATCCAGGCTTTTCTAATGAGGTAACTGCTGTTTACCGCGTTTTTCCTGCTCAGCTCAGGGCTTCATGGTTATACAGGTGTTTCTGATGGGCCGTCAGCGTTTATTTTCCCCATTTAAATTGATGGGAAATAGACCAGGCCAGGTTCCCAAAAAATCTACATCCACGCATTTTCAGGGACAAATTAGACTTGGATACTGAGGGATGACCATAATATGAAAACTTCAGATTTAAAACATATCACGTACCAAGAACAGTGAGCGTAGCCTCCGCAGTTTTCCCCAGGGCCTCGGCCTTAATGAGTGATGTATCATCAAGAGAAACTTCTTTCAGGGTCAGAGTATGAACCTTGCCACCCTCTGACATATGGACAACTTTGCTTGGGTGCAGGCGAACATCGTTCTTGTACCAAATGACTGCAACATTCTCATGAGAGAGTTCAACCCTAAACTCTGCAGGGTCCTTCTCTTTTACCGTAACATCCTTCAACAGTTTGATGAATTCAAGTCGAATTCCTAAAACAACCAGAAAGTTTAAAAAAAACTGAATTTTTACTAAAATGTAGTGAAATATACAATATAAGACATAGTGAACGACACATTTTATTTTAAAGGAGTCTTAAATTTAATGTTTCATAATCACAGAAGCTAAACAGCCCAAGGGCTTTTTTTCATGACAAAGATCCACAGTGAAGATTAATTTATAAAATACTTTATAATGTTAAATAAATGAATAATTTCTCATTTATAACAGCTTAACCTTTACATACCTTTGATGATTAGTTTGGCACTGGTCTTTTTGTTTTCTGCTTCAAACATGTATCTGGCTTCATCCTCATAGGTAGCACATTTGACCACAACAATATGCTTTTTTCCCTCATTGAGAATCTCAAACTTCTCATCAGCTCTAAGTTCCTGGGATCCTTTCAGCCAACGGAATCTCTTGACTTCTCTAGAAACTTCACACTCAAATCTTGCCTCATCCTTTTCAAACACTTGTACATCAGCCAGGGGAGTGATGAATGTGAGTGGAAGCTCTGCAGTGCATAAAAGAGGTATTTAGCTCGACAAGCTTCTCTGTTTTAAGCTTCCTTTTCAACATTGCTTACTGATGTAAAGTACTGATGATCAAAGTAGGTACCTTTCACTTTCAGATTAGCTGCACACTTGGCATTTGCGGCCTGGAATGACACTTCTCCTGATTGAGACACTTTGCAGTTGTACAATGTCAATGTGTGCTTGGTACCATGTTCTGTAATTTCCACATCCTGTAAGCCAGAACACAGTACATTCACGTAATGTGAATAAAAAATGTCTCAATTAAAAATGCGAATAATTTTACACATTTTATAAGATTACACAGACTGTACATCATGCAAGTGAGGAGGTGAACAAAGGATGTCAAGAAAAGTATCAGAATTTGCATGGTATTAATTTATAAATGACAATAGAAATTATAATAGCTGAAGAGCTATTATCCATACAGGAGATGGTGCTAGAACTTCTCCTTTCAAATTCCACTGGCCGGGTACATCATCCTCAGAGATCTCCACCTCAAAACGTGCCGTCTCTCCATCAAAGAGCTCCACACCATACAAAGGACGGATGACCTTAATGTCACGAGCTGTCGTTGAAAAAATATATATATATCCATTAAGATGAATCAAAGCAAATAAGCAGTCGCTTAGCTGAAAATATCAGTGTTTACCTTCGATATTAATTTCTGCTACTGTCTTGTCTGTCCCACAGTCACAAGCGTAAGTTCCTTTATCTTTGTCATCCACTCTCTTGATTGAAAGGATTCTCCGTTTGCCATCAGTCTTCATGCTGACCATCTTAGAGGCCTTGATTTCTGTCTCATTGTGGTACCATTTCACAGGTACATCTTTGCTTAGCTCACAGTCGAGTATCATCTCATCTTTCTCAACTACAGCACAATCTTGCAACTTAACTGTAAAGTACGGGTCAGCCTCTGGAATCACAAATATTACAATTAGCATAAAAAAAACTAACAATGTGAGTCTTTAAAAATATGAACAAAGAGATCACAGCAAGATTATGTTTAGCTGGCATACATTAGAACAAGAGAATAAAGCAATACATAAACAAATATGTCTGTGTTAAAATTACCTGAAACAGGTTCCTATCATAGCAGAACAATAGAAAGAAATGACCAATGATATTTACCTATCACTGTCAGGTTGGCCTTTGTTAGGATTCCTTTAGCCTCTGCCTTAATCTGGCAGGTGTCATCCAGAGTCACGTCTTTGATTTCTAAAATATGTTTCTTTCCATCCACATGGGTAAGTACAGTTCTGCTGGGATGCAGTTTTGTTTCATTTTTGTACCACGTAACTGGCACATCTTCATGACTGAGCTCCAGCTCGAACCGAGCCGTTTTACCTTCCTTCACCGTTTGGTCTTTTAAAGGTGTGGTGAACATGAGTCTCAGACCTGTAATATATTAATTCAGTGCAAAATGAAATTAATTCCATTGAAAAAATACTTTTGTGTAGTGTTATGCTTAAAAAATCTATTGTGCAAACCACTGAACAATTAAAAATATACAGCAGCAATTGCATTATAATTTTGTTGAAGAAAAAGCACAAAAAGATGTGTTGGTGTACAAAAGTCTGCTTTCTACTAGTTTGTCTTCCTGGTACATAAACCACAACCATTATGTGCCCATGACCACCATCCCTGTTAAAAATGTCACCCTGTCCCCATGTGAAACTAGAGCCCTTCCAGTCAAATCACAACAGGTAAGAGGCACATTAAAATCTCAGAAATTAGGAAGAACATAATGCAACAAGTTAGTCATGCAAAAAATTACCTTCCACTGTGAGTCTGGCTGTTGATTTTTTATCCAGAACCTCAATGGTGTACTGGTCCTCATCATCAAATTCGCATTCATTGATGAGCAGCATGTGCTTCTTTCCATCATCAATGATGTCATATTTTGTGCCTGATGTTATGATGTCTGATCCTTTTAACCACATTACTTTGGGCACATCCCTTGTAATAGTACATTCAAACAAAGCCTGTTTCTTCTCAGGTACAGACACATCCTTCAGGGGGATGGTAAAGTCCATTTCTATTTCTGAAAAACAAAGTTCATGAGTTATTTTCCCCTCTTCCTTTGACTTTAACAGGAAAGAAAAAATGTGTTATTTTACCTTTGACTGTCAGCATCGCAGTTGTAATGGCATTCAAGGCTTGGTAAGAGATTTCACCAGACTGATTCGGTTCTAGATTTTTAAGAGTAAGAAACCTTTTGCATCCCTCTGATCTGATACTGCAAGTCTGAAGTGAAGAACAATGAAAAATGAACTAAGCAAAGAGACACATCTGTTGAAAGCCAAATAATAGTTGCTGACATCTAAACTTATTTGAACGTTAAGCTCTGCATAATAAAAAAAGACAGTTATAAATAAGATCAATAAAATTCTTACAGGTGATCTTGTCAAAATTTGACCTCTAAGTTTCCATTCTCCTGGAACATCCTCAGAAATTTCTGTTTCAAAGTTTGCAGTCTCTTTTTCATACACTTCCACACTGGAGAGAGGTCTCAGGATCTCAGCTTCACGGTCTAATTTTTTTTTAACACAAAAGATTGAAACATCCACTTATTTATGTTTTTTTCAAAAGATATTAATGTAGAAAATAAACATACAAAATTATCACATCCAACTTATTTGTAATACCTCCGAGAGTTAGTTTTGCTGGGTATCTTCGGCCTTCAACCTCCATAGCATATTCTCCAACATCTTCAGGAGTTGCATTCTTAATATCTAATGTGATGAATCTTCCATCCTTCTTCACTTCAGTCTTCTCAGTGGGCTCATTAGGAATCATTTGATCTTCTTTGAACCACTTCCAGTTTGGTGTTTCCTTGAACAGTTCACATTTGAAGGTGGCAGTAGCCTTGGGTTTCACATGCTGATCTCTTAGAGGTTTCATCAACCAATCTCTGATTATTTCTGCAAATAATGCATTATAAATAAAACAAAACTGTGCAAGCTATGGTTCATCATTTGTGTTTTTACAATTAAACTCGATATGAAAAGGTGATTTGGAGACATACCAACAACTTTAACATTTCCTTGAGTCTTGAGATTTTCACATTCGCATGAGTAAACACCAGAATCATCATCATCTGCATTCTGGATGGTCACAGCATGCTGTAGTCCAATAATATTGATAGCCAGCTTGCCAGGTATCGGTTGAAGAGGTATTCCATTCTTCTTCCACACAACATCTCTTTCTTTGCTCAGCTCACAGGTCAAATACGTTGGCTGTCCTTTAATGACAGATATCTCCTCCTCCAAGGTCTTTGTAAACCGAACAGGCAGTTCTGCAAGGAAAAAACATAAGTCACAGTTATGTAATTGCCAACATACCATTAAAATGAAAATAATTGTGCAAAGGTTCCCCTTAGACTGAAATTTTAGTTTTGTTCACATCTTCCTTTATAAAGAATCTAATGTAAATACCTTCCACAATAAGCTTGGCAGTTGAGGTCTTCTCTTTATTGCCAAGTTTGGCAACGCAGGTGTATTCACCAGTGTCAGACAACTGCACATCAATAATTGCTAGTTTGCGGTCTTTCCCATCGGAAGTAAACTTGTGTTTAGGGCTCTCCCTCAAGTTGCTTCCATCTTTCATCCATGTGGTGACAGCAGTGGAAGGAGAAATTTGACACTCAAAGACAGCTGAAGAGCCAATTGATTCAGCTTCTTGTAGCATGATGTCTTTCAACCCTTTTACAAACTTTAGAGGGACGGCTTTGAGCTGAAACCCAAATGGTGCATCTCCTGGTGGTTTTTCCCCTCCAGCCCCTGGTTTTATTTTTTTCCTTTTTTCACCATCCCCAGGGGAATCTGTTTTTTTTGCTATAATTGAAATGTAAAGACATTTGATCACTGCATTTTTGTTCAAAATATGTGACAAATAATGATTACTTATGTGAACAAATATGTAAGTGTTGTTCAATATCACAGACAACTGTTATTAAAATTATTGGTTGCAAAACTAATCATTCCTTGTGAATATTGTTTTTCTCTGTTGCCTTAAAATAAAAATACTTAAGCTTTTGTGCATCATTAATGAATTTATTGCATTCTTAAATTTTCTTGTTTGTTTTCCATGTTTGCTTTCTTGCAGCTATGCTGAAAGTCAGATCTGTTGCTGGGAATCACCAATATTGGGTTGAAGGGACCCTTTTGTGGCTGTGCTGCCCATTGCATCTTTTCAGGATTACAAAGAGCATGCATATAAGAGCCAATTTAGTCACGGTGTTGGAGGTTATACAGTACAATACATATTGCAACATTATTGCTCTTACATTTTGCACCACCTGTTTCTTTTCCTTGATCGTCTGCAGGTTTCCCATCTGTATAAACATAAGAGACACATGAGACCTGGTGTATTTCGAAATTTCACTGGAGAAACAAAACATATTTTGAACGGTGTAAAAGTATATTCTATCAATAGAAAAATGCAGTACGTGCACAAGGTTACATGATAAATTCATTAGAAGTACTATGTTAACTAGACCTTCCACCCTCATAAATGGTGTTAATTCATTAGAAGTTAGAAGACTATGCAAATGTTACAGATGAAAATGGACTGATAGTTTTATTCACTGTAGATGTATCAATAAAAGTACAAGCAACAGAAAGAACAGACAAATGTTGTTTTGGATGTACACTAAAACAAATAAATAAATGGAGATTATGGAAAACTTGGGTCTTTTTCAAACTAAGGCAGACACACAAACAAGACGAGGATGAAAACCACTAGTCAGCTTCTCACCTTGTTTTTCACCCTTCGCTCCTGGAGTTTCCACAGCTCCTTCCTCAGAAGCTGTTTCTTCCCAGTCTTCTGAAGACACATAACTCTCAGAAGTAGTTATCTCCGAACCGACGGTTTCTTCTTCGCTTTCTGTATCTACCTGAGGTCCTTCTTCTGACACTCCCTCCTTATACGGGGTTGTGACTTGTGCGAGGTGCACAGATTCAGGTTCTATTGTGTCTGGTATCATTCCTTTCCCAGCTGTCAGTGGAGTCCCTTCTGTCAGTTTTTCCTCTGGAGGTGGTACCCTTTTAAGGACAACTGACTCAACAGAATCTTTAGGAGATATTTTTTGGGGTAATATTTTGGTGGCCTGAATACTATGCATCCTTTCTACAGGACTCAGTTTGGTGTCTTTTAGTTTATCGGTGTTTGGTGGTGAAGGAACATTTTTTAACTGTAGACCTGGTTTGGAAATCTCAGTATGCTTTAGTGATATTTCTTTTGTTCCGTCTTTTTCATCAGATTCCTTTGACAAATGATCAAGCTTTTTAATTGACACAAACTTTTCATTTTCTTTTGGGCTTCCTTCCTTTTGTTGTAAAGGAATTCCTTTATGAGTAACAGACTTCTCCTTGTGTTCATCTACTGCCTCAGCTTTAGTGATCTCATCAGGTTCTTTCTCTAGTTCTGCAGGTACTTCAAGTTTCTTTGGCAGTGCAGCAAATTCATTTAGCTTATCATTCTTTGCAGCTTTTTCTGGCTTTTTGATAGAGGTGGCCTTCTTTTCTTCTGATAATGAAGTCAACTTTTGTAAAGGTAATTCAAGCTTAAGAGCTTTTGAAAATGGACGAGACACAGTTTTTTCTTTTTCCTGTTCATGTGCTGGAACAGTTTTCACATCTGATGATAGTTTTCCTAGGTCGTGGGGCTTTTCACTTATGAGTTTTTTATGAACTGGTTTCAGAACAATGGTCTCTTGTTCTTTATTTTCTTTTGCAATTTTGTCAGGCTTAAGAGAAATCTCTTCTTTTACTGATTCATGTTCATGTGGCCTCTCTTTTGGTTTGAAAACCAAGGGTTTAATTTCCTCATGATATTCAGTCTCTTTATTGAACTGTTCTTGTGTTTTAGTCTGTGTTTCAAATGGTGTTAAAGTCACTCTTTCTTGTTCTTCCTCCTTTGATGGAGGTTTTGATACTTTTTTAACAGTTAAACTAACTTCCTTCAGTGTCTCTTCTTTGGCAGTTTTCTTAACACATATCATTTCTTTTTCCTTTTCATCATTAGGCATTTTGTTAAAATGCATTTTGGGTTTCTCAGAAACATATTTTGTTTTAGGTTCCTTGGGTTTTCTCAGCTGTATTTGTTCAATAGCTTCCTGTTCCTCCTTCAGGTGCATTTTTGGTTCTGTTCTAGTAGTCTTGCAGAGCTGTGGACCAACTTCATAATGTTCTGCAACAACATCTTCTAGTACAGGAGTAGAATTGACTGCTGCAACCTCTTTTTCATAACTTGAAGTCTTTACAACTTTCTGAAGAGTTTTTACTGGTGCTCCTAACTTTTCATCAGTCAGAACTTTAGAAATTTTTGTTACTATAAAAGGTTCTTGTTCTTCTTCCTTCCCTTTTGCTTCCATACTAACTTTTTTCAATGCTGACACCTCAACAGTTTTGTCATCTGTAATACTAATGACGCTTTTTGACTGTGGCACTTCAGTAGATTTGTCTGAAGCGATAAAAGTTAAATATTTAGTCGAAACACATCACATAATATTGAAAACACAAGCGAACAAAGATACTGACAATCTCTGACATTTTAGTCAACCCAGCAGCATTTTCAAAAAATACAAAAAAACAAATACACACATACTGCACAACAAAATATAGCAGTTTAAAATTGTCAGAGAAAATAATATTAAAATGTTAAATTGTTTTTCATTAATCAAGGTTTCCAATATAATGCTGAAAACACAAAGTAACCAAATCATTATTATACCTTTTTTAACTGTTCCAAGTGCTTTAGTTTTCTTGATGTCATCTATTTAGGATGAAACAGAATTTCATTAAAGATTTGAGCATCTCAAATTAAATGCCGTATTTTATAATATTACAATATTATAAACTTACATACGGCAAGCAGGAAAACAACAGTTAATTAATAAAATGAAGAATATTATTTGTTGCCTAGTGTTAATATATATTATGTATAGTAAAGCTGAAGAGACAGCTTGGGTCCTGAGGTAGCTGGCTTCTGTACAGGGTGCTACAAGCGAGCTTCTGAGCTTCATGCATAACTAATGTCAGCAGTAGGGTTTAGATACTGTGTGTCATAAGCAATTTTAACATCAGCTCTTAAAAAGCAAAATGAAGGTTCTACTACAATGTTTTTGGACCACACTGGACACAGAGAGAGCCGGTAATGCCGCTAAAACAGGAGCCAATGACAAAAGACACTATAGCTGGTTTGTCTCGTCACAGAGGACATTACTGTGGGGTTTTACTGTATATAAATTTCAAATTTTAAAATACTGATGAATTAGTGAATGATAAAAAAGGTACATATGTTGATGCTTTCCATTTCCTGTAACTTTGCTTAACTTTTTCCCATATGACCTCCACCACAACTGATGTTGCAATCTGAAGTTTCTGAGATAAACAGATAAAAGATAAAACATACAGCGAGACAAAGTACCTTTTGGTGGAGACACTTTCTCTGGAGGAAGATCATGAGCAGATGTGACTGTCTCAGGTGTAACTTGCTTCCCAGCCTTTGGCACTTAACATCAATATGAAGAATAAATGAGACGTTAAGGTTGCATGGAAGCTGAGTTTGGTAAAAATGATGTATTTTTACACACTTTAAAAACCTGAAAAAACTAAACATGAACGCAAAAATTTTAAACAAATCACTACGAACCATGAAATACTACTTAAACTTATTTTTTTTTCTTTTTCTCTTTTTCCACAGTTATTCTGGGTATGACCCACANGATTCTGAAATTTTTGGCAAAACAATACAGCATATTTAGTACAGAGCAAAACAGACAACAGCTGAGTAAACAAAGGTGAATTCAAGAAAGTAGCATGTATGCTGCAAAAATGTTCAGCTGAAGGTGTGCACACAATGCAGAAGACATCCAAGATGTCCAAACCCAAATGATTAAAAACAGACCGACGGAAAAAAGATTTCTAGAAAGTTTATCAATCTTATAAAAGAAAACGTGAAAGATCACTTTCAATACTACAAAATTGTCTCATGCCGATAAAAACTGATGTTTCTCACTTTTTATGCCCCAGTTTTTGAAAGCTCAACTTTTTTCAAAAACTTCTACCGTTGTTTCTTTCTTAAAACATTTAGTTCCTCCTTTAGGAACCATTTTAAGTTTCACAAGAAATTTCTTTTGGGGCTGAGGTTTAAGTATACTTTTTGGAGCTGACGTGTTATGTTACGTCATGACACTACAGCTCTTTTGACTGGACTGCAAAAAATTAAATACTTTGTAACTAAGTGTGAAATGGAAATTATAGTTATTCATTGATAAGTACCTTTGAGGGAAGCTTCAGGCTTTGGACTGAGTCTTTTCTGCTTAACTGTAAGCTCTTCTTTTTCACAAGGAATCACTTTCTTTTGGACTTCAGTTTCTATGGTTTTTTGAAAGGAGGATGTAAGTCGAGGGATTTCTTCTCTTGAAACAGGTGAAACGGCTTCAACGGTAATCGTCTTTTCTTCCTGACACAACAGCTCTGCAGTGGTTTCTTCAAGAGAAGCTTCCTCCATGATAAAGACATCCTCCCTTCTTTCAGTCTCAGAAGGCCACTTGTCTTTCTTTGGAACAGTTTCCACTTAAAACACAACACATTTTATATTTAGGACAATAAAGGAAGACATAGAGGACACCGGACAAACAGACAGCACAAAAATAAGTTAACGACAAGCAAAAAAACAAAACAAACCCTGTATACTAGTATACAGCTGGCACATTCGTGCATTCATAAGAGCGATGCATGAATGATAAAACATGGGTGGCATGGTGTACTTTCTAGGGCACTGACTTTTTCATAAGACTGGACAATTTAAGGCGTGGTCTCCTTAGTTTAAACAGCTGACATTAAGCTACATAAACTGAGGACAACAGAAATATATGTACTATATGGTCCTCAAATAACCCAGTTGAAGAAATAAACATTTTAATAATTTAAGTTGTGTAAAATAAGTACAAGACCTACAGTAGAGTTAAAAGCATGATAGGAACAGGAAGAAACCCAACCTCCTTATGGAGGTAGTATGTAACTTATGATGTTTGTGCAAGGCAATGATATTTGTTAGATTTAGTCAAGTATTTTAGTGTCTTTCAGCTGTTATGTTACTTGTGTTTTCTTCCAAGTTACGGGAGTTCAGGCACCTAAGCTTTATATTGCTTTGACATATCTCAACCCCAGCACACCCCAGAGCTCACAGACCGACCCACAGAAGCTCACAGACACATTAAATCGTCATTGTTAGCAGTTACCCTGCAACTCCCCACTTTGGCTTCTTACACATACCTAGTTACTTCTTTTTGTAGTCAGATTACAATGGACATACCGAGACACACAAGCACGGCTGCGGGCTTAGCTAGACAAAATGAAAAGACTGGGACAGTTTTCAGATTATATCATTTATTAAAACAAGGCAGCCGTGAGAGATTAAAGAGAGGAAGTGTATGGAAAGCTTTTAGCCTGAGGAGCACATTTTCATACTTTCTTTATAAAATAATAATTTCTTTAAAATAATCAGCACACGATTGCAACATTGTCATAGGACAATATAAAAAGAAAAACCCCTCTTCTGAAACTCACTAAGCCTTTGTGCAAAATATTAACACAGTGCCAGCTGTGTAAATCAAATATAAATCTTAAGCTGCAAAACAGGGACATTGTACAAATTGGGCAAGAGCTCCACTGAGTTCTGCCTTAAGTCTGGGATTACAGTGTTATTGCGTTACGGTCTCTCTTTTCTTAGAGTGACGCTGTTGCAAGTCTCAAGTTCCTATAGTCCAGTTCCACCAGTTCACCACAAGTCCTCCCTCCAAAAAATTCTATAATATTAAAATTTAAATAATGCGGAAAATCTCAGTGGACCTGCCACCTGGTACAGCTTTGAAAATGCATTTAGAAAAATTGCTTTTTAGTCCACCCGCTCCTTACACAAAACCCATTACACCTCCTCCCATTACAAGAAGTTTGTGACCCTACAGCTTCCGCTTTGAACCTTCCCAAAAAGATCCAAAGGACTTTCTCTATGTCTATATGTGGAATCAATTTTTCCATTCATGGCCCCCTTCACTGGCAAAGTGATCACTATTGTCTCATTATTTTTTCACTTTGCTGCTGCATGTTTGTCAATACTTGTGTCTATGATAGCTTTAGGGTGGGCATATTGTTACGCTCTGTGGGTGCCAATGTTTCCACAGTGTTAACAGCTCAACCTGTGTCAAACAACCAAGGAGTGATGACTTAAATATGCTGCTGAGTAACATAGTTTATATTCTCAGTTCAGTTTCCAACTGTCCTTTTGCAATGCTGCCGGTAGCACTGTCAAAGCGAGCTGCTGCAGTACTGTGATTTTAGTAGTATTACTATATATTTATCATGGGCACATTTTGTTTGTAATAATCAGTCTATTTCCTAATTTTTTAACAAAGGAGAAATCCTTTTAAAATAACCTTTGAATAAGGCAATGCTTTTTCACTACAGAATTTTTTTAAACTACATTCATTGTGTTACGGTGGGGTTCACTGTTCTGATAAAGTAGTAATTTTAACTGTTAGGACAGTTAAAAAGGGCAAAATAGAGTAAACTGTTGCATAATATGGCATTTCAAATTGGGAAGGTTACGTTGAAGATATTTTGAAAAAATTCTAACGTTTATTGTAAATACCTTTCAGAGGTAAAATTTCAGTCTGTGGACTGACAATTTCTTCCTTTTGTGAAATATCTTCCTTCTTAGAAAGCAGCAATTTTCTTGTGGCTTTTTCTTCAGTGTTCCAGAAGGGTTGTTTATGTTCAGTGATTTCTTCACTCTTCAATAAATTTACATTGCTCAAATTAAATGAAAGATCTTCAAGCATCTCTTTTTTCTCATAGAACAGCTCAGTACTCTTATACACCATCCCTGGATCGGAAATGGCTTCTGCCTTAGACTCCTCTTCCATCACCAAAGACTCCTCAGTTGATGCAGCTTGTTTTGACTTCTTGGGAACTGACACATCTTAAAAAATCCAAGGTACATAAGTAAGATCTGACAAGTTTGACAGTAAATCAGTTGGTAGGAAAAAAACATCAATGCATATGCAGTGAGATGATCATATAATGGACAAAGTGCAGATCATCAAGTTGAACACAATGCAAGAAAGTGGCAAAGGAAACATAAAACAGACATGGAACATCAAAGTCAGACTGAATTAGTACAATTTGATATTATACTTAGTCTTTAAAAGGTAAGCTAGTATGTCTGGCATAAAAATGATATATGTCAAAGAGGCAGATGCGGTGGGTTACTTAGACAGACGTTTTGCCTTTTATTCAACCTCTCATAACCCTGAATTTCTGCTGAAAACTCCGCATAATAGCAAATAATTGCAAATAGGCACAGCCCAACCTTCTATTGAACCCTAACCCCAAGTGAAATGACTGATGTTCCCGAAACAGAACTTGAGTAAGAAATGGTGGCATTTGTGTTATGTTGTCATATCTGTAGCTTTTTAACAGTCAGTCTAAACAAGTTTTCAGTGACCAAAGGTGTCTATCCTGTCTGAGGAAAGATCCAGCAACTATCAAACAGTGGCAAATAACTTTCTTTATCAGGAATATAACGACTGTGCAGCTTATAACTTTTTAAACCATATATCTAAAAATATGATTGGAATATTCTTTTCGATCATCTTCTGGCTTTAAAGTTTCCCTGCAATAACTGCTGGTTTTCTTGGAGAAATTCTACTTGTACTTAAGGGGCACACATTTCCATGTATAAAAAACAACTTCAATGACTCATATGTACACTTGGCCTTTGAGTTATTTTACACCTTCAGTAGATTCAGCTTACTTTAAACTGTTCAGGCTCATAAGATCTTTGTAATCACCTTTATAGTTAAACTCTGACACAGGTGACACAAACCAGAAAAAATAATAAATTGACAAACGTGTTTTTCATTCCTTACCAGGAACAGGGATAAGTTGCTCCTCTTTAGTTTCTGTGCGTTTAAAAAAGAAAAACAGCATTAGCATGATCTAAATTTGAATGTGAATTATAATGAATTCTACAACAGTCATAAAGGAGAGAGAAATTACCATTAACTGTTAATTTGGCACTGGACATATGTAGGCCACAAATAATGCAATAGTTTCCCTGGTCTCCAGACTGACAGTTTCTGATTTTCAGCAGGTGGCGATCACCTACAACTCTGATTTCATACTTCTCATTAGTGTCAAGCTTCTGGGTCCCTTTGTACCAAGAAAGACTGATCTCAGGGTAGTTGATCTTGATCTCACACTCAAACACTGCCTCTTTATCTTTCAATGCAGTCTGATCTGTTATGTCCTTCACCAAAGTGATGGGCTGCAAAAAATAAAAATTTTTTTCATATTTACCTAGTTTATTTCCAAAAAGGAACTGACTGAATTTACAGTTCTGGTCCATTTTATATGTATTATATTTGCATCATGGTTGTATGAAAAAAGACAAATCATCAAAAAAAACAAATTTTGAACTGTGACAGAATACACGTATCTTAATAAATATAAATTATTACAATAAAAAGTTTATTATTTCAATGCTGCACACCTCAGGCTGTTCCATTCTCCTTTGCAAATCAGAGACTAAGTTTGGTAAATCCAAATCTGACTCCTGCTGCCCATATTTCTCTTCCTGGATACAAAATCATAAAAAAGGAAATGTATATGTGAACAATTATAACACTGGTGACTGTTCTTTTTCATAGCAGTACAAAATTATATTTTTCCATTTGAAATGGAACAAAAATGATTTACTAATTGTCCCATGAAAGAAAACTAACAAAAGTTACCATCCAAGATTCGCTCACTGAACTTCCAGTTTCATATTCCTTCTCTTTCTTAAGAAATTCAATAGCCTGAAGGAGGCCACAGAACTCAGCAGTTCCATACATACGAGCATATTTCTCATGCTCTTTTGGATCTACGTTCCTCAGTAATTCAACAATATCAATTTCTTGGCCCTCTTTAGGACTCTTCTGTTTGGAAGGT
>UFQX01001593.1:0-22444 GCA_900497675.1 Arapaima gigas | reverse complement strand
ATTCCACTGGCGAACCGCCGCCTTCAACCTTCAACTACGCCTGGGACATTGCCATCGCGAGCCAGCCGAGCAGCAGATGCCGCGAGCGCGGATCGAGCGTGCGGCTGCCGCGCGCAATCTGCACGATCAGATTGACGAACAGCACCAGGCCGAGCGTGCCGAGCTGCACGGCCATCAGCAGGTATTCGTTGTGCGGGTTCGACGTGAGCTGGCCTTCGGCCGCCGTCTTGCCGGCCGTGAGCTTCTCGAATTCGGATTCGAGGCCGCCCGCGCCATAGCCGATCAACGGGCGCTGGCTATACAGCCCGAGCCCCTTCTTGTACCACTCGAGGCGCAGCCCGGTCGACGTGACCGCGTCGCTTTGCCGGTATTGCTGCACTTCCGTCACGACCTTCGTCAGCCGGCCGTTGTGAACCGTGCACGCGGCGACCACGAGCGCGATGCCGGCCAGCACGAACACGCCGGCGGCAAGCCCCGCCCGCAGCGCCGACTGCCGGCGCAGCAACAGCACGAAACGCACGGCGACGACGAGGATCAGCAGCAGCGCGATGACCTGCCCGGTGCGCCCCTGCAGCATCACGAACACGTTGACGAGCGACCACGCGGCGACGCCCGCATACGCGGCGCGCGACAGCGCCGTGCGCGCCGCCAGCGCGAGATCGGCCGCCTGGTAGAACAGCAGCGCGCCGAACATGCCGGCGGCGATGTGGTTCTTGAACACCCAGGCGCGTGACAGCGGCAGTTCGGTTGCGTGCGCGGGCCCGATCGCGGTCAGGCCGAGATAGTTGGTGGTCGACAGCAGCAGGATCACGCACAGCGTGCCGAACCAGCAACGCCGCACGATCGGCGCCCAGTTCGAATGACGGAAGGCGAGCACGGCGAACGGCAGCAGCAGCAGCTTGTCGTACTTGGCCACCCAGTTCCACGCCTTGTGGTGCGGCGCGACCGTATAGGTGACGCTGGCGGCCAGCGCGGCCAGGATCAGCAGCGCCGCGAGTGAGGCCGGGTCGGTGACGAACGAGCGCAGATCGCGCCAGAATTCGGGGGAAATCACGAGCGCGGCGGCGAACAGCCCGCAGAACACGTTGGTCAGCGCGGTCGAGACGGGCACCATGCAGAGCGCGGCGACGGCGAATGCGCGGGCGGCGGTCAGGCGCCGCGAGGCGGGAGCGGAAAACGAAAGCATCGGAACCTGTCGAATGGACGAATGCGGCTTGCGTACGTCGTGCCGCGCGCCGCGCGCCCCGGCGGGAGATCCGGGACGAACGGCGCAGAGTATACGCGAAGCAGGGCGCGTTTCCGTGTCGTTTACGGGGCCTGATCAGACGAATCCGATCACCCGGGTGCGATCAGCTGAACGCGCGCTTGATCCGCGAGCGCAGCAGCGCGCGCTTCAGACGGCCGACGACGGCCGGCGTGTCGAGTGCGACGCGCGCGCCGGCCGGCTCGCCGCGATGCAGGAAATAGCGGTCGAACGTCGCCTGGGTCATGCCCCATTTGTTCAGAAACTGGCGGCGGCCATCGTTCTTGACGATCTTGCCCGTGCTCTTCTGCTGGAAGTGGTAGACGAGGCTGTCGCCGACCCCGATGAAGATCCGGCAGCCGGCGTCCCAGAATTTCATCGAGAAGTCGTTGTCGCTGCTCATGCCGGGCGACAGCTCGCTGCTGTAGCCGCCGATCCGGTTCCACCAGTCGCGGTGCACGAGCGTCGGCGGCCAGGTCGAGCCGAGCCAGTCCGCGCGCGCGAGCTTCGGAGCCGCTGCGACGAGGCCCGCCGCGTCGAAATGTTCGGCGTCGCGGCCGAAGTTGCTGACCACGACGCACGGGTTGCGCGTGTCGATCGGCTCGACCATCGTGCCCGACAGCATGAAGAGGTCGGTCGGCATCTGTTCGATGCGGCGCACGAGCGCCGTGTCCCAGCCGGGGCAGCAGAACATGTCGTCGTTCATGTAGACGACGTAGTCGCGCGTGGCGCGCGCGGCGGCCCAGTTCACCGCGTGGCAGATGCCGATGTTGGTCGGCGATGCGGTGTGCTCGATCCCTTCGCTGCGCACCCAGTCGAGCGTGCCGTCCGAGCCGTCGTTCACGTGCACGATGATCTGGTGGTCGTACGCGGAGTGGCGGCGCAGGCTGTCGACGACGAGCTTGAGGTACGGCAGGTTGTTCCAGGTCGGAATGATGATGGAGAACATGGCGGTCGGATTCGGTAGTCGTCGTGGCGGGCGGCGCGTGGCGCCGCCGGTCGGGCGCGCGCGGCGCGGGCAGCCCGGCATTGTAACGCCGGGCCGGCTGCATGCCGGGCGGGCGCCTAGCGCGCCCGTTCGTGCCCGAGCTTCAGGAAGCGGTAGTACACGGTTTCCGCGTTGAACACGGCGATCATGAAACCGGCGCGACCGTCGAGGAAGCCGCGGCGCAGCACGTAGGTGCGCACGAATGCCCAGGCGCCGCGCGCGAGCGCCTTGCCGAAGCCGCCGCGCTGGCCGGCGGCGCGGCGCTGGCGCGCGCCGGCCGTCGAATAGGCGTCGAGCTTGCGCACGACGGTTTCGAAATCCTCGTACGAGTAGTGCATCAGCTTGCCGGACAGCCGCTGCGCGGCGCCGTCGAACACGAGGCGTTCGTGCACGAGATCGTCCGAGAAGCGCGCGGCGCCGCGCCGGAACAGGCGCGGGATCCAGTCGGGATACCAGCCGCTGTGATGGATCCACTGGCCGCAGAAGCTCGACAGACGGTCGACTGCATAGACCTGCGCGGCCGGCGCGCGGATCGTGTCGCGGATCGACTGCGCGAGTTCCGGGGTGACGACTTCGTCGGTATCGAGGGACAGGATCCAGTCGGTGTCGAGCGCGTCGAGCGCGCGGTTCTTCTGCGGGCCGAATCCCGGCCAGTCGCGCTCGACGATCACGCGCGCGCCGTGTGCCTGCGCGATCGCGACGGTATCGTCGGTGCTGCCGCCGTCGATGACGACGACATCGTCGGCGAACGACAGCGCGGCCAGGCACTGTGCGAGCCGCGCGGACGCGTTGAGGGCGATGAGGGCGACGCCGAGGGAGGGTTCAGCCATGAAATCGTCGGAAAAGGCGGAGAAAACGGTGAGCGGCAGTATACCCGCGGCCCGGCCGCCGCCCGCAGCCGCCATGACCGTGCCGGCGGGGGCGGTGCGGCTATAATGTTGAGCCCTTTTCGGCACCCGCCCGACAGGGCGACATTCCGGGCGGCCACGTCCGGGCGCCGCTTCGCGGCTCAAGAAGGATTGCCTTGGAAACCCAGAACACTCTTCGCAAACCGATGGACGGCACGGGCACCTCGCCCGTGACGGTCCTCAAGCGCCTGTGGCCGTACATCCGGCCGCTGATCGGCATCGTGGTGCTCGCCGTGATGACGATGGGCGTCGTCGCGGCCACCGAGGCCGGTATCCCGGCGCTGCTCAAGCCGCTGCTCGACCACGGCTTCGGCTCGCACGGCAGCGACCGCGCGAAATGGTACGTGCCGATGGCCGTGATCGGGCTCGCGCTCGTGCGCGGCGTATCGCAGTACGCATCGAATTACCTGCTCAACTACGTGTCGAACCGCATCCTGCTGCAGCTGCGGCTCGAGATGTTCCAGCGGATGCTGCACACGGGCGCGTCGTTCTTCCAGCGCGAGACGGCGAGCACCGTGATCAACGCGATCGTGTTCGAGGTCAACCAGATCCTGTCGGTGCTGACCGGCGTGATGGTCACGCTCGTGCGCGATTCGCTGACGGTGATCTTCCTGCTCGGCTACCTGTTCTACCTGAACTGGCGACTCACGCTGATCGTCGCGGTGATCCTGCCGGGCATCGGCTGGCTCGTCAGCAAGATCAACCGGCGCCTGCGCCGCCTGAACCGCGAGCACCAGACGTTGACCAACGAGCTGTCGTACATCGTCGAGGAGACGGTCGGCGGCTACAAGGTCGTGAAGGTGCACAACGGCGAAGCGTACGAGATGGACCGCTTCACGCAGATGAGCAAGCGCCTGCGCGGCTACGCGATGCGCATGACGATCTCCGGCGGCCTCGCGCAGCCGCTCACGCAGTTCCTCGCGTCGATCGCGCTCGCGGTCGTGATCACGATCGCGGTCGTGCAGTCGTCGAACGACCAGACGACGGTCGGCGGCTTCGTCGCGTTCGTCACGTCGATGCTGCTCGTGATCTCGCCGCTCAAGCACCTGATCGACGTCAACCAGCCGCTGCAGCGCGGGATGACGGCGGCCGAGCTGATCTTCGGGCTGATCGACGAACCGGCCGAGCCGCAGGGCGGCGGCCGGCCGCTGGAACATGCGCGCGGCGACATCGAGTTCCGCAACGTGACGTTCGACTACGGCACGGCCGAGCGACCGACGCTCGACCGCATCTCGTTCAAGGTCGCGCCTGGCGAGATGATCGCGCTCGCGGGCCCGTCCGGCAGCGGCAAGACGACGCTCGTGAACCTGCTGCCGCGCTTCTTCGACCCGACCGACGGGGCGATCCTGGTCGACGGCGTGCCGGTGGCCGACTACGATCTCCATGCGTTGCGCGGCCAGATGGCGATGGTCAGCCAGGACGTCGTGCTGTTCAACGACACGATCGCCGCGAACGTCGCATACGGGCAGACGCCCGACCGCGCGCGCGTGCAGGCCGCGCTCGAGGCCGCGAACCTCGCCGATGCGGTCGCCGCGATGCCCGACGGGCTCGACACGCTCGTCGGCGGCAACGGGATGCGGTTGTCCGGCGGCCAGCGCCAGCGGCTCGCGATCGCGCGCGCGATCTACAAGGACGCGCCGATCCTGATCCTCGACGAAGCGACGTCGGCGCTCGACTCGGAATCGGAGCGCCACGTGCAGGCGGCGCTCGAACGGCTGATGGAGGGCCGCACGACGCTCGTGATCGCGCACCGGCTGTCGACGATCGAGCGTGCGGACCGCATCCTCGTGCTCGAGGCCGGCAAGATCGTGGAGGAGGGCAGCCACGACGAATTGCTGCGCCACGGCGGCCTCTACGCGCACCTGCACCGGATCCAGTACCAGCAGCAGGCGGCTTAACGCGCTGTCATATGCGTGGTCATGTGCGCGGTCATGTGGCCCCGCGATACCGTGTGCTAGTCTTCATCGGGCAGTCCGAGTGGTTTCGTTCGACGTGACAACACGGAGGGAAGGCACGATGAAGAAGATGCACGGGATGATGCTGGCCGCGCTGATCGCGGCGGGTTTCGCCGCGCCGGCCGCGATGGCGCAGGACCACGACCACCACGACGACCAGGGCGGCCACGGCATGCAGCGCGGCCATGGCCCGAAACACGTGCCGCCCGGCCAGATGCGCCATGAGGACGACGCGCCGCCGCGCTGGGCCGACCAGCCGCGCCGCGAGTGGCACAAGGGCGACCGGCTTCCGCCCGAGTTCCGAGATCGCCAGTACGTGATCGACGACTGGCGCGGCTATCGCCTGAGCCCGCCGCCGCGCGGCTATCAATGGGTCGGCGTCGGCGGGGATCACCTGCTGGTGCAGATCGGTTCCGGCATCGTGCTGCGGATCGGCGACTGACCTGGCCGACGGCCCGGCCCGGATCGCGATGCCGCGATGCGCGCCGGGCAGCCGGATCAACGCGTCACTTTGCCGCCGCGTGGCGGAACCAGCGGCGCTCGATTTTCGACATCACCCAGCACACGCCCAGCGCACACACGGTGCCGAGCGTCACCTCGCCGAGCCGCATCAGCGGAATGTCCCACAGCGGGCCGTTGCCCGGAAACAGCAGCACGATCGTCGCGGTTACGCCGCCGAGCCGTGCGGCGCTGCCGACGTTCAGGCACCAGCAGCAGACAATCACGACCGCGACGGTAATCGCATACGCGACGAGTCGGTCGCCGCCGAGCGCCGCGCCGGCGAAGCCGAGCACGCCGCCGACCATCGCGCCGACGAACTGGTCGCGCGACAGCGACATCGTGTCCGAGTAGTTGTGCTGCGTCACGGCGATCGCGGTGATCGCCGCCCATACGGCCTGCTCGGTGTGCAGCGCGTGGCCGATCACGTACGCGAGGCATGCGCCGCACACGGCCTGCAGCGCCATCAGCGCGCCTTGCGCGAGCCGTTCGCTGAATGACAGCCCCTTGAACAGATCGAAGATCGACTGCTGGATCTGCTGGCGGGCTTCGTTGAGTGTCCTGATCGTATCCATCATGCGTTGGCCAAGAAGCAGGTGACGGCGGCGCGCCGGTGTCAGCGCGCCTGTTCAGGCGATGCGGCAGCCGGTTCGTCGGCGGCAGCATCACCGTTCGCGACGCGCGTTTCGGGCATCACGAGCCAGACCAGCAGCACCGCGAGCGCACCGGCGCCCGCGAGCCCGAAGAAGCTCACGGCGTTGCCGAAGTGATCGGCGACGTAGCCGGCCGCGGCCGTGCTGAGGGTCGCGCCGATCCCGGCTGCGAGCCCAAAGAGCCCGATGCACAGGTTGTAGCGGCCCTTGCCGCCCGCGACGTCGGCCGCGATCAGCGGCAGCATCACGCCGAACACGGCCGCGCTGATGCCGTCGAGCATCTGCACCGGTACCAGCAGGTACGGGCTGCTCACGCCGGCGAACAGCAGCGCGCGCACCGGCAGCGCCGAGAAGCCGAGCAGCAGGATCGGCCGGCGCCCCCAGCGTTGCGCGGAGCGGCCGACCCACGGCGACAGCATCGCGACGATCGCTTGCGGCACGATGATGCACGCGGCGATCACGAGCTGCACGTTCTCGCCCATTCCGGCTGTGACTTCGCCGGCCGCGAGGTTCAGCATCGCCGCGTTCGACAGATGGAACAGCACGACGCACGCCGCGAAGATCAGCATCCGGCGGTCGCGCAGCAGCTCGAGCAGCGTTTCGCGTTCGCCGGCTTCGTCGCGATCGTCGGGCTTCGACGACTGCGGGATCACCTCGTGTGTCGGCTGGATCATCGCGAGTGCGAACAGCGCGGGCAGCGCGAGCACGGCGGTCAGCCAGAACACCGCGCGCGCGGAGAAGTATTCGCCGGTGAGCCCCATCAGGCCCGCGGCGACCGCGCTGCCGATCGATGCCCAGCGCGCGTTGCGGCCGAGCCGGTCGCCGAGGTCGGCGCGGCCGACGAGCGAGAACGAGATCGCGGCCATGGCCGGCACGAGCATGCAGCTCGCGAAGCCGTGGAACACCTCGGCGGCGATCACCGGCACGATCGTCGGGCTCGACGCGAGCAGCACCGCGGACAGGATGATGGCCGCGATCGCCCACGCGGCCGCGCCTTTCTTGTTCTTCAGCGCATCGACGGCCGCGCCGCCCGGCACCTGGCTGACCATCGCGCTGATCGTGCCGATCGACAGCACCATGCCGATCTCGCCCTGCGTCCACTTGTGCGACGCGAGGTAGGACGCGATGAACGGACCGAACCCTGTTTGAACGTTTGCAACGAAGAAGTTGAGCCAGTCGAGGGACCGGAGACTGCGTGCGCTGACGGAATGCTTGATCGTCATCGGGTCGCGCTCGCAGACGAAGCCGGTGCCGGGGCAACGGGCGGGAAAACCGCGACGATCGGCTTGTCGGCCGCGTAGGGCGGCGACGCCTTGATCTGTGCGTCGTTCAGGTCGAGCTGCGGATGCAGCGCCTTGTCGCGCGTGACGAAGCGCAGCGCGCCCCAGCTCGCGGCGATCGAACGGCGGTCGGTATTGACTAGACCGCCGAGGTCGAGCACGACCGCCTGCGGCTGCGACGCGCGGTCGATCAGCACGTCGACGATCCGGCCGATCTTCGTGCCGTTCGGGCGCTCGACGTCGCTGTCGAGCATCGGCAGCCGCGTCGCGGGCGAGGCCGCTGCCGAGCCGGACAGCGGCACGGCCTTGGGCCGCGCGGCCGGCGGCAGGTCGCCCGACGGCACGTCGAGCACGATCGGCTCCTGTTTGCCGCCCGGCGTGAAGCGGAACACGTTCCACGGGAAGATGACCTTGCGGTCGCCCACGCCCATGAAGCCCTGCAGGTTGACGATCATCTCGCGCGGCTTGCCGCTCGCGTCGGTCACCATGTCGACCGCGCGGCCGATCACCTTGCCGTTGCGGCGCGCGACTTCGCTGTCGAGCAGCGCATGGATCTGGGTGCGGTCGAGCGGGCGCGTCGCGACGATCGGCGGCGGCGGAGGCGGCGGCGGTGTCGGCGATTCCGGGCGTTGCACGGGCTTCGGCCGCGGGACTTCGCGGTGCGGCTTCTTCGGCGCTTCCGGTTCTTCCGGGTGCGTCAGTGCCGGCATGGGCGGCATCGTCAGCGGCTTGCCGGCGGTTTCCTCGACGGGCTCGACGAGCGCCTCGCTGATCGGCGCGGGCGGATTCTGCACCGGCAGCAGCCCGCAGCCGGACAGCAGCGCGGCGGCGGCGAGGATCAGGAAGACCGTCGAGGACGGCAACGACTTGCTGCGGGATGCGGGAAACGGAAGTCCGCCGCTCATTGACACTCACTCCATGGGTCGGGGGCGGCCCGAGGGCACGCGGCTGGCGATGGATGGCGGGTGCGGGCGGCGCACCACGCGAGGTGAGATTTTAACGTGTCTTGCTTTCAGGTCCGATTTCGACGGCTGGATGGAGGCAGACTGTCGGGAAAAGGAAGGGATCGCGGGGCGATGCGAACGGGTGACCGGCGGTGACATGCGAGGCGTGCCCGCTGCACGCCTCGCGTGGGTCCGGCGCGCGCGCCGGACGAAGCAGGGGAAACCGGAAACTCAGGCTTCCGGGTACCACGCGTCGGTGAATTCGCTGACCTTGACGTCCGACAGTTCCGGCCGTGCGGCCAGCCAGCCGCGCACGAGCTCGCGGTCGGCGTCGGTCGTCGTGCCGCGCGGCGCGCCGGAAATCACGTAAGCGCCGATGCCTTCGTCCGCCGACGCGACGGTCAGCAGCCCGTTCGCCTCGACGAAATCGATGAACGCATCGATCAGTTCGCCGCGCTCGAGGTCGGTCATTTCGTTGCGGTAATGCGCGGTGGCATTGAACGCGAGTTCCTGGAATTCGCCGATGTGGAGTTTCTTGCGCTGGCGGCGGTTGTGGCCTTGGCTCATGGTGTGTGGTGAATGCGAAAAGGGTAGGGTGAAAGGGCGGCGGCGGGTGCCGGCGCGACATGCGCGGGCGGCCCGGGCGCCGCATCGAAGCGCCGCGCGGCGATGCCGGCGGCGGATGGACGGAACGTTACATCAGCACGATATCGTACTGCTCCTGGCTCAGGTTCGACTCGACCTGCAGCGACACCGGCTTGCCGATGAAGTCGATCAGCATCGCGAGATGCTGCGACTCCTCGTCGAGGAACAGGTCGATCACCTGCTGCGCGGCGATCACGCGGAATTCGCGCGGGTTGAACTGCCGCGACTCGCGCAGGATCTCGCGCAGGATGTCGTAGCACACGGTGCGCGACGTTTTCACCTGGCCCTTGCCCTGGCAGGTCGGGCACGGCTCGCACAGCACGTGCGCGAGCGATTCGCGCGTGCGCTTGCGCGTCATCTCGACGAGCCCGAGCTGCGAGAAGCCGTTGACCGTCACGCGCGTGCGGTCGCGCGACAGCGCCTTCTTCAACTCGGACAGCACCGCGTCGCGATGCTCGGCGTTCTCCATGTCGATGAAGTCGATGATGATGATCCCGCCGAGGTTGCGCAGCCGCAGCTGCCGCGCGATCGTGTGCGCGGCCTCGAGGTTGGTCTTGAAGATCGTGTCGTCGAAGTTGCGTGCGCCGACGTAGCCGCCGGTGTTCACGTCGATCGTCGTCATCGCCTCGGTCTGGTCGATCATCAGGTAACCGCCCGACTTCAGGTCGACGCGGCGCGACAGCGCGCGCTGGATCTCCGTCTCGATGTTGTACAGGTCGAACAGCGGACGCTCGCCCGTGTAGTGGTGCAGCTTCGGGCTCACGGCCGGCGTGAATTCGCCCGCGAATTCCGAGAGGCGCTGGTACGTCTCGCGCGAATCGACCTGGATGCGCGTCGTGTCGTCGTTCGCGAAATCGCGCAGCACGCGCTGCGCGAGATCGAGATCCTGGTACAGCAGGCTCGTTGCCGGCAGCCGCTGCGCCTGGGCGACGATCGTCGCCCACGTCTTGCGCAGGTACGTGACGTCGCCGGCGAGCTCGTCGGAGGTGGCATCCTCGGCGATCGTGCGCACGATGTAGCCGCCTTTCTCGTCCGCTGGGATCACGGCCGTCAGGCGTGCGCGCACGGCCTCGCGTTCGGCCTCGCTCTCGATCTTCTGCGAGATGCCGATATGCGGCTCCTGCGGCAGGTAGACGAGCGTTCGGCCCGCGATGCTGACCTGCGTCGACAGCCGCGCGCCCTTCGTGCCGATCGGATCCTTGATCACCTGGACCATCAGCGTCTGGCCTTCGAACACGATCTTCTCGATCGGCTGGTGCGGCGTGCCCGACTGCGGCTCGCCCGCGAGGCGCGGATGCCAGATGTCGGCGACGTGCAGGAATGCCGCGCGTTCGAGGCCGATGTCGATGAACGCCGACTGCATGCCGGGCAGCACGCGCACGACCTTGCCGAGATAGATGTTGCCGACCCGCCCGCGCGACAGCGTGCGCTCGACGTGAAGCTCCTGCACCGCGCCTTGCTGGACGAGTGCGACCCGCGTTTCCTGCGGCGTGAGGTTGATCAGGATTTCTTCGTTCATGGTGGGTTCAGAAGGCGACGCGCGCGGTGCGTAGCAGCGCGGCAGTCTCAAAAAGGGGCAGACCCATGATACCCGAATGGGAACCGTCGATTCGCTCGATGAATTCGGCCGCGCGCCCCTGGATCGCGTACGCGCCGGCCTTGCCGAACGGCTCGCCCGATTCGACGTAGCGCGCGTATGCGTCGCGCGACGCGGCCGCGAAACGCACCGACGAGCGCGACAGCGCGGGCGGCAGCAGTTCGCCGTCGGCATCGATCACGGCGACGGCGGTCAGCACCGCGTGTTCGCGGCCCGCGAGGCGCGTCAGCATCGCGAGCGCGTCATCGGCGTCGGCCGGCTTGCCGAGGATCGCGCCGTCGATCGTGACGGTCGTATCGGCGACCAGCACCGGCGAGGCCGGCTTGCCGCTTGCGACGAGGCGCGCACGCGCAGCCTCGGCCTTGGCGATGGTCACGCGCCGCACGTACGCATCGGCGGCTTCGCCGGGCAGCTCGGCCTCGAGCGCCTCGGCATCCTCGTCGGGGCGCGGCAGCAGCAGCTCGAAGCGTACGCCGATCTGCTGCAGCAGCTCCTGGCGGCGCGGGCTTTGCGAAGCGAGGTAGAGGAACGGGAAAAGCGCGGGGGACGTGCTGGACGGCATGGTGTCGTTATCTCGGTATGCGCGCGTGGCGCGCGTCTCGAGGACGACACGTCATGCGCGGTGGTAGGGGTGATTCTGCGTGATGCTCCACGCCCGGTAAAGCTGTTCGGCGAGCAGCACGCGCACCATCCCGTGCGGCAGCGTCATGCTCGAGATGCGCAGCAGTGTATCGGCACGCGCTTTCAGCTCCGGATCGAGCCCGTCGGCACCGCCGATCACGAACGCGACGTCGCGGCCGTCCTGCTGCCAGCCGGGCAGCGCCTGCGCGAGCTGCATCGTGGTCCAGTCGCGGCCGCGCTCGTCGAGCGCGACGAGACGCGCGCCCTTCGGCAACGCGGCCTCGATCTTCTGCCGCTCGGCCGCCATCACGCTTTCGGCGCTGCGGCCGCCCGAACGCAGTTCGGGCTTGATCTCGCGCAACTCGATGCGCAGCTCGGGCGGCATCCGCTTCGTGTATTCGTCGAAGCCGGATGCGATCCAGCCCGGCATCTTGTGGCCGACCGCAAGGATGAAAAGCTTCATCGGAAGACGCGTAACGACTCGAAGCTCAACGGCGGCGAGCGGCCGTCTTGCGCGCCGGGCGTGCGGGCGCGGTTTCCTCTTCTTCGTCGTCGTCGCCTTCGCTGGCCGTGGCGAAGCCGTTCCCCTTGCCGCCGCCGAGCTTCATCCGCACGGGCTTGTCGCCCCAGATTTCCTCGAGGTTGTAGTACTGGCGCAGGGCCGGTTGCAGGATGTGCACGACCGCGTCGCCGCAGTCGACCAGCACCCATTCGCCGGTGTCTTCGCCCTCGGAGCTGACGATGTCGCCGCCGGCTTCCTTGACCTTGTCACGCACGCTCGACGCGAGCGCCTTGGTCTGGCGGTTGGAGGTGCCCGAAGCGACGACCACGCGGTCGAACAGTTCGGTCAGGTGGCTGGTGTTGAACACCTTGATGTCTTGCGCCTTGACGTCTTCGAGGGCGTCGACGATCACGCGCTGCAGTTTGCGAATATCCATGGATTCAGGAATGGTAGAGGCGATGTTGAAGAATATAGGCCCATACGGCGGCCGGCACATGTTCGGCCGATGCGTCGGGCATTTGCGCATGGCGTGCGATGCATTCGCGCAGGTGGGCGCGGATGTCGGTCGCGGCAATGTCGAACGAAAGGGTCGTATCGATCAGCAGGTGGCCTGCCGGCGTGGCCTTGAGCACGTCGGCGCCGGCCTGCCGCGCGGCGATTTCCTGCGCGACGTCCGGCGGCGCCGCGCCGAGGTCGAACCCCGGGCGCGTCGACACGCAGATGTGCGCGTAGTCGAACAGCGTGCGCCAGTCGCGCCACGTGTCGAGGCGCACGAGCTGGTCGGCGCCGATCAGCAGCGACAGCGATGCGCGCGGGCCGATCCGCTTGCGCCAGCGCGCGAGCGTCTCGACCGTGTAGGTCGGGCCGGCGTGCTCGATCTCGTCGGTGGCGACGGTCACGGTCACACCCGGCACGGACAGCGAGCCGGCGGCCGCGCGCGTCATCGCGAGCCGATGCTCGGCGGCCGACACGTCGCGCTTCTGGTACGGCTGCCCGGCGGGCAGCAGCACGAGTTCGGTCAGGCCGAGCAGCTCGGCGAACCGGCGCGCGAGCGCGAGATGGCCGTCGTGGATCGGGTCGAAAGTGCCGCCCAGCAAGCCGATACGACGCGGCAGCGGGGTGGGGCTGGCGGTGGTGTCCAGAAACGCGTCCTTGTCTTGAAGCAGGGTCAGACCCAGTCGCGCGGCACGATGAAGTCGCTGTACAGGCGCGCTTCCGGCGAACCCGGTTCGGGTTGCCAGTTGTAGCGCCAGTTCGCGACCGGCGGCATCGACATCAGGATCGACTCGGTCCGGCCGCCGCTTTGCAGGCCGAACAGCGTGCCGCGGTCGAATACGAGGTTGAATTCAACGTAGCGGCCGCGGCGGTACGCCTGGAAATCGCGCTCGCGCTCGCCGTACGGCAGCTCGGCGCGCCGCTCGACGATCGGCAGGTAGGCCTGCAGGAACGCGTCGCCGACGCTTTGCATCATGTCAAACGATCGTTCGAAACCGGGCTCCGAGAAATCGTCGAAGAAGATCCCGCCGATGCCGCGCATCTCGTTGCGGTGCTTCAGGAAGAAATATTCGTCGCACCATTTCTTGAAGCGCGGGTAGAGCTCGACGCCGAACGGGTCGAGCGCATCCTTGCAGGTCTGGTGGAAATGGCGGGCGTCGTCCTCGAAACCGTAAACCGGTGTCAGATCCATGCCGCCGCCGAACCAGAACACGGGCTCCTCGCCCGGTTTCGTCGCGATCAGCATCCGCACGTTCATGTGTACGGTCGGGCAGTACGGATTGCGCGGATGCAGCACCAGCGACACGCCGAGCGCCTCGAAGCCGCGGCCCGCGAGTTGCGGGCGCGCCGCGCTCGCCGACGGCGGCAGCGCATCGCCCGCGACGTCGGAAAAGCCGATCCCCGCGCGTTCGAACACGCGGCCGCCTTCGAGAATCCGCGTGCAGCCGCCGCCACGCAGGCGCTCGGCCGGACCGCGCTGCCATGCATCGGTCGCGAGCGGCGTGCCGTCGAGCGCGCCGAGCGCGTCGGCGATGCGTGTCTGCAGGCCCTGGAGGTACGTGCGCACGCGCGCTACGTCGTAGGTCGAATCGGTCATGTCTGGACTGGGTGCCCCCGCCCGAAGCGGGGGCCGTAAAAAAGGCTTCTGCCGGGCATTCTAACGAACCCCGGCAGAGGGGCCGCCGCCGCTTGCGGGCGGGGCGGCAATTGCAACGTCACGCGCTCTTGCGGTTGAGCGCGCGGAAGCCGATGTCACGGCGGTATTGCATGCCTTCGAAATTGATCTGGTTGATCGTCTCGTACGCATGCTGCTGCGCTTCGCGTACCGAATCGGCGAGGCCGACCACGCACAGTACGCGGCCGCCGGACGTCGTCAGCTTGTCGCCGTCGAGCGTCGTGCCCGCATGGAACGTGACGGCCTGTTCGGTCTCGGCCGGGATGCCGTTGATGCGGTCGCCCTTGCGCGGCGCGTCCGGATAACCGTGCGCGGCCAGCACGACGCCCAGCGCGGTGCGGCGGTCCCAGTCGAGCTCGACCGTGTCGAGCGTGCCCGCGATCGCCTGCTCGACGACCTTCGAGAAATCGCTCTTCAGGCGCGCCATGATCGGCTGCGTTTCCGGGTCGCCCATCCGGCAGTTGAACTCGAGCGTGCGCGGATTGCCTTCCTTGTCGATCATCAGGCCCGCATACAGGAAGCCCGTGAAGCGGATGCCGTCCTTCTCCATCCCGCGCACGGTCGGCATGATGATCTCGCGCATCACGCGTGCGTGCATCTGCGGCGTGACGATCGGCGCGGGCGAATACGCACCCATGCCGCCGGTGTTCGGGCCGCGATCTTCGTCGAGGAGGCGCTTGTGGTCCTGGCTGGACGCCAGCGCCAGCGCATGCTTGCCGTCGACCATCACGATGAAGCTCGCTTCCTCACCATCGAGGAATTCCTCGATCACGACGCGCGCGCCCGCATCGCCGAGCTTGTTGCCCGACAGCATCATGTCGACCGCTTCGTGCGCTTCTTCGAGCGTCATCGCGACGACGACGCCCTTGCCGGCCGCGAGGCCGTCGGCCTTCACGACGATCGGCGCACCCTTCGCGTCGATGTACGCGTGCGCGGCAGCCACGTCGGAGAACGTTTCGTACTCGGCGGTCGGGATGCCGTGGCGCTTCATGAACGCCTTCGCGAAATCCTTCGAGCTCTCGAGCTGCGCGGCTTCGCGGGTCGGCCCGAAGACCTTCAGGCCGCGCGCGCGGAACAGGTTGACGATGCCGGCCGCGAGCGGTGCTTCCGGCCCGACGAGCGTGAACGCGACGCCTTCGCGTTCCGCGAAATCGGCGAGTTCGTCGAGCGCCGTGATGTCGACGTTCTTCAGACGCTCGTCCTGCGCCGTGCCGCCATTGCCGGGCGCGACGTAGACCATCTGGACGCGCGGCGACTGCGCGAGCTTCCACGCCAGCGCATGTTCGCGGCCGCCGGAACCGACGACGAGTAGTTTCATGGGATTCCCCGCAGACTAGAAAACAGGGCGGCCGGCACGCTCAGGCGCGCCGGCCGCGGATTCGGTCGGGCCGCCGCCGCGACAGGAACACGGCGGCCGGCACATCATTCCTCGACGATGACGGCGTTCGTATACACGTCCTGCACGTCGTCGAGGTTCTCGAGCGCGTCGAGGAGCTTCTGCATCTTCGCCGCGTCGTCGCCGGTGAATTCGACTTCGTTCTGCGGCTTCATCGTCACTTCGGCGAGTTCGGCCTTGAAGCCCGCGGCTTCGAGCGCGTCCTTCACCGCCGAGAATGCCTGCCAGTCGCACAGCACTTCGATCGAACCGTCGTCGTTCGTGTTCACGTCGTTCGCGCCGGCTTCGAGCGCGGCTTCCATCAGCGCGTCTTCCGACGTGCCCGGTGCGAACAGGAACTGGCCGACGTGATCGAACATGAACGCGACCGAACCGTCGGTGCCCATGTTGCCGCCGAACTTCGAGAACGCATGGCGGACTTCCGCGACCGTGCGGGTGCGGTTGTCGGTCAGCGTGTCGACGATGATCGCCGCGCCGCTGATGCCGTAGCCTTCGTAACGGATTTCCTCGTAGTTCGCGCCATCCGCGCCGCCCACACCGCGATCGATCGCGCGCTTGACGTTGTCCTTCGGCATGTTCGCGTCGGCCGCCTTGTCGACCGCCAGACGCAGGCGCGGGTTCGAGTTGACGTCACCGCCGCCGAGGCGCGCCGCGACCTGGATTTCCTTGATCAGGCGGGTCCAGATCTTGCCGCGCTTCGCGTCGGCCGCTGCCTTCTTATGCTTGATGTTGGCCCATTTCGAATGACCAGCCATACCTTTCTCCGTGCCCGGGCGCACAGCGCGGGCGATTGTTTCAATGTGTCGTTGAATCGGCGGCCGTTTCGGCGGGCATGAAGCCGCGGGGCCGCGCGTGTCGAGTGGATCGAGATTTTATCACGCGGCGACCGCGGGATCGGGGCCGCCGCGCATGGCCGGACGGCCAGGCGGGCCGTCGCGGGCCGGGCCGCGCGCCGGGCCGCGCGCCGCGCGGCCGTACAGGGGCTCAGTTCTTGGTGCCGAACAGGCGGTCGCCCGCGTCGCCGAGGCCCGGCACGATGTACGCGTGCTCGTTCAGGTGCGAATCGAGCGACGCGACGAACAGCTTCACGTCCGGGTGCGCATCCTGGAACACCTGCACGCCTTCGGGCGCGGCGACCAGCGCGACGAACATGATGTTCGCGGCCGGCACGTTGCGGCGCTTCAGCACGTCGACCGCGTGCACGGCCGAGTAGCCGGTCGCGACCATCGGGTCGCACAGGATGAAGATGCGGTCTTCGAGATCCGGCAGGCGCACCAGGTATTCGACCGGGCGATGGTCGTCGGCGCGGTAAACGCCGATGTGGCCGACGCGGGCGGACGGAACCAGGTCGAGCAGGCCGTCCGACATCCCGATACCCGCGCGCAGCACCGGCACGATCGCCAGCTTCTTGCCCGCGATCACCGGCGCGTCGACCTCGACGAGCGGGGTTTCGACCCGCTTGGTCGTGATCGGCAGGTTGCGGGTGATCTCGTAGCCCATCAGCAGCGTGATTTCGCGCAGCAGCTCGCGGAACGTGCGTGTGGACGTGTCCTTGTCGCGCATGTGCGTGAGCTTGTGCTGGATCAGCGGATGATCGGTGATGAAGAGATTCGGGAAGCGGCTGTCCTGTTTCATGACGGGGGCGCCTTGGCGGCAAAAGAGGATCGGGGGCGGGGGCGGGCGCAAGCCGGCCGCGCGCTTATGTCGGCAATTTTACCAAGGCGCGTCGCATGATCCGGATAATATCGACGTCTCACGACAATCCGCGCGCCCGCGCCCGCCCGATTGCCCGCCTGGCCCACCCGGGGTCCATGCGCCGGCCGACGGGGCCGAGCCGGTGCGTGTCGCCACCAAGGAATCGACGATGGATCTCGGCATCGAAGGAAAGACCGCGCTCGTGTGCGCGGCAAGCAAGGGGCTCGGTCGCGGCTGCGCGGAAGCGCTGGCCGCCGAGGGCGTGAACCTCGTGATCGTCGCGCGCACGCGCGACACGCTGGAGGAAACCGCGGAGGAGATCCGCGCCGGCGCGAACGTGTCGGTGACCGCGGTCGCCTGCGACATCACGACGCCGGACGGGCGTGCGGCCGCGCTCGCCGCGTGCCCGCAGCCGGACATTCTCGTGACGAATGCCGGCGGGCCGCCGCCCGGCGACTTCCGCGACTTCTCGCACGACGACTGGATCCGCGCGCTCGAATCGAACATGCTGACGCCGATCGAGCTGATTCGTGCGACCGTCGACGGGATGATCGCGCGCGGTTTCGGCCGGATCGTCAACATCACGAGCTCGGCCGTGAAGGCGCCGATCGACGTGCTCGCGCTGTCGAACGGTGCGCGCTCGGGGCTGACCGGCTTCGTCGCGGGGTTGTCGCGCAAGGTCGCGGGGCAGGGCGTGACGATCAACAACCTGCTGCCGGGCCTGTTCGACACCGACCGGATCGCGACCACGCTCGCCGCGGCGGCGAAGGCGCAGGGTGTGAGCGTCGACGAGATGCGCGCACGGCGCACGAAGGACATCCCGGCCGGCCGCCTCGGCACGCGTGCGGAATTCGGCGCGGCGTGCGCGTTCCTGTGCAGCGTGCACGCCGGCTACATCACCGGGCAGAACTGGCTGCTCGACGGCGGTTCGTATCCGGGCACGTTCTGACGCGCGCGCCGCCTTTCACGACAACCACCTGAGACAAAGGACCTGGAGATGAGCAAACCCCGCATCGCATTGATTGCGCACGACGCGAAGAAGGACGAGATCGTCGCGCTCGCGGGCGAATTCCGCGCGACGCTCGCGCAATGCCGGCTGGTGGCGACCGGCACGACCGGCGGCCGCATCGCGGACGCGCACGGGCTCGAGGTCGAGCGCAAGCTGTCGGGGCCGCTCGGCGGCGACCTGCAGATCGGTGCGGAGCTGGCCGACGGCCGCATCGACATCGTCGTGTTCCTGCGCGACCCGATGACCGCGCAGCCGCACGACCCCGACATCACCGCGCTCGTGCGCGCATGCGACGTGCACGACGTGCCGGTCGCGACCAACGTCGCCACCGCGCGGATGCTGCTCGACGACCTGGCGCGCAACATGCAGGACATTTGCTAAGGTCTACCCGCGCCCGATCCCGCGCCCGATTGCCCCTGCCGGCGGCAGGGCCATGCACGGATGGCCGCGGCGCGCGAGAATCGGGCGTCGCGACGCGCGACTGCCGGCCGGTTCCCGCATGAACCGGCCGGCTCCGCGGATCGGCGACCCGGATTTTTCCCAGACAGAATCAGACACGAGGAGCGAAGCGATGCCGAAAGCAATCCGATACGACCAACCGGGCGGCCCGGACGTGATGAAGTGGGTCGATGTCGAGGTCGGCGAACCGAAGGCGGGTGAAGTCCGTATCCGTCAGCACGCGGTCGGCCTCAACTACATCGACGTGTATTTCCGCACCGGCCTTTACCCGCAGGCGCTGCCCGGCGGTCTCGGGATGGAGGCGGCAGGCGAGGTGACGGCCGTCGGCGAAGGCGTGACCACGTTCAAGGCGGGCGACCGCGTCGCGTACGTCGGGCAGCCGCCGGGCGCGTACGCGCAGGAACGCGTGATGCCGGCCGAGCGGCTCGTGAAGCTGCCGGACGGCATCAGCTACGACGACGCGGCGTCGGTGATGCTGCAGGGCCTGACCGCGCACTACCTGCTGCGCCGCACGTATCCGGTGAAGGCCGGCGACACGATCCTGATCCACGCGGCGGCCGGCGGCGTCGGCCTGCTCGTGTGCCAGTGGGCGAAGGCGCTCGGCGCGACCGTGATCGGGACGGTCGGCTCCGACGAGAAGGCCGCACTCGCAAAGGCGCACGGCTGCGACCATCCGATCGTGTACACGCGCGAGAACTTCACGCAGCGCGTGAAGGAGATCACGAGCGGCGCGGGCGTGCCGGTCGTCTACGACTCGATCGGCAAGGACACCTACATCGGTTCGCTCGACTGCCTCGCGCCGCTCGGCTATTTCGTCAGCTTCGGCAATGCGTCGGGCCCGCTGCCGCCGATCGACTCGAAGGAATTCTCGTCGCGCGGTTCGCTGTTCTTCACGCGGCCGACGCTGTTCTCGTACATCGCGAAGCGCGCCGATCTCGAAGCCGCGGCCGCCGAGCTGTTCGGCGTGATCCTGTCGGGCAAGGTGAAGACGAGCATCAACCAGCGCTACCCGCTCGCGGAAGTCGGCCGCGCGCATGCCGACCTCGAAGCGCGCAAGACCACCGGCTCGACGATCCTCGTTCCCTGACCTGTCCCCCCGTGCCGGCGCCATGCCGGCACGCGCTTGTCCGGGCGGCGCCACGGCGCCTCCCGTCCCGCCTCCCGGTTTCCGTCGTTCTCCCCCGAATGCCACGTTTACGCGTTTTTTATACGCGCCCCGATACCTTTGACCCGTCCTTTACGTGCGTTCCCATAAGGTTCTAGTCGTCTGATTTCGACGATGGAGAACAGAAAAATGGATGGGGTATTTATCGGCGCACTGGTGCTCTTCACCGCGCTGATCCTCGGTTTGATTGCCGGTTGCGACAAGCTCGTGCAATACGGTCGCGGGGGGCGAGCATGACCTGGATGCTTTGGCTGGCGGGCGCCTCGACGGCCCTGCTGTTCGCGTATCTCGTCTTTGCGCTGCTGCGCGCGGAGGACATCGAATGAACGCGAACAATCTCTTGCAAACGCTGATCTTCATCGTCGTGCTGCTGGCGGCGGCCGTTCCGGTCGCCCGCTATCTGTCCGCGGTCATGGACGGCAGCTCGCGCGTCGTGCGCGTGTTCGGGCCGCTCGAGCGCGCGATGTACCGCATCGCCGGCGTCGACGCCGGCAGCGAGATGAACTGGAAGCAGTACGCCGTCGCGACGATCGCGTTCAACGCGCTCGGCGCGCTGTTCCTCTACGGCCTGCTGCGCCTGCAGGGCTTCCTGCCCGGCAATCCGCAGCAGTTCGGCGCGATGACGGTCGACGGCGCGTTCAACACGGCAGTCAGCTTCGTCACCAACACGAACTGGCAGGACTACACGCCGGAGCAGACCGTCAGCTACCTGACGCAGATGCTCGGCCTGACCGTGCAGAACTTCCTGTCGGCGGCAACCGGCATCGTCGTCGTGATCGCGCTGATCCGCGGCTTCGCGCGCCATACCGCGCAGACGATCGGCAACTTCTGGGTCGACCTCACGCGCGTGACGATGTACGTGCTCGTGCCGATGTCGGTGATCATCGCCGCGCTGCTGATGAGCCAGGGCGTGATCCAGAACATGAAGGCGTACGAGGACGTGCCGGTGCTGCAGACGAGCACCTATGCGGCGCCGAAGCTCGACGCGCAGGGCAATCCGGTGAAGGACGACAAGGGCAATCCGGTCACGGTGCCGACCCCGCTCACGAAGCAGACGCTTGCAATGGGCCCGGTCGCGTCGCAGGAAGCGATCAAGATGCTCGGCACCAATGGTGGCGGCTTCTTCAACGCGAACTCCGCGCACCCGTACGAGAACCCGACGCCGTTCGCGAACTTCATCCAGATCTTCGCGATCCTGATCATCCCGGCCTCGCTGTGTCTCGTGTTCGGCCGCATGATCGGCGACCGCCGGCAGGGTATCGCGGTGCTCGCGGCGATGACGGTCGCGTTCGTGATCGCGATCGGCTTCGAGGTGAGCGCCGAGCAGGGCGGCAACCCGACGCTCGCCGCGCTGCACGTCGACCAGACGGCGAGCGCGCTGCAGCCGGGCGGCAACATGGAGGGCAAGGAAACGCGCTTCGGTATCGCGCAGACCGGCATCTTCACGGTCGCGACGACGGCTGCGTCGTGCGGCGCCGTCGACACGATGCACGATTCGCTGACGCCGCTCGGCGGCCTCGTGCCGATGCTGCTGATTCAGCTGGGCGAGGTGGTCTACGGCGGGGTCGGCTCGGGTCTCTACGGGATGCTCGTGTTCGCGCTGCTCGCGGTGTTCGTCGCCGGCCTGATGATCGGCCGCACGCCGGAATACGTCGGCAAGAAGATCGAGGCGTACGAGATGAAGATGGTGTCGATCGTCGTGCTGCTCACGCCGCTGCTGGTGCTGGTCGGTACGTCGATCGCCGTGCTCGCCGATGCGGGCAAGGCCGGCATCGCGAACCCGGGGCCGCACGGCTTCTCGGAAATCCTGTACGCGTTCAGCTCGGCCGCCAACAACAACGGCAGCGCGTTCGCGGGCCTGACGGTCGGCACGCCGTTCTACAACTGGACGACCGCGATCGCGATGTGGTTCGGCCGCTTCGGCACGATCGTGCCGGTGCTGGCGATCGCCGGCTCGCTCGCCGCGAAGAAGCGCATCGCGGTGACGAGCGGCACGCTGCCGACGCACGGCCCGCTGTTCGTCGTGCTGCTGCTCGGCACCGTGCTGCTGGTGGGCGCGCTGACCTACGTGCCGGCGCTTGCGCTCGGCCCGGGCGTCGAGCACCTGATGATGTGGCTGGGCGCGTGATGCGCGCCCGCATGGCGACACATTGAAAAGACTGAAGAGATTGAAGAGATCGCAATGACTCAACATTCCGCAACACGGTCCATGTTCGATCCGGCGCTGCTGCGCCCGGCGATCGTGGACTCGTTCAAGAAACTCACGCCGCGCACGCAGTTCCGCAATCCGGTGATGTTCTGCGTGTACGTCGGCAGCATCCTCACCACGATCCTGTGGATCGCGGCGCTCGCCGGCCAGGCCGAGGCGCCCGCGGGCTTCATCCTCGCGATCGCGCTGTGGCTGTGGTTCACCGTGCTGTTCGCGAACTTCGCCGAAGCGCTCGCCGAAGGGCGTTCGAAGGCGCAGGCGGCGTCGCTGCGCAGCGCGAAGAAAGACGTGATGGCGAAGAAGCTCAACGAGCCGCATCCGAAGTCGCCGATCCGCATCACGACCGCGACCGAGCTGCGTAAAGGCGACGTCGTGCTGGTCGAGGCCGGCGACGTGATCCCGGCCGACGGCGAGGTGGTCGATGGCGTCGCCTCGGTCGACGAGTCGGCGATCACCGGCGAATCCGCGCCGGTGATCCGCGAATCGGGCGGCGACTTCTCGTCGGTC
>UFQX01001592.1:0-22876 GCA_900497675.1 Arapaima gigas | reverse complement strand
CATCCTTGCTTTATAGCATTTTTCCCACAGGTGCCTAAGACTTTTGCACAGTACTGTATATTGTAACCATTGTGCAAATTCGCCACAAGTCTGAGCTGTGGGGTAGGATGGCAAGACGGTCATTCATCATGAAAATGAACATCACATACCACACATTCAGTCTCATAAAACCATGTAGAAAAATGTCTACTGGTCTGATGAGACCAAGGAACAAGTTTCTGTCTTTCATTTCAAACATGATCTATCTGGTTCTCAATTAAATATTATTATTGGTTACAAGATTCTATAAAAGGTGGAAAAAGGTCTGACATCATTTGTCAATTTCAGCCTGAAATTTCAGTGAGGGTGTAGATGTCTGATAGCTACTGTATCCAAGTAATCCTGTATAATTATGACATTTCCTTATGATATTCATGAGAAACTGAATAATGCAACATGCAGGACCTTTAGAAGCTGGGGGAAGTGAACAGGATGAGGCAGTGAACAGGATGGTGAGCACGAAGGTCCCAACTTCATTGTGCAGATGCTGCCAATGTAGAGTACAGCTCTGGTCAGTCCTGTAGCATTTCATACGGGCATGACACTAGCCCCAGTGTATACTGGGATAATACATAATAATTTACAGTGACAAAAAGTGAAAAATGCTGACAGAAATTCAATGAAAAAAATCATTTGGGAATCAATAAAAAATGTACTATACTCTCAGCTACAGACATGCACATACTGTAAACATCCACACAAAAGTGCCAGTACAACCAGTGTTCTTGTATAATACTGTTTCTGACCTGAAAATGCTTATTTGACGGTCGGTGATCGGACAGCCACAGCTCAAATCACGACAGCCGACATGTTGAAAAACACTAAGCCAGTGACACTCGATTACAGGAGAGGAAACAGGAACCAAATGTTCACTTACCATCGCAGGGCCGTAGCTGGTGGCGCAGCTGAGAGGTGTTATAGTGTTCTGGGACTTTTCTCTCTTCTTCCGTCCTATATCATACGCCCAGTACGCTAGTGTACAAAGGGCACATGCTCATGGTTAGAGAACACTGCCCCATTTGTACTGCCCCCAGCAGCACAGAGCACGGAGATGGCACAAACACGGACCTGTGGGCCCTCGTACCCCAAGACGAGCATGTGACTGACGACAGCAGCAAACTTGATATAAACAATGTATTTGCCAAGTACCACAAAGCATGCAAAGCAGGCAAACAAGATGAAGATGTTAAGACATTTTTACACATGTAACTTGTTTAAAACGGAAACGTTTCTGTCACTGTCACTACCTGGTTTTCCGACTAAAACTTGAGGCATTACATTTAAATATTCCCCTTTGCTAGATATAATGCGAGGAAAGATATCTGACACGCGTGGTCTTTTTGGATCGGTATAAAAAGCAAAGTAGGGAAAGAAATGGAAAGAAAGCTCACAAGTACAACTGCAGCAGATGTTCTGCTTGGAGGTGTACAGCAAGTTATCTCAGTAAGTCCTTCAGGAGAAGTACCGGGGACACCATCTGACAGGACAAACAGAGATTAAGCTTGATTTCATTACTGGCTGAACATCAAAAAATCCACATATGATGTTAAAACTATACATAACTGAGTATATGAGGTAAAATTACATAATTGGAGCTTTATAATCGCTCCAAATTCATTCAGGATGGATCACACACTTTTCAGAGTAGAAGAGGCAAAACAGCTGCAGTAATATGAACCCAAAAGTGAAATGTATGATTTCCCCTGTAATTGCTCAGTTTATAGTATTTTATGCTGCTGGCTGCCTACAGAAGAGTACTGCACATTAACGTAAAGGGAGTCAGTCATTTCACAACCTAATAGTTGTTTCAAATATGTAGCTTTTTCCTTTTTTTCTTCAAAATTAATTTATCTGTTTGATACTGATCAGTACATAAAGGGCAGAAAGTTCCAAATAGACTGAGATACACTGGTGGCTGTGAAATTACTGAATTCACCAGATTGCTGCCATCAAGTCTTCTAGAGCACCAGTGTGGGCATCTTCCACTGTAACTGTTTCCTCCATAGTTTTCAATTACTCTGCATTGTTCGCTTGCATTGGTTTACTTTTTCACATTTACATTTATTTACCTGACTTGCAGTCATTTACAATTTACCCGTTTATACAGCAATTACAGCATTTGTTCTGAGCACCCATTGGCAGCAGGACTTGCATAGCTTAGCTGGATATGGCATTGTGGAGCCTTCTTGTAAGCCCACCATCTACAAGGTGTGAGCGTGAGCGACGTGGAACCAAATTGAACCTCACGGTATATATATCTTCCTTAAAGGAGTTGGATGCGCTGAGTGCCAGGCAGCATTTCTGACCACAGCACTTACTGCGCCAGCAGCTTCAGTAGCAAACCCCCAAAAATGAAGCAGTCTAGTCTTAGTGGTTTGTAGTAAATTTTTATTAACTCACTGTATGTCAGATTAGCAATTAACTCTGTATTACAGCGTGACATGTGCGTCTGTGTCACTGTGCTGCGCGACATTTGGGATGAACCCAGCACGGCCCTAGGGAGGGAAGTGCCCCAGCGCACAGGGGTGCCAACTTCACAGGGACACCAATTCCATACAGCATCTGCCACACAATTCCATAATCGATATGCAACCTGCTAAGGGATCTAGTGGTACTGTATTCCAGTTTTTTTTTTTTTAAGACTTTAAGGATTTGCATTACAGAATATGAGACCATTAAAGAGGGAAACAAGAAATACAGATTTATCCAGCATGATGTTTACGAGTCTTGACAACAAAACCTACAACGTGCTTTTAAACAAAAATAACGTACAATTTGATGGACGACTCTCTGGGGGGGTGAAAAGGTGGTATTGTACAGCATGTTCTCGAAATTTGACTTTCAAATTAGTTTAAATTGTTCCACTGCACAACGAACTGAGAGTCCACTGTTTCAAAAATGTTTCCAACAAGACCACGCAGCCACAAAGCAGCCAAGTATGCCCTGTGTGGGCACTAGCACATTCTGAAAAACAGGACAGGAACCAGAGGATTCTTGTAGGGCATAAACAGGCACATTGTACTAGCACATCAGTGCCACGAACAACATTTTCACCAAAAATAAATCTTTTTCCTTGTACACTCATGTAATACAGTCAACACACTAGAAATGCACAGATACCCAACTGATTTTTATCTGCTACACTGTTACCTTTAAGTATAGTTCAGACACATTGTGTTATTAAAAATAAATCATATTCTTCAGTTGGAAAATAATCAGCTTTAACTATTTGGACCCATTCGCATTAATCGCATTGGCCGAAAGCAACTGATAACGCTGTTCAATTCTGTGTGGGCTATTCACTTGCCTAATACTAACCCACAGATTTATGCACAAGAAACATCGTATAAAAGGCCTAATGTAGCAACACACCAATGTAAGTCCTCTGTTTATAAAACATGACACTGAAGAAAAAGGCCTGCAAATCATTCACCACATATCTTGTCGGGATGTTTTACAAAGTACTGTTTTACTGTATATTTATGGTGTTGAGTGAGGATGGTATACGAAACATGAACTCTTTACAAGATGCACAAACCTCCAACCAAAAATCTAATAATGTGCCCCACAATGTGACAGCTGTCAGAAAATAAATTGTAATGTCACAATATTACCCTGCAGTCCAAACAATGCATACAAACGCTCAACTCCCTCATATCCACAGTGTCATGTTGAAGGAAATAACCCATCAAAAGCACAGCAACACGGAGCATTAACATAATGCAAGTACATGTCAAAGAGAAAAGAGAGACAAGTGAGTGAAGTCCCAGTGAAGACATTAAAAAGGTGGACACACATTCCAAATGCTGCACAATCACACAACACAAGACAACACTTGACCTCTACATTGTGAACAAGTAGATCTGCTACTACAATCTGCTGCTATTCAGTCTTCTGTCATTCTCATTTTATTATATTTTGACTAGTTACAGTGTATATCTGTACATAAGTATAACAAAATATTATTTGTGGTTGGTATTGCAGGAACTAAAATTTATGAGAGCAAAATATACCTGTGAATGACTTGGCCCAGACTTCCTTCCTTGGTCTGAACTGCACATTAAGGCCAAAGACAATTAAGCCATTCTAAAGCAATGAAAATACACCATAATGGACCATTAATGCCCACTTAAAAGTGCATTCAGACTTACGCTAACAAATAATGCATAAATGCAGTTTCAGAACATGGTTATCCTATACCGGGTCGCAGCAGTCCAGACCACACCCTAAAAAGCATAGGGCACAAGGTGAGGCAAATGCAGATCACTTACAGACACACACATGTATGTACAGTCTCAGGGAAATTTATTTACCAATTCATCCAAAACATGTCTTGGACTAGGGGAGAAAACCAGTACATGTGGAGGAAACCTACACGGAATACCAGAACATAGAAGCTCTATGCGGACAGAGCATGACTGAAACCCAAAGGCACGCATAGCTGAGAGATGTAAGTACTACCCCCTGCACTGCCACACCCCCTGTTCCCAAATACAGTAATGAATAATTTAAAAAAAGCCTGAGACCTCTGACTCATTTAGCAAGTATCTGCCTTGCAAGCACTGTGCGGTGTCTGCCACTCTATACTACGCAGTGCCACACTATTGTAGTCCTATTCTCAAATGAGCAAAAAATACCAAAATAAAATATTTAAGTTACTAGATTATCTAACATTATTTACGATAAATGTTCATTTTGATGGCAAGGCATTATAAACATGAATTTCTGAAGATTCACTAAGATCTGTGACTGTAGAACACAACCGCCTGAAAACGAACACTGCTCCTCCCAAGAACAGATTGCGCTCGTCTGCTGGGGCTGAAAAACATCAATCTAAAACTGCAACCCACAGTAAAAGAAGGGCCGGGAAACAGTGACGCATCATGTTTGCCACTGACAGCATGACACTAACCGATATGCCATTAATCAAATTCCTTGTTGCTTGCAGGTACTTCATTAGCATTCACTGTGTAGCATACAGCTGAGCAAACTGCGCACGCACGCACACGCACACACACACGCGCGCACACACACACACGCACACACTTCCCCAATACAATTTTATATTTATTTGTGTACACAGACAGAACTCAAAACTGAATGCGTTAGGTTGTAGCCCCAGACTACCATTCCTCTGAATTTCTATTCAGTACATAGATGCATACTCTGTTTATATATATATGTACACACACACACACGCACACACACCAGTTTGCAAAACCAGTAAAGTGTCCCAAACCAATTACTCGACACTTGACTGGTGGCCTCTAAGGCAGAAGGTCCATGAGAGTTTGCTGTGGCCCAATCCAGTCTGCAGTTCAGACACTAGCACCTCCTCACACAGCTGGTCACCACTTTTAACATGCTTATAATTGCAAACATTCATATTACATCCAACACACCTAGCAAACATATATCTATACATACAGTGGATATATTTACTGTGAGCGCAAGACACAAATACATTCTTTATCTCTATGCCTAATTTCTGTGGACTGAAACAAAAACAGTTGCAGGACAGCAGGGGCTGCATTCTTGATTACCTGTTCTCTAAAACCCAAAACAGCTTGGCAAAATGAGATGTATTCCGCTTTAAATGAGATTATATCTGTCCAGACAAATGGAAAATTGTTCTTCTTGGATTTGTAATTATTTATACGTGCCATTGGCTCCCTCAATAGGGGCAGTTAATCCTTAAACTGTCTGATACTTGTAGCAAAACACTGATGCCTGACTGACTGACTACTGGAACTTACCAGGTCACACACCTCACTCAACACCTTAAAAAGCACTGATAACATCTGATTTGTTAAAAACCTCTGTAATGAGTAAACTACTTTATCTACTTATTAAAACTTTTCATATATGATTGTAAAACTCTTTTGGTATTTTGAAGTTATCAGAATTGTCATACACAAGGACCCAGAGAACACCGGCAGAGGGACTGCCGAATTATTTCAGATTAACAGTGAAGGCAGCAGGTGGCACTACAGTGGCATGTGTGTGTAAAATAACCATGGTAGAGGCCAATTCATATTTAAACGGGTTGAAAAAACAGGTAACACACAATGGGGGTGAGGGAACGCTTATGTTTGAAGCAGAGAGGAAAAATAATGTAAAAACAGAGTGTGGGTGGAGGTTTGCGCCAGACCGCTTCACCCCCTCTGGCAGTCTGCTGCACTGCTCATATCTAAAGTGCAAACCCAGAAGGGCATACTGCCACATGTCCAGTTCTGGGCTTCTTTGTTCTTTTTGTCTTCCTCCATCTCCCCTCCTTGGGGTGGAGGCATGGGGCCTCAGTAGTCCTCCACCCAGCCATTCTCCAGGATGAAGGCATCTATCACCTCCTTCATGGCCAGGTTGGGAATCAGTTGGTCTTGGGTTAGAGGGCTCCGGGTGACAGGGTCAAAGTGCCCAACTCGCTGCAGCAACAACAGAATCATTCAAAATCAAGCATCTAGAAATGGCATGACACCACTAATAACAAACTGTGAGCTACAAAAAGAAGCAACTTTGATGCGTCCCTTCTGTTCATGTCATCCTGTACATGATTTCCTACAATTCCAAGACTTCCCTTTATCGTGTACGATAAAGTCACACAAAGCTCGGCCTAAGTAACCGACCTTTACTTGTATGTACAGTACGAGCACAAGCCTGGATCCATGCAGGATGCCTTTAATAAAAGACAAGTACATTTTTCAAATGACCCTTGGTTGTGTTCCTAGCCACATAAAGATGGTTCACATTTTACTGTAACATTTAACTGAGGAAATTAGCTACTGCTAACAGCAGTGACACCTAGCAGTTGGTAAAAATAAATAAAAGAGCAAATTTAAGGAACTACAGTACAACAGCCAATGAGAAGCAGCAGTGACAGCCTACAAAATACTGAGACTCATCTCAGTTCAAGCTACTGTTTTGACTATCCATTCAGACACTGTAGGCAATCTATTTGTCTTTCGTCATTGTTATATTATCCGTTCAGTTTCACTATTAAATCTAACACAGCAAGGCAAACATTCTCTTTCAAACTTCATAATGAAAAATATTTAAAAACTTAGCAATTTGCTGTTAGTCATTCTCTGACTAATGAAATAAAAAAATGAACATTTCTTCCATGAGGGTGCAGTAATGGGGAACACGTATACCTTTCATAATATGAAATAAAAATATTCCTCAAGGCAAAATATCTTTTGCCAACTTTTTTCTTACTTTTTATCTTTAGTCCATATTTATCATAGATGGATACTTTTTTTCCATGCCTTTAAAAGAAAACATGTATTGTACTACTTAGACATACCTTTCTTTTGTTCGTAACAAAACAACACAAATATGGGCTTAAAACTATTAGTAATGATGAAACCAAAAGGTTTTAACGAACATAAGCTGAAATTACCATCTATTGAAGACCTTACTTGGAAGTTTCCCAATAGAACACTGACTAAGGGACAAAAATTCACCTGTAAATGCTCTTCGATGTCTTTGCGGTCGTAGGTGATACCACTGGGTGTGATACATGGCTCTCTCATCAGCTCAAAGCTAATTTTCCCACATAGGTAGTCTGGAATTTCGCGCTTCTGTGGATATGGATAGGGGAGAGCTGTTAAATACAGCAGACAGGGGACAGGGCCAGAGGCAGAGCTCTGGACAACCACCAATGGCCAGTGAGAGCAGCAAATTTAACTCACCTTTCTTTTCTCATCCACCTGAGAGAAGAGCTCATCCATATCAGACAGGTACTTGTCCTGTTAAGGAAGGTGGCAAAAGTTGCAGAAAATAGCCAGAAACAGTAAAACACACAAGCTGGAGTTACGCAGCTACAAATGTAAGGTGTGACCAAAGGGAGAGTTATACAGTGTACATTTAACAAACAAACAAACAATCTAATCATTCATTCATATATTTCAATACAGGGGATTAGCCTCAGATTTTGGACCAAAACGTTTGCTGTAAGTGAACAATCCGTCACCCAACCAATGACACAGAGGTCCATTTCAGCAAGGGTTTGCTACTCACGTGTTTTGACTGAATCTTGGCCATCTCATTCCTCCTCCTGTTGTCTTCCAGGCTTTCTTCTTGTTTCTCCCTGTACTTCTCCAGCTCCCTGAATTAATAACAGTTTCAGTTGCAGTGATGCTGAGCTGGTCATTCTCACAGTTTCATTTAGAAAACCTCCCAACACACCAGACCACTGCATTGCAGTCAAAATCAAAAGGCATTTAAGCTCAAGGAAGTCATAGAATTTCCTAAATTGTGTTAAGTTACTCTTGTACAGAGGCTCAACACAACCCGCTTACTAATATATTTTGTATACAAGGACTTAAAAGACTATGTATGATTTTATTATGGTTTATTCATTTAGTGGACAACAGTGTGGCACAACAGGTAGTGCTGGGCTCAGGGGTGTCAATATGCAGCCGGACATAAGTTCAAGCCCAGTATAGTCTGTGTGACAGGAATTGCAGTTGTCCACAGAGTGTGAGAGAGTGTGTTTAGGTGCTGTGTGCGTCTGGGAGACGATCTAAGTGACCAAAATCCTGAAGAGCAACAGTTAATGGAAATTACAATTGTCTTCATTTAGTTGTTTTTCTCCAAAACCATTTTACAAAGTAAAGTAAGGTTTGTATACTAAAGCAATTACAATTATTTACCTATTTAAAAAGCTGGACTTTTTTTTTTTAATGGAACACTCCAGAATAAGTACATCAGTGAAAGGTACAACAGTACAAGTGGGAATTCAAGCCTTGATTTTTGGACTTGGAGTGCTCTACCTGCTGTCAAAAATTTAGTTTGCTCATTTTTTTCCATCACACAAGGCAGTTACGCAGCTAAACATACAGCATCTATTTGGTTAGTACCCACATGGAAGATGTACAGGAAAATACAAATTACAGCTGGAAGTGGCTTTTGTGGTCCAATAGGGGGCAACAGTCCCTCTGGAAAAGACTGTCCTAGTGAGGCACAAAGGACACAGCACTGCAGAGGGTTTCACTTTTATAAGATGTTAAAACCAGTTCCTGAATCAGCAATTGATACATCACAGTTTCAAAATGCATTAAACAGTTAGATTATCCTGACCAACCTTCCAGCAGGTACATCAATAATTTTTCGTATCCTGACCATTTTTTACTCATTTAGCTTATGCTCTTTTCTAAAGCAGCTTACAGGGTGGTGTTTGTAAGCTAAGCTATCTAGAAAGAGCTATACAATTGTGTAGTTTTTACTGGAGTAACTCTGGGTCCATACTTTGCTGAAACAGTACTAGAGAGGGAGCGTTCTGTGATGGTGAGGAGACAGCTAACTCTTACATTACTTGCCGTCTCATTGAGTACATTTATTTACAGTGACGGGTGAAGATGTTGGTGGTAGTTGGTCAACAATTTAAAAACAGCACATCTGCTAACCCTGGATAAAGTTGAAACTGTGAATTCTCTGTAACTGTAACTCCATGCGTGCACCACTTGTGAAACACAGTCAAAAAGCAACACATTCAAAATCCACACCTCCTATTTGCTGAGGATCAAACATCAGTTAGTTTGAATAACTGAAAATATGAGCCTGATAAGTAAATGACATAACCCTAAGCGAGTCCAGCTGCAGTGATGAATTCAAAACGTTAGTCAAAGAAGAGTGTTATGAATTCGAAAATTAACACTGAAAACAATATAGCACTTTACTACACCTCAAATATAGTGATATGGTACATAATATTTTAATTGTATTTCTTCTTGTACTTCTTATAAACAAAGAACTACTCTCATCTACCATTTTACATGGCACTAAACTGAAACACTTAAACTGTTACCAGTGTAATTGGACTATACAGCAGGAACAAGTGCTCACCTCTCCTTCTCTGCTAGGATGAGTTTGGTGAGATAGGCATGCAGCTCATTTTCCTGATTGATGCGTTTCTCCTCAATGCTGTTCCAGCGTTTCTTCTTGGCTATTCTGAGCGCGCTTGGGATGTCGTCTCCAAAATTCAACCGCTGCTCTTTTGCAAGATTGTAAGCTAAGAAGACAAAACAGAACTTGTGCTTTGGCCACTCAAAGTGCTAATAAAACACTACTGAGAAGCTGACTTATGGCAAAAAGGTTACAGGTTCAGTTTGTTAATAACATTACAGGCAAGACCAAGTCTTGTAACCTTTATCCCATCAGGGAAATAAATAGATAAATAAATAAGATCTTTAACATCAATAAAGTTGATCTATCAGAGCTATTCAGCTACAGTTTTACCAAGTCAGGTCCAAGTTTTTTTATTCCAAGTGAACGTCAAGTGACTAGATTCAATTGTTTTGATTAAACCCCTGTAACTCCCATTTTAAGTTCTTAAATAAACATGGCTAAAAAAAAAAACCTGGGTGTCCTCTATTTGTAGGGGAAAAGCCCAGTTCTAAGCTATGCTTCATCTTTTGAAGAAATACATCTACAAGGAATTAAATTAATATTAACAGCAGCAGAAATTAGAGCAAGTATGTCATCTCCTCTTAGCAATAAAGAATGATAGGAAAGCCACAGCGGGTGAGTTCTGGAGCCTTGTCTAACCTCGCTGCAGGTTGCCAATGGCCTCATCATAGTTCTCCAGCTCCAAGTGGCACTGCCCCAGGAAGAAGTGGGCCTTCACCGACTGGCTGTCCAGCTCCAAAGCATGTTTGCAGTCAGCCAATGCCTTGTCGTACTGCTGCAGCTTCACATAGCAGAGCGCTCGGTTCGTGTAGTACACAGCCACTGAGGGGTTCCGATTCTGCACAAGAACGCAGAAGGAAAAAAGCAAGATAAATTACGACAGTTTGTCATATAGCTATATAGTTATATAATTATTCAGGTCAAACTAACATCTGTCACTCAGGCTTAAGGAAACAAATCACATTTAAATTTTTACGCTGTGGGCATATCTGCAATTTGTTTCTCAAAGCCTATGTTTGCTCTTCCATCTCTTTAGCCTTTCTGAATATTCTCTGGGGGTCCAAGCACCCAAGCCTACTATTTATTTCTGATTTACAGTTGAGCATGTCTTTCAATAATTTCCTTTTTTTCCTTTCCATCAGTGCCACCTCACACTCCTTGTCAGTACTCACAATGGCCTTACTGTAGCAGACCGCAGCCTCCTGGTACTTGCGGTTGAGGAACAGTCGATTGCCCTGCTCCTTCAGCTCTTGCGCAGAGGCGCTCTTCTCAGGGCTGCCCGCCATCTTCTCCGCCAAGCCTGCGGCGCCCGCTCCACCCTGCTTCCCAATCCTGCTCCCCGTGTCTCCGGCTGGGCACCTGTCACTCCCTCTTCCCTCAGCACCTGCAATGACCGAGGGGGGTCAGAGTTCTGGGACCGCTATGCTAATGATGTCTGATGTTTCAGTAAGGGGAGGCATCGTGGGCAGCACTGTAAAAAAAACCAGTGTGCAACGTCTTTTATTAAATCACTTTTTCAGCTCAATAATACACCGCAACATTAGTGCTCAAAATATTATTTAATTCGAAATTTTACAGCAACACTGCATTATTTTATTCATCTGACAAGTGCCTCCCTTCTGCTTATGTCACAGCAGTGTAGGCTGCGAGGCCCATGCAACCTGAAGGTTTCTGATTCGAAACCCACAATAAAAACACTCTAAATCGGTGCAAAACCGATTACCTAATAGCGTTGCTCACCCTTGTTCTGACATGACTATCCTACCGGATAGCTGACATATATAAATGTATGACACTTAAACCTTCATGGACTCATTTCGGTGGGAAGCTGCGTGAAACGCATTACCAGTGTCACAGCAACCGGCACTCCCGCAGCTAGTGTTAGCTACACTGCTAAACCTAGCAATACAGCGATACTATATAAATTGACTTTTAATGTGTGCCATTTTTACCCACCTGTGGTTATTAATCTAAAACCATAAGGTAGTTTTGTGTTGAAAACGGGACAACACAGAGCTCCTCACAGCACGTTCTTTCGGAGCCACCAGGGCAGCTAACGATGCTAACAGTTTCACGTTCATCTTTTACTCGGATGAGCACCTTCCCCACTTTAGTGCCAGTAAATTCCTAAATAAACGCGAGTATTGTGTGTTACTTGTCGCTCACGTATCCTTACCAAAGCAAACCGGTGAGAGTCACACAACCCTGTGGACACCGCAGTTGCTCTCCTGGAGCGGCTGTTCACAGCACGGCAACGCCGAGGCCCCGTTGACACACTGGGCCTCGCTGGGCTGCTTTCGCTCGTCTTTATTTACAACAGTGAATGAGTCGGTGGGTCGGAAAGTGAGCCGTACGCGCGACACATGCTGTCGTTCGCAAACATACGGGGTTTTTAACACTTCATCGCACCGCTGATTCTTTCAGCCGTGACAACTGCTCCGCTGTCCGTGTCTTGTTTTCATGGTGACGCAAACACGACCGGAAGTCTGTGATCGTACGTAGTGACGTAGCACTCTCGCTCGTGGCTACAGAATCGACGAGCTAAAGGCTTCCAGCCTTACAGTTGAAATTGTGTACAGTCTAACTGTAAATGCGAATCTTGCAGCTGTTAAAAAATGCAAAGAAGGGGAGAAAAAGAAGCCACTCGGGGTCCAAGTACCAGGGAATGCTAAAGGGTGATTCAAAAGGAATTGAACATTTTCATAAATGTAAAATTCCATAAAGGTACTAAGGCAGAAATGTGTGCGACTTGAAAGCGCAAAAATTTGGAAAAAATTGTTTGCAGATCTACAAAATGGTGTAGATAACACGTTCATACAAGTTATTGAGAAATACATTTATGAAAGTGTTGAACTCTCTTTTGAACCACCCTGTACAATGGGAACAGGGGACGGGCGTAAAGGTAGGGCTGTAGTCTGTCGATGTTGACGTCATATTCCAGGGCCATGGTTACGTGTCCGGTTCGTAGGGTCACACGGGCCACTCATTCACTCAGGTGACCCATCCAGGGGTGTCAGTACACTAGTACCACTGCACGCATTGCTATTTGCCAAGACACCTTAGAAAAAGAGAGAAAAAAACTCATGAATACGTCAGTTAGGATCAGTAACTGAAATACAAGATTGAAGAAATGAGTTTTGTGTTTAGATTTGTGGGGGGGGGGGGGGTCACTGTAGCAGGCAGAGTATTTGACAGTTTAGAGGCTCGATTGCTAAATGCTTTGCCACCCATAGTCTGCTCTTTTAGCATGAAGATGAAAATTATGTTACAATTTGCATTATTTTATTAGAAACTGGGGTTAGTATCACAGTGGTTATTACAAGCAAACTAGCTGATGCTTGGCAACAATTTGCCTGTGAAATGTCTACCTTCTTGTTTGGAGCACATTTATCTGGTGAGGAGTGATGCCAGGCCAGGCTGATACACACCTAACTGGGCTATTTTTGTGTGGAGAAAAATGCCACTTATACAGTTAATGTTTATGCAGTTAATCTGCATACACTTCTTATTTATAATATAATATATTTCAGTTCTTCATGTACCACTATGGTGTCGCATTACAGAACACCACTGACATGTTTAAAACCAGTGTTTATTTCCAATCTTGCAGGACTAGGCTGAACTGATATAGTAAGAATATCCCAATGTTTGAAAGATTATTATTAATAATAATAATAATAATAATAATAACAATAATAATAAATGTACATCTACATTATTTACGTGGGTGTAATTGCCGTGTTCTCTTTCCCCGTGGCTGCGCTTTTATTTCCAATTCCAAAATGGCATATTGCTAATATATCTTGTTTTGCAGAACAAAGACGATGATGAATATATATATTAAGAAGAAACTGATGTATTTGTTTGGGTTATTGGGCTGTACAGTACAGTCTTTGAATTTAGTCTATATCATTGGACAAAATTCTGCCAACCCTCTATCCTCAGGCACACAGGCAGACTGGTGGTGCCAAGTAGTGGGAGTTTTAATGGTTGAAGACATTCATTTCACTTTCCCAGTAACACCAAACTGAGCTCAGTCAGATGCTCCAGCCATTTGAACTGTACTTTGCTTGTGTGTGTGATAGGAGGATTAAAATTTTGCTAAGACTAATACTATGCAGAAAAATGTCTTAAAATTGTAATGTTTTGAAAACCTGCACAAGTACACCTGTATTTTTTGCACAAGGTGGGTTTGTGTTTTAAATTGTAAGTATTGTGACACACCTGTTTGATAAACAGTCAAATGAATATTATGCAAATCAAAATGGAAGACACGGGTTCAGCAAATGCCCATATCTGCTGAGACAGCCAAGGGAAGCGAAGAGAAGGGACTTGCTGACCTGGAGAAAGAGAACATGGATCAAATTGCCTTCACACCTTCGTTACTGAAATCCGAAAGGGGGATCCTGCACATCCTTGAGGTCGCACTCTGTGCTATTTCATTTGGCTTGGTTTTGCTCAACTACCATCCTATGCATACCTACTGGGTCTGGTGCATGTTCACTTGGGCCTTTTGTTTTATCATGACCTTGGTCATTACGATCGTTGAACTGATGAAGATTGATTTGGTCTTGAAGTTCTTACAAATTATGGACTGGGATGACTTTGCTCTTGGGATGGCTATGCTGTCAACCATGATGGTCTTTTCAGCCTCTGTAATATACCCAGTTTTCTACGCTTGTTTTGATTGTTTTGTGTCAATTTTGGCCACCATCGCATCCTGTCTGTGCTGTATTGCTTACGCCGTTGAGGCCGTTAGAGGGAAACTGAGTGTAAAAGGCAGCTATCTCTCCATCATGCCTGGTTTCTTCAAGGTTCTGGAGGCATTTGTGACCTGCATAATCTTCATCTCACTGGCCGGATACGTGGGAAAGCCTGCACTGTATTGGTGCATTCTGGTATACATCGTACCCCTACCGATGACCCTGCTTGTCATCGTTGTGAACATTCTGCAGTTACTGAAAAAATGCTTGCCTTTTCAACTGAGGAAAATTGTGATTATTTTTCTGGTCGTATCAGTGCTGCTGTACATCACTGCGGCTATCATATGGCCTGTCTACAGCTTCAGAGGAGTCACCCGTCCAATAGACTGTAGGGTCTACAACTGCATCTGGAACATCTTGTTTGTTGTCACACTTGGGACATACATCAACCTCGGCCTTTTCACTGTAGACCTCATCCTAACTGTGCTGGGTTTGTGTGGGTTTAGGGATTCGTAAACTGCCTTTTCTGTGTCCACTGCATATGTTGAGAATTACACTGGAAGTACACCTTTCTAATTCTGTGGTTTGAGGCATGGATTTTTGACAACTTAATACTCCTGTACAGACACATGTTTCATTACTGACTTTTTTGCTGTTTCAGGGCAGGACAAAAAAAAATGGCCAAATGAAAAAGACAACTTAGGCAGTTCAGATGAGGCTGCATGTTAGGTTCCACAAGGGGTCTTGCTGTTGCACCGGTAAAATATCCACTTGTATGAATTTTCAAAAAAAAAAAAAGACAAAAAAATCTATGTAGTTGCATTGAGCACAAAAGACTTAATGTAAGTGTGATTAGTACTCAGTTGGTAACAGTTTTATTCTGGAGGAAAGGAGTCCTGTCATTGTCATTGTGGTGTACATGTCACAGCTGTTATGTTGCATAAGCCAGTTATTTCTCTGCTTTTGAATCATTGTATTTATGGTATTTTTTTCATGTTTACATCTAAACTGCTAAACTGCTTTTCAAAACATAATATAATAATAATATAACATAATATAACATTTATTTAATACCAAATTGCTCATAGTTGTCATGGGGTGTGAGATTCTGTGCAATAATTGCAAGAAAATAAAGAAAAAGAGAAAATGCTCATGTTTCTTTGTAAAAAATTGCAACAAATCAGCCTAAGACAACCATGCATTTTTTAATGTCATTAAGTATTGTTTTTATGTTGAGCTTTCAAATTTGTGTTTTACAGTAAATAAATACACGATCCATTGACTAAGCGACCTTTTGTCTGTGTGTTGTTTGCTTTCCTTAAAATGTGCGAGTGATACACTTTTTAAAGTCTGTAAATCAGGTCAGGTTATATAACGTTTATTTATTGGATGGTCTCTCACTTGATAAAATACTGAGGTCGTATCGCTGCACATTAAGGATCAAATCAGAATTCGCACATTTAGAGAAGTGTTTTATAACAGAAATGTGTTTAAGTATGATAACAGCATCAGCCTATTCATTCATGTAGTAACCACTTGTCCAATGCAGGGTCACGCAGGTCCAGAGAATATCCAGGAAGCAGGGGTCTCGAGGTGGGCTTTTCGCTCGTTTGGCTCATGGACGTTTACAAAATTTAAAGAAATAAAGTTCACCAGGTCTCTACCTATTAAGTCTTTCACTGTGCAAAACATGCAGACAGTCACAAATGCCGTGTAGTGAAACTCACAAGTGAGGAAAGTTCCTGTATGTTCCTGCAAAAATAGTAAATAGCATAACACTTAAGTGCTGTCACTTTGGAAGAAATTTATTATCATTATCATTATTATTATTAGTAGTAGTAATAGTGGTCGTAGTAGTAATAGCAAATACTTATATTAGCACATTATTATGAGAAAAGGGCATATATTTTTATGAGCTGTTGCAGCAGATTTTTGTTACGTGGCCCCCATTGTATGACAGCTGAGCAAACTGTCAGTTGTTTTCATCAGGAACCTTTTGAATTGCTTATAATCTCTGATGGAAGGTTGCAGTTAAACATTTCATTTTAGAGTGTGTTAAAAATCTTAGTGGTTACAGACATTTAAAAGCCTAATTTGAAACAAAGTTCTTTGATTTATGCTCAAGTAGTTTTCTAACCTGTTGTTGTTTTATTAATGTAGAATTTTGCACATGTACTTTTGTTTGAGTAAATGTTCCTGTACTTCTAAAATGTACTTCTAGTTACCTTGTGATGGACTGGCATTACCGGATGGTGCCTCTTCTAGTCTCGTGCCCAGTGATTCAGGCGGGCTGTAGACCACCACATCCCTCACCAGGACAAACAGTTCATGTAAGTAAGTAAAAGTGGGTGAGTGAATGAGTACTTCTTCAGTATTGTTTTTGACTTTACCCCCTCTTCTCTGGATCTTGAAGGTCTCTTTTCCAGTTTTGCTCCTTGGTTGCAGAAGGGTTCTTGTAACGGAGAGTTTGTATATTAAACTCTTGGTTCAAACACTTGTTTAAAACACAAATGCCAATAAACTGTATATTTATGAAGTGAACGTTCCATAACCACAAGTTCCACATAAAAGTTTTGCAGAGGAAGAACTGCACAGTTACTGGGCTCTTTCCCTGGTCATTATCACAAAACAAAAAACCGAAAGCAGTATTTATTTAAAGGGCTGCTATTTTTACTATGTACATTCCATTTTGTTGCACATCATTTGGTTTCAAAGACTGATAAATTGACTCTTCAGTGTCATACTGTTCATAAGCATGGGAAGTCATCCTCAGTGCTGCTGTCACGCTGGGTCCTGTTGGATTAAAGTCATGCATTAAAGAAGCTCAGGCTACCAAGGCGGCTTTGAATAAAGATTTGCTGCAAAATGTGTTGCGGGGTGTTCTGCGAGGTGCAGCATATGCTGCGCCTGATTGAGATCATCTTAAGTGGCGTGTCGTTCTCCCTGGCTACCTACTTTGGCGCTTTGATCCATCCCTACGGCGTCTGGTGCACGTTCACTTGGATTTTTTGCCTCTGCGTCTCTCTGTTCATCTTAATTATGGAAATAACAAAGCTGAAGGACTTGCTCAACTTTTGTCTGCCCAAGTGGGACGACTTCACATGCGGCATGACCATGCTGTGCTCGCTCATGATGCTCTCAGCATCCTTCATGTACACGTTCCAGTACGCTTGCCAGACTTGCATCATCGCCATCGCGTGTGCAGTTTTTTCCTTTGCTGGAGTGACGGTCTACGTGGTCCACGCTGTGATGGCTAAACTGAAATGTCCCAGTGGATTCCTCTCCAACATGCCTGGGTTCCTGAGGGTTATGGAAGCCTTTGTTGCCAACATCATCCTTTCCAGCGTTGCCAGCTACTTTTTGGATGTCGGTCCTGAGTACAGGCCACCTGGCATGATCTGGTGCAGCCTGATTTATTCCGTCTGCCTACCAGTTACCGTGGTCATCATTCTTCTTAAGATGATCAAGTTCTTCAACATGGTTTGCTGTGCTTTGGACAAGTTTGAGTTGATATTCAATGTTGTATCTGTGATCATGTATCTCTCTGCATCCATTGTCTGGTCTCTATATGGTTATTATTACTACAAACACTCTCATAAGGTGAGCTGGGGCCAGTACCACCTGGTTAAGGTGACCACAGTCACCGTCATGACTATAATCAACCTCATCCTCTACACTGTGGATCTGGCTTATTCCATCATTGCTGTTAACAATCGTATATAATGTGAACAAGCCAGATTAATTCGTTCAGATGTAATCCAGCATCAGTGCGGATGACCGATAATCTGCTGTCTATCCTCTTTCTTGATGCGACTCTAAACTCAGCAATAATTATTGAGATACCGGAAATAGTACTCACTGCAAAGGTGGCAAACTTTTGTAACTGCTGATCAAGTCTCATATCAATCTAGCTTTCACGGCTCAGCAACATATTATATACACACAATACTTCGCAATATATATTTAAATCAGAATTCTATCTGCTCTGCATAGGCATCAAAGCTTGATGGCATAGAATTAGCTTCCACTTCTGCTCCATTAAGTTGTTTTGAAAACTGTGTGCTGATGATGTTTGTAACCTTCTCATCGCTGAAGCTCATTTCCTTCCTGTTAGAGAAATGTAAAAAAAAATTAAGTAATAAACTGAGAAATGCTTTTTTCAAGCGAAACTAAATTCTAACTGTTAAATGTTTGCTACACAGAGAAAAGTAAAAAGATACTCCTGCAATGTTTTCTGAAAGGACTGAGCTGACTGAATCAACTCTAAAGATCTTGTCCTTACAGACCGCTCGAGGAGACATGTTTGGTTCTGTTTCAGAAGAACCTCAACTAAACATCACTGTCAAACAGAAATAAACGTATGTTATCAGACAAGGTCGTGTGTCCATATGTTTATTGTGCGACGTTTAGGTTTATATATAACAGTCATAAGAATGAGATGTTAAATTTCAGAAGAGAATCTGTTTTAACAAGGTGTCAAAAATGTGTTTTTGGTTGGCTGCTGGTTTTTCACGCCACACAGGAGAGGACATCTGCTGCTTCATCCCCAGCATTAATGCTCCTCCTTCTGTCGCTCCAGCAGACCCTGGAAGTAGAGGTAGTGGGAGTTGCAGGACACTGGGGGCTTGCTGGGACAGGCCTGGACCTGCTCCAGCTTCAGGGAGGCAAAGGGATTTGCTCCGGTTCCTCTGATGTGGACCTCCAGCTCGGTGAGGATCTGGAGCGAGTAGCTCAATTCCTGTTCGCTGGACGAAGGGACACAGCAAACAGACACAAAAATATGTGAAGATTCCCTTCATCTATGAGCACAAAGCACATACACACATCTTTCTTATGCACACAGAGTAATACTCGATTAGAGCTACAGACAGGTAAATTATTATGATAAACTACCCAAAAGGGCTAAAACAAATCACAGAACAGTGCAATAGGAGACAGCAATAATTTAGGTGTTACTGTACTTTAATTTGAATAAATGGAATTGTAATTATATGCAGGATGAATTTCTGGGCTGCAAATACTCATGTTTATCTACTCATTACACTGTTTTTATTTATATGCCAATACTGCCTCCGTCCAGTTTTACACACCGCTGCCGTCTCCCTTGTTGCTCACTTGTTAACTGCATTTTTGCGCCGCGACTGAGGAGCAACTGTCTACATTCTCTGTGGTGCATGAGTTCGACTGTGGACTGACAGGGAACCTCAAACCTAATACCGTGTTTGTAACCACTTACAGATACCGTTAACCTTCACCGAGGAAAGTTTGAGAGACCTTTATTATTTAAGAGGGAGCATAGCTGCAGTGGGACATGGAGACAAAAAATACGTTTTATGTCATACGCTGGCCTCTGTTTTTGCTGTGCACCAAACATTTTTTCCCTCCAAGACTGAAGAAGGAGCACATTTTCCATCTTAGATGGATTTGAGGACACACGTCCCAGCCCATCTGCTGTTCCCATTATTTGGGCCAAAGCAACCTAGGATAAAAGGAGACTTACTCCAGCACGGTGAAGAGGGAAGGGATGTTGTAGTCCCGAAGAAGCAACAGAGTGGGCAGCCAGCTGTCTTCCATGGTTTGGTAGGCATCAAACCCTGAAAGAGAGGTTCGCCTGGCTGAAGCCACACCACCACTTACTACAAGGACTGGCGGCCATAAGAAAGCCAACTAATGGAGGTAAGCGCCCAATTTCTACTCAAAAATCAAAGTATCAAAAGTTTTGGTGGGAACCCACAACATAGTGTTACTGTAAACCAAGGCCCAGCTCTGCTGCGTCAAGGGTGGCAGCCTGTCTGATCTGAGTGACGCATGAGGTATCAGCACAGAATTCAAATGAAGGTAAATGACCAGACCAGCGATAAGGTAACAGAGTCAACTGATCTTGCTTTGATAGTCGGATCAAAGAACCCTCCTACAGAACCGTTGGCAGATACACTTCCCAAAGGGCCCAGAGTCTTGCCAGGTTACAGAGTGATAAAAAGTTAATAAGAAGGTGAAGAACAAAAGGATTTCATCAGCATTCCTCAACATATCTATTAAAAATAAACAAGGACTATGGTGGTGGGGCTGCCCTCCCTTGGGTTTTCTCACTAGGTAGCCAACACTTTTATACAAAGCAATTAAACATTTCATTTTCTGGTACATAATTATCTTTCTGAACGGAACCGCAAGGTGTCCATAACTCTTCACCCTTATAAAGCCTAACGCCGCACAGGCTATGTTAGCAACAGTGAGTTTTTAATAAGCTTTGTGCATATAGCATCGAGGGAACACCAAAAACTGTGAGAAATTCCAGTCCTTGGAAGGGTTATTGCATACTGGGTTGCCACTTTATTAGGTACACTTATCTAGTACTGTGTTATGCCTCCTTTGGCCTTAAAAACCATCTCTGGAGATGGATTCCACAAGATGCACAGGAAAGTTCAAAGATGAGCACTCTGGTCATAACTGTATGAGGTTATTTGAGGTTGAGATGGTAAAAGTGTGGAGTACAGGAAGATTTTTACCTGGGTGGAATCCCACAACAAGATCGNCGTCGAGATCCGTGAGACGCGCTCCCATGGTCTCGCTGTGGGAAGCTCCGGCGAGGTGGACGGTGAGGGGCCGGGAGGACGGGTCCAGACCAAACAAGCGCAGCCCCAGGCCCAGGGTGAGGGGTCTTGACAAGAACTCGCTAGTCACCCGCCATACCGAATCCCGAAGGTCACTGTCGTCTGGCCGGGGACGGCAAGCATTTGTCCACAAATCTCGCATGTGGGGCCCAGACAAGATGGCGTCCACGTGGGGGTTCAGGTCTCCCTGCATGGAGAGCCAGTCGCCCCAGCACTTCACCTCAGCCGCAGGCCGTGTCCACTGCCCCGTAGGGAACGGAAGGTCTCCTGTTGGCAATGCCAGAAAGACGGGGACAAATTAAACAACCCTGAGAAGGGACAGCCGATTGACTGTGGTTTATACCAATACGTGCTGATGATGTTTTACGATCTTTTGTGCTGCTGATATATGAATTGTATATTATGGCAACATCAGCATCCATCATCAATAACCACTTGCAGGGTTGCAGTGCAACATTAATACTGCACTGACACGCGTGTGTTAAGTTTTTAAATGGAGAACAATATTTCAGTCTCTTTTATATTATTTCCAAAGAATGTTCATAAGTCCCAGTGCTTCCTTGCTACATAAACATGTTTTGTGCTAAACACTTATGCTGAAATTATATCCATTCCAATCTGGCTTAGAAACACAGAAGAATGTGATGGAACCGCTGCTGCCAGACATTCCCTCGCTGCTCACGTTGTGTGATCAGTTGTAAACAGCCGAAAATGCGATTTTCTCGAAATGTCAATGACGCTGAACTACGCAGTTTTCTAACACAGATGAGCTCTTGTTTGCCCTGTTCTTGGAAACAGAATATCATTAAGGGTGAAGCAGCAATAACTTTAAATTCCTCACAGATTACATATTAAATTTTGTCCACTTTAAATGCTTGCAATGCAAATGTTGCACCAGAGAGACTGAGCAGGACAAAGGCGGCAGTCAAAGCCCAGGTTTATCTGGACTGGCTAGATAATGGCACAGCTAGGTCATGCGGTCGCTCTTCACTTTTTGTTGCTGTTCACGTGTTATTTCTACTGGATCTCCTGTGTTCTGGTCTGTTCTCTAAATCATGGCAGCTCATAACATGTTTTGACAGTTTTCAGGATTAAAAGGAATGACTGCTGCAAAACGCAGCTTTAATATTCTGTATTCCTGCTTGCCTACCTTTTCATACAGCTGTAGCTATAATAATACCTGGATTAGTGTGAAATGGAGCTCAACGAAAAAACACAATGCAGAATAGATTAGTTATACCTTTTCATGACAGCGATAAACACAGGAAACCGGACATTTTATGGATAACAAATATAAAACTTCCAAAAACTGTTTCAAATGTGTAAAAATATAGTAAATTATTTTGAAAAATGATTATACCGCTGCAAATGATTAAAGGCATTGTAAAAAAGCGCTGCAGGAGGCACCACTAGTCAAAGTACGATAGAAGTTTACTTGTCCACAATAGAGACGATGTTCCCTGTGCCTGAGCTCAGCAGCCCTGCGTCCAGACTGGACTGTCTGCACATCTTGTATGACCACCAGCTCCGTGCTCCTCTCCTCGGCCTGACGGTACCTGTGAAGATGAGCCACTCGACCAGCCTGTCAATGGCCACCAGTCGCAGCTGTTTGCAGAA
>UFQX01001591.1:0-36375 GCA_900497675.1 Arapaima gigas | reverse complement strand
CTGTACTTCTCAACACACACTGAAGTTGCATGCCTAAGACTTTTGCACAGTACTGTATATCTAATTTTCCTCCATGGAGCCAAAATAAGAGGTGATTTCGNCACTGAAGTTGCATGTCTAAGACTTTTGCACAGTACTGTATATCTAATTTTCCTCCATGGAGCCAAAATAAGAGGTGATTTCGTCACCTCTGTGGGCCACGTTTCTCCCTTCTTCCTGACACCCTTGAAGAGGTGAGTCAATACAGGAGTATTGAGTTCTGCCTCCAAGAATGTTGGCGGTGAGTATAATTGGTACTATTTTTTAAAATGACTATTACAATAAAATATATTATTTAGTTCAGAAATTATTTAGTTCAAACATTTTGGTTGTTGGTGTGAAGTTCTTTGGGGTGAAGTTCACTGCTGGAGTAAAGGGTAAGGGGGTTGGCAAGTCTGAATTTTAGGGTGAGCAGTTTTTGTGGTAGTAGCAACATTTCACTGCCATGAAATGGGTGAATTTGGGACCAATGAGAAACCTCCCTGATGGTAGATAAGAATCTACCTGTACTTCTCAACACACACTGAAGTTGCATGCATACTTTTGCACAGTCCTGTAAATGAATCGCGCTCTGCACTCAGCAATACACTTCATATGTTAGATTATGTGACTTGCGGAAACGGCCCCCTTCTTAGCCCATAAAGAGGAATATTCTTTATTGCCAATGGACATATTAAAAAAAGGAAGGGGAATTTTTATCTATGGGATTCAGAAATTTAGTCTAAAAATGTTCAAGCTATATGATGTGAAGCAACGTTGGATATTTATTCCCCACGATTACGTCCACTGAGAATCAATTTCGACCCATATTGACTGTGTTGAAAAGATAAAAGTGAGCGAGAGCAGAGTTGGCATTTAGTGGCAACGGAAGTCAACCTCCCTCACGGGGCACGTGCAGTCACACGGGTGGGCGAGGCTGCCAATAACTGGGGGGGGGTCTCAGTATCGTCATGGGAGGTCGTTTGTTCGACCCTACGTCCCAGTCCGCTTCCATCCAGCAGTGTGCGTTCGTGTGTGTATCGTGCAGGAGGGGTGTGTGAAGTTCTCTTCATCCCATGTACTGTCTCGAGATCAGAGGTTATGCGTGGCGATCCGTGACACACGTCCCGCTGCGGGAGAAACACCACGCCCTTCTTTGCGGGTTGAGGGTTTCTGACGTTTCTGACAGCACTAGTTTAGACTCGCGCCGCTATAAAAACGCTGGATTGCGGACCTCCCAGAAGCGCGCAAGACCTTCGTGAATCCAACTGCAGAGCACCTCGCCGAGATGGAGTTTCAGCGGGCGACTGGCATGATGAGCGAGGCAAAGGTGTCCTGTGGAGAGATCTCCACCGAGGTGAAGATGGCAGATCTGCACGATCACCAGGAGAACTCCCGCAAGCGCTCCGAGGACGAATCCAACCTGCTGGCTCTTCAGGGGGCGTACCGCACCGTCTTGCGGGGGCTCGGCGAGGACACGAAGCGCCAGGGGCTCGAGAGCACGCCGCTGCGCGCCGCCCGCGCCATGCAGTTCCTCACCAAGGGTTACCAGGAGAGCGTGTTCGGTGGGCGCTAGCGTCACCCACCTCACACAGCTCTTAGACAGCTCTCACACTTCACACAGCTCACCTACAGCTCTCACCCATCTCATGCACTTCTCACCCACCTCACACAGCTCTCATCCACCTCTCACCCACTTCACACAGCTCTTAGACAGCTCTCACCCACCTCACACAGCTCTCATCCACCTCTCACCCACTTCACACAGCTCTTAGACAGCACTCACCCACCTCACACAGCTCTCATCCACCTCTCACCCACTTCACACAGCTCTTAGACAGCACTCACCCACTTCACACAGCTCTCATCCACCTCTCACCCACTTCACACAGCTCTTAGACAGCACTCACCCACTTCACACAGCTCTCATCCACCTCTCACCCACTTCACACAGCTCTTATCCAGCACTCACCCACTTCACACAGCTCTTAGACAGCACTCACCCACCTCACACAGCTCTCATCCACCTCTCACCCACTTCACACAGCTCTTAGACAGCACTCACCCACCTCACACAGCTCTCATCCACCTCTCACCCACTTCACACAGCTTAGACAGCACTCACCCACCTCACACAGCTCTTAGACACCACTCACCCACTTCACACAGCTCTTAGACAGCACTCACCCACCTCACACAGCTCTCATCCACCTCTCACCCACTTCACACAGCTCTTAGACAGCACTCACACTCCACACAGCTCACCCACAGCTCTCACCCATCTCATGCACCTCTCACCCACCTCACACAGCTCTCACACTTCACACAGCTCACCCACAGCTCTCACCCATCTCATGCACCTCTCACCCACCTCACACAGCTCTCACACTTCACACAGCTCACCCACAGCTCTCACCCATCTCATCCACCTCTTACCCACCTCACACAGCTCTTAGACAGCTCTCACCCACCTCACACAGCCCTTAGACAGCTCTCACCCACCTCACCCACCTCACACAGCCCTTAGACAGCTCTCATCCACCTCACACAGTTCTCACCCCCCTGTCATACTTCACACAGCTCGCCCACCTCACATCTCACAGCTCATACAATCATTTCTGGACATCTGCGCTCTGATATAACGGTAAAACACAGTTTCTAGTTACTAACATTCTAAACTAGCAAGGTGACCGTGCAAACAGGTGACCATCGTAAACACATTTGAACCTGTCAATTATCGGAACTATTAAACAGCATTTTTCTGTTGATGGTGTCAAAAAAATCTAATTAAATGCCTTGTGAATTAATGCTTCATATGTGTCTCAGCAGACATCCTCAATGATGCCATCTTTGATGAAGATCATGATGAGATGGTGATCGTCAAAGACATTGACATGTTTTCCCTGTGTGAACATCACCTGGTGCCTTTTTATGGCAAGGTATGACTACCATGATGGATACAAAGGTAGGATTAGACACAGACAGTAAACACAGGGTAAGGTGAGACTTGGAAGAAACCTGTAGCATTAGGGTAAATCCTGTAGGACAGATGTACAAGTGGGGTAAAATTTGGATGACTGACATAGAAGTACCTTAAGATTTGGAGGACACCTTGTTTGCAGGCAGGATAAATTTCGGAACAAAGACGTAGGTGTAGGGTTAGTCCTGGAAGATGGACATAGCTGTAGGTTAAGGCTTACATGATGGATGGAGAAGTAGAGGTTATATATTTGTCCTATGGGTTCATACCTTATCTGATTATAATCGCAGGTTCACATCGGATACCTGCCCAGGAAAAAGGTGATCGGTCTGAGCAAACTGGCCAGGTAAGTTCGCTTGCAAAAATACACTTATTTACACTGTACTCATGTGCCTCATGCTGATGTTCTTGAACCATCAGGATGACCGTCCTTTAACATTTCTGTCCACCCTGGATGTGAAATTCCAATTATCACGAATCCACTGCATCGAATTCTGGCAAATCTGTCATGCTGGTTATGCTGGGAACGCCATGTGTGGTTCTCACCCTCCACACTCACCTGAGATGCCTTGTCTTGGTCACGCTATCCTCAAAGCACTCCTTACGGTACCGCAAAATTAGGCAAGGTGCAGGAAGAGGGGTTTAGAATTCAACAGGTAACAGGACTGTATGAGTAAATGATTAATTCCAGAAATTTCACCATAGTTCACTGGGAACGCTATCGTGATTATGGGCTTGAGGATGAATTCGATTACATGTTGGTTTAGGGATTAATGATTGTTTTATGAGCGTTCTGTCCAAAAGCCCCTGACTGAACAGGATATTTAATTTTTTGGCATGTTGTCAACCTGATGCTACAAAATGCAGGGTTATTCTGGGAATATTCTGAGAATTTTTTTTGCTAAACGAGAGGACATCCCATCCAGTCGGTCCCTGGGGATGGGAGGTAAGTTCACGGAGGGCAACGGGGGGCTGCTGGCCTTCAGCGTGTTTGCTTTTCCACCTTCATGTTTCCTCTGTGCCGTATTTCAGGATTGCCGAGATCTTCAGCCACCGGCTGCAAGGTAGACATGTCCCTTTGGTGTCTTTACGATGTCTTTTTTAATAATCCGCTTTGGATTCTTAAACAATTTATGAAACTGAGCTCGAAGTAACATCAAGTAACTTATTCAAAGGTATTTCCGAATTATCCAAACATTAGTTACAATTTTGGCCGCTGGTTGCATTGTTATGCTGCTAACTGCCCCACTGTGCCCCAATGCAGTCCAGGAGAGGCTGTCAAAGCAAATTGCTGTTGCAATCTCTGACGCTCTAGAGCCTCGAGGTGTGGCCGTGGTCATCGAGGCAACGTGAGTGTGTCCATCATTACTCTTATGTGCACCTATCTGTCCATTCGTGTGTGGAAATGAGTGTAGAGATCATTTTTGCAGTTCACCTAGTAACGTGTTCTAATCGTGTTTATGTACTACAGGCACATGTGCATGGTGATGCGTGGCGTGCAAAAGATTAACAGTCGCACGGTCACCAGTACAATGCTGGGGGTGTTCCGCGAAGACCCCAAGACCCGTGAGGAGTTTCTGTCCCTTATCAAGAGCAGCTAGAGAGCGAAGTCAAGTGCAGAACACAGCTAGTGCCTTATGATTCTTCTCAACTTGCACTGTCCTCTGTATAGAACCATTTCAAGAACAGATATAAACTCTCAGTCCGGGACATTCTCACTGGTGGCCACACAAAGTGCCTTTTAAAACTTCAGCTTTGTTCATTTAAAAAGCAAATACTTTGTATTGATGGATAAAGAAGTTAAAGTCTTACAGACTCAGTATAGGAATGTCTATGATCAAGGATGAATGTCTTTTTTTTTTACTGCTAAATCTTCTACTTTTGATATTATTGCAACCTAAGTTCATGAATCTTGTCAGAATACTTAACCAGTTGAGCTTTCCTGTTCTGTGACATTTGCCTTTGTTATCCAATGACTTTTTCTCTGTATCCTTAACACAAAAATGAGTATTAAATTAATAGTTTAACCCTAAACCTAATGTATAATTTTGTTCTATTCAAAAATCAAAATGTACAGAAACATACAGATAAATAAAGACAATGATTTAAACGATCTTTCGGCAGGTTTTGTGAGTTGTAGCCATTACACGAAAGGTTAGAGTCCTTTCTCAATTTAAAGGATTCCAGCATTATGGACAGTTGCAAAAATATTCCATGGGGTGGGGGGGTGCTGAAGAAAAATGCTATGCTTAAACATAGTCTAACACAACAGCCCTTACTGTTGTGCTAAAATCCAATGCAAAAGCATTTAAGTGTTAGGGAAAATATTAACTAATGCTTTGCTTTATTACTTTCATTAATGCATAAAATGTTTCAAACAATTTTGGCAGTCAAAAAAAGAACCATCCAAACATCCCCCCTGTTAGTGTGATGAAGGCAACACAGTGCATGCTAGACACCTGCAGCAGAGTTCTGACTGACCCATATCTGTGCCTTACTGACTGTTTTTGGCAAATAATTCATTGTACTGTATGCATGCATGTTTCAGTTACAGTACTGTTTCATTTTATTATTCACATTACATTAGGTTATAAAAATGTTACTGTAGCAGGCAATGCAGTGCTATACAGCACCACAGTAAGAAATATTACACTTAAGATCACGCTTTTGATTTTCCAGACTTTCACCAAATTCAGACACCTCCTCCCAATATATCTTTGCATAAATAAATAAATAAAAATGGACTAATTTCAAAGTGCTGAAAAAAGTTCCACTATGATCAGGTTTAAGAACATACCTGACAGGTTTCCTTCTCTAAATTATTTGTTTTTGTAGCAGCCAAAATCTTTGCTTTCATTATAAATAAATCACATCTGGTCAGTATCATTTAACCACACTGTATACAAGCACAAAAAACATTTCATGGTTTTTAAAACCGCAGCAAAAAAAAAAAAAAAAAAAAAAAAAAAAAAAAAAAAAAAAAAAAAAAAAAAAAAAANCACTGTATACAAGCACAAAAAACATTTCATGGTTTTTAAAACCCAAAAAAAAAAAAAAAAAAAAAAAAAAAAAAAAAAAAACCAACAACTTGTCAAGTACATTCCCTTGCAGTCATCTGTATAAAACAGATCATCTCAAAGTATACAAACACATGAACACAAGGATCAACAAATGAGTAAATGAGGATTCTGATACAGTTTTAATAATTATTATAATCTAGATACAGGATATGCAGACAAGTTTGTGAACAGAATTACAAAGAACTGGTAATGAGAACGCTTGACCCAGTACAATTAGACTTACATCTGGACACTGCTGTCAGATGCTGAACCTCAGCTGCTCCAAGACAAATGCAGCTGCCCTAACTGAGCAGAAAACCCAGACATCTTAAAGTCACCCTTTGTTTGCCTACAAAAGAAAACTATTAAAAAATGGGATGAAAACAGGCTGAATGTTTTCAAAATAACTTTCTAAAAAAGTCTCCATTTAGTTCCTCTAGGAAAAATTGTTCAGTCTGCCATTACACATACACAACCCTGTAAAAATGAATTACCAGGTTAACTAACAAATAAGGGCTTTTACAAATGGAGAAAACACCTTTACACAAACTTGCAATTAAATAAGAAACAAATCAAAATTCAGTATAAACACTGGATTAAACACTAGTCTGTACTGGTCAGTGCCACCTGTAATATTAGCTATTTACAAGAGAATATTTTTCTACTATTAGACTTTTCCCAGCTACATAAAACTAGTACAATATGATTTAATTATAGCACTGGAAAGTGCAATAACTTAATAAAAAATATGCATTTCAGGTCATAAGGAGCACACAAGATCAAAGACTCCCACAGAATATTGACAGCTTGTGCCTCCAGCAGCAGACACAGCAGTATGTTCATCACTACCCTTCCTGCCACAAGTGGTAAAATACGACAGGCAGCCCACATTCAGGAAGGCATTCAGACAGAAGTCTGCTTGTAGTTTTTGGTGTCCAGGACCTTCTTCCCACACATAGCACAGATTCCTGCAGCAGACACAAGTTTTTAATCAGAATCCAAAAGACGACATTTCGTTAAAACCAGTGCAAGAAACAAGAGAGGGGGTGTGGAGAACTGTAAGAACCAACCAACCAAGAGGGTGAGATAAAACAGCAGAGATGCATACAGTGTAACACAGTGGCATCACCTCACCTTTCTTATAAGCGCAGCCCTGGCAGTAGTTGGAGCCTGACTGATGGACTGAACTCTTACAGATGCGACAGATAGCAAAGCGGGATTTTCCATAGGGGTCAAACCTGTTATCACAAAAAGGACAGTATGCATCTCCAGATTCAGTGTAGGATCACTTCTACCAGTTTTAAAAGATTTATTTATCTAGTCCCAAAGGAAGCTGCACAGTAAAGAACATAAAATAATGTGTAACATGTAAATCTGCACAGTGAAGGACATACTTACCTTCCCTTTTTCGCAGTTAAAAGTTTGTTTTCATTCAGCTTCCGTCCACCACTCTCTAAAAGCGACCAAAATTATTATTTTGTGTAATTATTTTATTTAATGGGTCTTTCACAGACAACATCTTTAGTATCTTTATTCGTACCCGTTGTGTTTCTGGCACCGTCTTTCCATGTGTCTGGAGTGATCACCCGGCCCAGTTTCTTCTCACCTGTTAATACGGCCATATAAAGACAATGAAATAGATTAAAAAACATCAACAGAGCTGTTAAAATGAAAAAGTAATTAAAAAATAGACAAAAAGTAACGATACAAACTACGACATAGTTAATACAAAAATAAAAATAACGACCAGTGTTCGTCGAGAATTCCAAAGCACCGCAACAGCCGTTACTGTCGTGCTAAAATCCAACACAAAAGCAAATTACCGTTCTACAACAAAACACTAGATACAAATCGAGTAGGGAAAACAAGACATACATACATTTCTCGCAGACCATTGTTCTGACTGTTTGTTTTGTACTGGAGAAAAAAATACTAAGAGAACCAGTGTTTCAGCCCTATTAAACAGAAAAATAACAAAACTTCCGGTATTGATATTTCCGCTTCCGGGTGAAGGCGGCGCTTGCGTTCCTCCTTTGAGGCGGATATTATTTTCCTGCCATCTTGGCTCGTGTTTTGCGTTATTTCTAAAGAAACGTCCTGTTACAACGGCGGTAACGTCCCTTGGAAGCGAACAACCAAACGCTCCGGAAGTTAATCCTTTAGATTTGTGATTATATAATTGGTTGCGGCCCTGTCAGAGGCCGAGTGCGATTCGTCAGACTAAACATCCATAAACTGTTAACCTCGATTTCCTGATTCACTGTATTGACCTTCTGAAATCCTGAACTAGTTCTTAGTCTGTCAACGTTAAACGTTTTTAATAGAAATGAAGGAAACAACAACGTAAAAGTAATGATTTGAGAACTATAGCTGTTTCTAACTTAGTTGCAAGTGTGGTATTTGTTTCTCGTACAGTGTCAGCTGCATAACAGCGGATTATCCTTGGTATCAGAGGTAAATTATTATTATTATTATTATTATTATTATTATTATTATTGCAACAGCGTGAATTATTGTGGGATTGCAAGTGATAACGTTCACTTCATTCATTTGTTCATTAATTTAACAAATGAAATATATGAGATAGAAAGAAAATTTGTTTTTATTTTATAATTCAAAAGTGGCCCATCACTTCACATGTAGTTATCATGTAGCTATAAATATAACACAGTCAATATTTCCGTAGTGCGATTTTAATTACACGACTTGAATATGAATGAATAAAGCAATTTATATAACGCGATTTGGGAATAACTCGATTTCCTTTGGAAAATTCCAACTCCTGCTATGTGTTTCCTGCATGTGAAAATTATTATTTGATTTACTGTATTACAGTAAAACATGGTGGACCTACAATCAGCAGCCACTTTATTAGGTACAGCCGTTCAGAAGGGTCCTATTTTGACGGCAGAACAGCATGCATTCAGCAGTAAGGTGCTGGACTTGTTTTCATAGGGTCCTTCGTCCATGGCTTGCTTGTCAGCTTCACTGTTTCTGCAGACTTTTTGATGCCACATTCATTCTTTTAGCATAACTTTCTACTTCATCCCAAAAATGCTCTATTGGTTTGAGGAGTAGGGCAATACAGGCTACTGTAGGAGGTAAAGACGCTGTCATGTCTGTGGAAATGCAGCGTGCAAAAAACCCCACACGATTTTCTGTTTGTGAATTGCTGGGCCACTGTGCACGGCAAGCTGTATATATAAACAGCCATGTGTACCTAATATAGTGGCCACTGAGTATAAGTGTAAAGAAGTTTTGTGGTGATGAAAGGGTTGGTGGAGACTGCAAAAGAAAGACTTTTGTAGCTGCAACAGAATTTGGATGTTGTGAAGTGCCTTGAAAGAAAAGACAGCAAAGTGTCACAAGCTGTATGTCCTTTCATCATTTTTATGTGCTTTATCCTTTATTTGTAGTAGGTTGTGTTTTTATTTGGTTCTGTAGTGTTGCCCCTCAGGAGGACAATGATGGCCTTGCAGCAGGAGTAACTGTATATCTGTATATAAAATGGTAAACATATAAGAGCGCAGTTAATGTGAAGGCTCCCAGTGAGGTGCTCATTGATTGATTGTTTTCACTGTTTTTATTTCCAGCTTTCTGATACATTTTATCACCTGGAAGGAGACTATACAATCCAGGGCCATGTGGGACCATGAAATTAAGGGCATGGCCTCAGTTCATGCTGCCATTGCCTCCTCCATCTTCATGGCCACCCTGGTGCCAGCTGTCATAGTGGAGAAATTCTCAGTCTATGGAACCCACCTGGTGTGGGTGTACTCTGTGGCCGCATCAGTTGCTGTAGTCAACATTGCTATGTTCTGGCTGCTAGGAGTCGGTCTGGTTGCCAAGAGGAACACGCTGAGCTACAAGGTAGGATGGGAAGGGAGCCAAGGTCATTTTACTCAGAACTCCCGTGTGTTTATTAGACTGTGGGGAACCCATGTGCTACATGTGCTTTATTACACCTGAGGAAGGTAATAAAGCACATCTGATCATATTGATGATTCAGTCACGTGTTTCTCTCAAATGTTTAATGAGGTGCACTGAAAGGACTTTCCTCTGCAGGTGTCCCGAGCCATCCGATCCAGTCTGTATTTCACCCTGTCCTGCTTCTTCTATCACATTATTGTGATCCTGTATGGTGCCCCCCTGCTGGAGTGAGTGTCATTCCTGGATCACCCCCAGAGTGTACATGCACAATTCTCCTGTGTGTGCATGTCTGTACTCTTGAATGCATGTTATTTTCTTCCTTTCTATATATATTAATATTTCTCCTTTTTCTTTCTGTATCTTTGTGTCTGTCTACACATAAACGCACTATAGGTCGGCATTGGAGACATTCTCCCTGGCTGTGCTGCTTTCCACCTTCACCACCCTACGCTGTCTCTGCCTCCTGGGCCCCAGTGTGCAGGCATGGATTCGGGTCTTCAGTCGAGATGGGTGGGTCCAGCCTAACTCCCTCCAAAGGTCACCCTGTCAAGTGGCCCAATTGTTCTCACGCAAACTCAGAAACGCCATATGGTGATCTTGTGCTTTTTACAGGGCCATGTCTGTGTGGGACACATCTCTGCAGATCACCACAGCCTGCAGTGTCATTGGAGCATGGTTAGGAGCCTTCCCTATACCTCTGGACTGGGATCGCCCGTGGCAGGTTAGTGCAGACACACACAGAAACACACGATCCACTTTGCTTAACGTTCCATTTCCATCATTCTTGGAGAACAGAATTTCTGGACTGCTTACTTCTCCTGAAGTAGAAGAAGGGAGACTCTGTCTAGTTCAAATATGAGATTAGCCAATGCCTTCTCATCCTAACGCTTTTCAGACCTGTAGTGAATTCTGATATAATTGGTTCCCTCCATGTAGGAAGAGCCGAGCTGGGACTTCTGTCAATGCTTTGTTCTTTCCGCATTACTCACACAGTGCTCTATTTTTAGTTTCAACATGCAAATTCATCTTTCTCTGCTTCTGAGTCCCACAAAAAAGCAGGTAATCTGAACAGAAGCAAACCACGGCTGCAGCCTGTTCTTTGTTTCCCTGTTATCGTGAGTGCTTGGTAATCCAAATTGGCAAGCAATGATCCCAACCCCACTGGGTTGAGAGTAGAAGTGAGAGCTCTCAGCTGGATGGCACATTGCACTTAGACTCGAATAACAAAATTGTGTCACAGAGTGGTGCCACTCTATCTGTGTCTCTCAAGGTTATGGCATCTCAGTGCTAGTGTGCAAGGTACAAATCAGTACCTGGTCACTGGTGTGTGGTTGTTCTCTGTCTTGCTGGCAGGAATCACATTCAACTCACTCATTATTGCAGCTCTCATGTATCTGACCCACTGTGGATGGTCAGGAGGTCACATTGGTCAGTGGATGATAGTGAAGGAGTGTGGTACTTCCTTTCAGAATCCTCTAGTCATAGTTGATGTAAGGCTGCCCTGCACTGCCCACACACACCCCACTCCAACAGTCCCTCCGCGTTATTTTACGGATGTAAAATAAACAGTGGGTAAGAACGATACGTTAACACCTTTATTCACATTGTGTGCTTTCAAAGACACATTTAAAAAAATGTTTGTGTCAAAATGCTGTGCTGCTATAGACACCAATCCAAAATATTTAATGTCAGTATATTACGAGTACCATACTACACAAAGCAGATTGCAAACCGGGTCCTTCCAGAGAGCAGCCATTTATGCTCTGTGATCAAGGTGGGTCCTTAGAACTGTTTCACAGTAAAAGAGAAGAGACACAGCTTTGACACCGCAAACAAGCTTTAGTTCATAAAACTGCTGAAAGAAGAAGGCTGCTGGCTCTCCTGTCAGATTTTGTGCCATAAGGAGTCATTTGGGTAAAGTTGTGTGGCAGCTGGCCCATTGGAGGACCACTGCCTCTTTCCACAGTGGGTGTAGTCACCGCTGGTCATTGTGGGCTGACCATTGCCTGTGGCTGTTGCATGAGCTGTTCCCTGAATCTGTTGCCTTGCAGGTCTGGCCCATCTCATGCACCATGGGGGCCACCTTTGGATTTCTGTCTGGCCTCGTCATCGCCCCCTTCTGGATCCACTGGCATCGCAAGCAACTGACTTACAAGAGCAAATGAGGAGTGGGGAAGAGTGGGATGAGGGGGCGGAACTAAGGGCAACACCCATTGCATACAACAGTTGGGTACAGGACTGGAGCAGATGAACAGCTGTGGGATTCCTGGCTCAACAAAATTGTATTAATTTATTTGTCTAAAGACCAGATAAATCTGTGTGTAAATAAACCTTTTTTCACCTGTATCAGTTTTTACGAATGAAAAGTCTTTTTGACATGAATGTATGCATTTGAAAGTAGTCTCAATCAAGTATCCTTGTCAGTATGGAGGTTTGAGGTGCTTTTTTGTGTGGACAGTTTCCTCTGTTTCTGTTGTTGTATTAGAACCAAGGCCAGACATTCAGGTGGTGCTCCTGTGCGGTTCTTCTATCCAGGTCCAAGTAATGTTCTCTGTTTGGTTTGTGAGTCTGAACTTTTCTGCTTTGCTTACTGTCTTGTGTCTGACATACCCTGGTCATGTGATCAGGCCTTGCTTCCCCAGGCCCCCACCCACTGCGTCATGTGATCAGGCAGCAGCCAATGCAGTGAGGCACCAGCCGTCTCTTGAGGGCTCTCCTCTTGGGGGCGAGGATGGCAATGATGGCCTCATCGAACACGGTCTTCAGCCCCTTTTGTGTCAGGGCAGAGCATTCCACGTAGCAGTAGGCACCAATCTTGGGGGGGGAGAAAGAGCAAAACAGGAAATTAATGCCTGACTAACAATCTCAGCATGTTATCAGATGGATAATTTCTGGGAAGGCTTCATTCCTCTCTGGAGTGCACTGCTGTTTCAAATTATGCGTTGACGTCTGTCTTGTTTGTGATCATCTACCATTGTTTTTTACTTTACACTGCTCTGTTAGTTTCATGTTCACTTACAAAAATCAGCATGGCTTTGGTATGTAATTCCAGTGAAATTAACGCTATTAAAACAAACACTCAGTTTCTTAAAAAGGTGAGGAGAGACAATGATTTTCATCCAGAATCTCTCCTTTCCCCACCACAGACAACACTGCCACCTACCTCCTTGGCCAGCTTCTGCCCCTGCTCTGTTGTGATGGGCTTCTCTTTCATGTCGTTGAGCTTAGTGATGGTCTTTGGGTCGTCTCGAAGGTCAATCTTATAGTGCAGCAGGGAGGAGAACTGTTAGCAGTGTGTGTGCATGCGAAGAACCTGACTGCACTACCTGCCCTTGTGACTCTTACAAACACATGCTCAAAGTACACGCTAGAATCAATGCTCCGATGCCCTATTAAAAATGAACCCACTGAACTCTTATCTGAGTGTCGCTTCTACCCTCTTGCTACCTGGTTGCCTCACTAGCATTCATCATGCTTACACAACTTATTTATTTGTAAAAATAAATCCTGATAACGAAGTCCAGATCTTGTAGGATGAGCTGCCTGCCTGCTCAAGTATGAGCTGAATTTTCCACGTTTGTGTGTTCCTTTCGTGGTTTTTAGGGGCTTTGAGATAAAGCGGAATGTTTTAAAGGACCTGTGAGATGTATCTTCAGCGAATGTGCTTCACATTGTGAGGTAATGTCCATGCTGAATGTCTGCCTTTCTCACAGTGCAGTTTTATATGTTTCTGCAGTTGCACACCTGTAAATCCTTTAGCACTCCAGTAGAACACAGGCTCGCTTATGGATCTCACCAACATGCTGTGAGGACTCAGTTGCGGAAAGCTAGTGTGAAGTTGTGACAGCACAAACCTGGGTCCCGATGAGCAGAAAGGGGACACCAGGTGCATACTCGTGCAGCTCTGGAACCCACTCCTGCCGGACATTATGGAAACTGGCTGGGTTCACCACCGAGAAGCAGATGAGGAAGACATCAGTCATTGGGTAGGACAGGGGCCTCAGGCGGTCGTAGTCTTCCTGTGGGTCCACATGGTCACAGTCAACACACAGGCTTCCTCTGCACCAGTGTTGCACTGCTGAATGTGACCACAGCAAACTATCTGTAAATGGGTCACCTCTCTTGTGGGCATTTCTCTACCAACCATCTCTTATCTCACCATGAACAGCAGGAAGTAACAGAACTCCTTTTCAGTGCTCACAGAAGACATGCAAGCGAGAGACACTCCACTCTTCTACCTGCGTATCAAGATTGTCGGTTTGACATTAAGTGGTTCAAGTGCTGCACATAACCGGTGTCATCACTAGTCACTCATGGCTTCCTATGGGATTTGTTTGGCATTATCCAACTGCTAATACTAGAAGTCAGTAAATGTAGTATATTTTCCAAAAGTTTATATGTAAATTGCAGTGCTTATTAAAAACTGAGCAAATCAGCCATCTCAGTATTTTAATATTTAGCTTTCTGCCAAAGTCTGGATAAATCGCTCATTGCAACCATACACTTTTGCCGCACCTATATCAGGACTTGCAGTGTCCTCATTATTATCGTTTACTACGTTAGTGGAGGGTTTAAACCAAAAACTAACCAGTAGGATGCTTTACAACCTGTGTGAGTTTTGCAACCACTCAAGGACCAAAGTCTCTATGGCAACGGCATGTACACAGGCTGTGTCTGCTGTCTGGGATTAAGGTTCTCCACTGAGCACTGATCGTGGCAAGGATGCTTTTCGGTGAGAGCCACGGAGAAGAGAAAGGGAACGGACTGCAAGGCTGATCTCAGGCCTGGTGGGCTGTTCTTCGCACACACCAGGCAGCACGCCACAGTCATCAGACTGAGAAACACAATGTGCAGCACCGGTCCACAAACAGAGAATACAGACAAAAACTGAACCCCAGCTCAGCTATTCAAGGGTCACAGCTATTGGCTGCAGTCATGGCCAAGAATTAAGATACTGATTCAGTGCTTTTGTTATGTGATTCTCACAGATTGATTCATGCTGGCGATATGCCTTCAATTCCAAAACAGACTTTGGTGTGTTGTGATCTCTTTGCGCTCTCCTGGCTGCCTCGCTTTGGAAACATATCATGACGTGCTGTTTAAAAGACCTTAAACACAACTACTAGTCAAAATAATGACTAACTTCTGCAAAGACTGATTAATTTACTAATTAATAAATCTGGTTTATGTTATGGAAGCTATGGAATTATATTCTGACGGTTACTGTTTTTAAACAAATCCTGAATATTTGTATGAAATGCTGTAACAGGCTTTGTATAGAAATGTCAGCTAAATAGCACAAGAATAGTAACACCCATTCCTCAGATAATGGGGTTTTTTTTACCATGAACTCACCTTGTTAGGCAAATTTCTCTTGAGGGGACTGTATTACCATTATTTTTTATAGAATAAATAAGCTGTTCCCAGACACATTTATGGTGACTGAAATTAATTAAAATACAAATAATAAAAGATAATTTATGCTTGTTTGTAACAGCATGTTGTACCCATCCATCCATCCATCCAACCCCTTATTGTCTTAGTCAGGGAATTTTTAAAAATATTTTGCTATAACAGAAAATGTTCTACCTTTTCTTTTAGCATTACATTTTCATGAATAAACATTTGTCCAGCACAAGTTTGCGGTCCTCCTGTTTCTATAATATTTTAACAACATGCTTTGAAAACCAGTTGAAGAAACTGCTGTGGCCGTTTTCTCTGTTAGCAGAAAAACTGTACTATCAAGACAGTAAATCAGTGTCAATTTATATTTCACCGTGTTTTGGAGAAAGCTATTTGTTTGAACCAGTTCCTCAACAGTTTGTTTTAAACTGCGTGGTGCTCATTTGGACGAACTGCTTCATTGGTGAGTTCTTCGTTTTCTTCTTTTTGATTTAAAAACACAAATAACCACTGATAGACTCTTAGACGTAACAGATGAGGACTACAGAGCGTTCTATCAGGTTTTAAATGCTGCCTTTTGCTCATTTTAAATGCAGTTTTTGAACCGCGGGGGGCTGTTATAGCAGCCACCTGAGGGTGAGTGGTGCATTTTTGAACTAAAAAACATTGCAAGCACACTCACAGAAGCACTAAAATAAACCCTCTTACCTGTTTTTAAAGACTTAACTTTTAATACTTTAACTTTTTGTTAGCGAACTGCCCAGTCCGGTTGATACAACAGCCTGAAAGCTGCACAGTGACTGAACTTCCCACGGAACGACTCATTTTCTCTAAAAACTACTGGCTGAAATAACGTAATACGGATGCCTGGTTCTCTTTTATTAATCATTTTTATTGTCCTCATTTTTTATGACTGTTACCCTCAGTGAAATGTTTCATCCCAGTGTGTGAGGCAGCCTGAAAGCCATGCAGTAGTTGTGTGGCACTGGGACTGAATTGGTCCAGGAGAAAAGGTCACTGAGATTTTTATATAAACTCTTTTTCCTCCCATTCTGGATGCAAAATTGCAACGTTAAAGCCAATAATGGTATTATACTGAATCATAAGTCTCTTTTATTAAAAATGATATGTATTTTCATAAGCTATTGTAGGACTTTTCATTGTGTGGGACCCTGTTAGATCAGGGCTGAGTATATTTATACAAAGGCAACACTGACACTGCAGTGAGGGCCACATGTCTGACTGGGCTGGTGAGGGTCTATCAGATCTGGCATCTCTGCCAGTTAAATGTAACCCCCTTGCTGGGTGTGTAAGGTGAATACACACTGAAACCCATCTGAATAACTGAGACTGCAAACAGTTAACTGGTGAAAGGAGACTAGATCATACCTGCCCAGCAGTGTCATACAGTCCCAGCAGGTGCTGCCTTCCACCGACGGTCACACTTACTACAAAGGCAGTGATAAAAAAACAAGAGCTGAAGACACAGAAATAAGAGATGGGTATGGATGATGAAGAGATGAGCAGAGAGGAGGGAGGGGTGGGAACAGGATGGGAAAGGGAACGGCTTGTTTTCCTCCAGTTATACGGAGAAGCTCACAGGTGGTTTTAACAACACAATGATTCCACAAATGGCCAAAAAGAGGATTCGGAGCAGGTCAGCTTTCTTTGCCAGCACATTCCCACACTTTTACCATGCAGCACCTTCCCTTCATTTCTCCTGACTGTAAGTCATGGAAAACAGTGGGAATCAAACAGCAGAGCTTCTTATACAGGTGAACCATAACTAAGTCTCCAATGTGGGAACAAAGCACACCACGGTACATGAAGCCTACCTGCATAGTGGTCAAACACCGTGGGCACGTACTCCTCAGGGAAGGCGTCGTTGGCATAGCTCATCAGCAGGCACGTTTTGCCAACCGCTCCATCTCCCACCACCACACACTTCAGCATCACTGCGTTGGGTCCAAGCGCCATGCCCCCTGTTGCCACGCCCCCTGGATGGCCATGCACAACCAGTCTGGGTCACGGCACCACTCTGCTAGGGCGTATAGGCCAATGTGGCATTCCTCCGCTGTTGGCCCCAAATGTGGCAGATGTTGGTGGTGTCTTCTTCCCTGCTGGTCAGAGCTCACACAGGGGACTGGGGAGGGTGGGTGGGTCAAAGCACCTCTCCTTTTAAAGGCATGAGACTAGAGTGCTTCATTGCAGCCAACTGCTGCTGTTCCACCCCCCTCCACTCCTTCAGCCCACTCTTACTCACGGGGACCCCCGGTGCCAGCTTGCACTGGCTCGCGACAGGGGCGGGGCAGCGACTCCAGTCTGAAGGGGTAGTGTAAAAACTATGCTGCAAGCTGAAATAGGATAGGATAGAATAGGGCATTGTTGAACTCAGCAGCTAAACACATAGGACCCATAACATGACACTCAGAAGACACATAAAAATAAATAAATAACAAAATAAGTCAATAAATAACCAATAAATACCAGAAGACTGCAATTGTTGGCAGGTCCTTGTGTGGCAGTATGGGAGCAGATGAATGTTGGTGAGAAGGACCCCTAGAAGTTGGATAAACTGGGCTCATGGTGATCGCTTTATTTAGGGGATGTGAACCGTTGTCCATCATGGACTGCAGCTTCCTCCTTCCTCATACATTATCACAGCAATGTTAGAAATGCTTAAAGAGAACAGACAGTTTTATCCAACTGTATCTGCTGCTCAGTTATCACAGTTTCTTCATTACGGGCTGTTTCTCTCAGCTCTGCTGTGCATTCAGTGGAAAACGGGCTTCAAAAGCACAATGGTATTAGAGGTGAGCAGGATTCAGAAGGCATCAGCTGACAATACACAAAACAAAAGTTACCCCGTGTATAAGGAAATAACCTGTTTATACTCTGGAGATGTCATCACTGGAGTGTATCACAACTGCTTGGTTTGTGCGGGAGCTCAGGCCTCTGTTCCTCTGACTAAGCCTGTTATGGGCGGCTTTATGTGGTCCATTTATTATGGATTTGTTTTCCAGGCTACATTATTAAAGCGAAGAGGAGGACATTTTTGAATAATCACAGTAGCCACCGCAGAAAAGGCGCCATTTGTCCACGTTCCCTAAGCTGCAGTGCGGTCGTCCAATCAGCTGCTAGCAGAGCGAGCCGCACGGGCGCGCGCGCGCCGCCGCCTCGCTCCGACCGCTGCTGCAGAGGTCACGTGACCAAACAATGACCTCATCGTGTTCCGTGCGACGCCGCGGCGCAACAGCGGGGGCGTCAGCGCGAGCCGTCAGCGGTTTATTTCGTTTTGATTTATTTGTCCGTGGACGCGCCGTATTTGCACGGCGAGTTATTCAGTCTCAGTTCAGCTCCTTCACAGCCACAGTGCCCGCTTTATTTATATGATGATGTGTTTTCCATGTGATGTTTAATACTTCTCGTGTCAGAACACCTAACGGCGAAGAAATGAATAAGCCTGCAATGGTGGGCTTGAAAGCTGATATTATGGAAGACAACTTTCTATTGTACTGTGGGCACCAACGGGGTAAATGGACGCAACAGGATGTTTTTCATAATTTGCCTTTTTTTAGAACACAAAGCAGCAGCAAGAGGGACAAAGGGAACCGATGGTTTTTCAGCCATCTGTAAACAACAGACACAGCAACTCATCCCAGTCCGTTTTCTTCCTTCTCAGTCCCCTCTGCTGCACACCTTCACGTGCGTCATCCCTGCTCCTGTTTATATAGAATGTGCAAATGTGTTCCACATAATCTTTCCAAAAGTGGATAACATACCTACATAAAAAAATGAAAGATTACCCTTAACCGTTTTTTTATTGCAAAAGCAACCCAGGGTCACAGAAACAAAAAGACAGTAAGATAGAGAAATAATATCAACTGCAGTGTAGCTGATAAAATACCCCTGTCTTCAAAAAAGTGTTAATAGCTCCTAGGAGTTAGTATAGAGATCAAGTTTGAACTTCATTCAATAAAAGAGAATCTATTGTTTTGGTCATCCGTACAGAGTGGAAAGTTTGAATAAGAGCCGCAAAGTTAAAGTTATTAAAAGTAAAAAAGTAAGATCAGTACAGAGCCTTATAAGATTTCAGTTCAATATTAAACCCCAACTTTCCAGTTTCATTTTAGCATAATATTAAAACAAATTGAATTCCTTCTACCTGTAAATGTAGCGGCATCACAAGTGATGGCACAAGTGGAAACTGGAAACAGAGAAGTTTTACTGTAAAACAATACAAAATGTAACTATTTCAATTAACCCACTGTTATAAAATAACATTTTTATTACACATAAAAAAGATTGCTAGCATTTACATTAATTATTTAACTAACAGCAGTAAGTTACAGCCAGGAGCTACAATATCACAAAATCGCAGGAATGACTCCTAAGATCCGGCTATGCTGCTAGAGAGGTCTTATTGCAAAAACCCATTATTAAGTTATATGTTTTCATTGCTAAGGGATGTTTGCATGTTAATTAGGATAATTGTATAATTTTTTAAAGGAAATGCATAAATTTTGTTTTATTCTCTAACAGGGTGGCTTGGGTTTGTTTGGGTTCGGGTTCTCTTATTCACATGGGCTTCCTCTGGGTGCTCTGGTTTCTTCCCGTAGTGCACAGATTCTTGTGTTAGGTGGACTGCTGACTTCAGATTGTCCCGTGTGAGTGAATGTGGATGTGTTACATTTCAGAGCTGTAAAAGTGGGATGATGACGTGCATTTTAGGGAGTTTTGCACAATATATCTAGCATATATTTATATATAAATATGATATATATAAATATATGCTATATATATTTATATATATATTTCTAGTTACCTTGAACTTACAATAAAACCTAATAATTAATTATACATGGGTCAGCACAGTAGTGCATGGGGTAGCGCTGTTGCTGCTGGAAGTTCTTGGGCCATATGGGCATAGGTCTGAATCCAAGTCAGTCTTTGTAGAGTTTGCATGTTCTCCTCATGTCTGGGTGGGTTTCCTCCCTCACTTCAGAGATATTTGTATTTTAGGTCAATGGGTCAGTAAATTTTCTTTAGTGCTTAAAAATGTGTGTGTCGCAACCTGTGATGGACTGGTATACATGATTCTAGCTCTGGACCACCTAAACCCTGACAAGGTTAAGCACTGAATTAAACTGAGTGAGTGTGTGAATAATGGGTGTACATCATTTTGAGAAAAGGATTTGCTAAATGAATAAATGTAAATTTATAAGGTGCCATCAGAATAAAAAAAAATGAATGTATGAGACAGTCAATTGAGAAAGCCAATGCCAGTACTTCTGTGTGTTCTTCAGGCCCTCCATCAGCATGTGGAAGTGTGGTGGGTTTGTTTACCACTAAAAAGTGTAAAATCAGGTTCTTATGAATGCAGCTCTCACTATCCTGGATGTCAGTGCTCTTTCTGAGCTGTTAATAACTCCAGACACTGTTTGAAGAGCTGCTTGTCTCTGTGAGTCTCTAACAGTCTGTGTACAAATGTCCCAGTGCTCAATTGCACCCCAGCTGACTACCAAAGCCTTTGACCTGGTCAGTCATGTATGATGACATGATGATATGATCCTTCATTTCAGGTATCATGTCAAGTCTAGGAAAGGCTGGAGATGCAGCTACCCCTTTATATCCATACAGGACACCTTTAGCAAGCAGTTGCCCTTTCATAACATCATGGTAAATGTTAATTGTGGAATTGGCCCACACTTCATTCATTAAACACCTTTGGCATCACACTGGGTGAAATGGACATCATTGGTCTCTATGGCTGTCCAATTGACCTTCTGGAGATGGAGGTTTACCTGAGCTGTAAAAGAATCATCTTTCTTGGGGCTCAATGTTTAGTGTGGACTGGTTTAAATACAACTAACATATAAGAAAAGAAATTTACATGGTATTAAAATGAGGAAAAGTTAATTGGAATTTCAGAAGTTCAGAAGGTTTACAACACAATTAAAACCAATTCACTGTTACAGGCACCTTCACTGGGCAGATCTTCAGAGAGTATGAGTTTTTGCCACCCATATTTAGGTAAGGAGAAACATATTTATTGAAACATGAAAGTGTCTTTAAAAGTGTAGATGGGTGACATGTCAGTGGGGTTGAAAAAGGACCCCCCCCCCCCGTCATAGTCCAGCTGAACGCTGATCCTCTGTGGTTTCCTCTCCAGTGTGAAACGTGACTGTGGTGCAGTGCAGGCATTATACTCATCTCCATTCCTCAGAGCAACAACCCACAATCCATTCTTTGGACTGGCTACAATGTTCTCCTTCTTGTTGATGGACTCTTTGGCCACTCCTACATCCCAGGCAGGTTTGTTTCCCACCCACATCGCCCAGCTGTGTTTTCTTGAGGTAAACCCCTCTGAGCCCAACATGTTCACACAGAGTTTAAACCTCTGCTGTTTGACTCCAGTGTGTCTCACACTGGTCAGATCACCCAACAGAGACAGGGTGGCGTTTGCTGTGTTGGGGTCCAGAGTCACAGGAACTGTGAGATCCAAATGAATATATTTTAAAAATTACACATTTGAAAATGGACAGGATTTTATAATAACCAACAGTAAAAAGTAAAGTCTGATTTGCTGCTTTCATACCAAGCCACCACTTTCCTTCTTGACCCCATTCCCTCTTATATTTTACGGACCACTATCCAACGACTGATTCCCGTTATTTTACCCATTATTCTCCCACCTTTTTCTGGTTGCCTTCTGTCTGCCTTTAAAATTTTCCACATCTCACAGCTGTTGAAGAAACCATCTCTGGACTGAAAACAGTTTAGAATTAAAGACTGAAATTTAATATAATCAATGATCCACATTCCGTACCTAGAATAGTCTCTTTGATGGATTTCTAGATTCAAGATTGGCCACTCCACTGAAAATCACTTTCTTGCAGTTTCAGAAACACTTCAGTCTGCCAGAGCTCTCACCCTCTCGTCGTTTCTCATTGTTCTTGACCTCTTTGCTACATCTCACCCAGTCAAACATTTCTTTCTTTCTAGAACAGCTTGGTTTTAATCGGCTGTCTTTGAAATGACTTGAATTATATGTCAGGCATCACATTATTTGGCATGGCTGCTTGCCTGCCTATCGGTCACTCTCAGTAGATGTTCAACAGGGGTCAGTACCACCAACAGACTCTTATCACTGCTATGCAGATGATGCACTACCTTTCCTGCCTCTTCCCCTGGCCAACACAGACAGATCATTACATACTGCAACATCTCTCTCTAACATGTCCACCTGAAAGACTAATCACTACATTCAGCTCATCCTGAAGACTGAAATTCTCTATCTCTCTGCTGGACCCTCTTCCTTTTGATACCTCTCGATCTCACGGAACAACTTTGGCCTCATCTTCATTTTTAAAAGCCTGGAAGTAACAGTTGACCAGCAGTGGGTACTAAATAGTTATATTTACTCAGTTACATGTATACAAGTAAATTTCTGGGATAATTGCCACTTCTACCTCAGGATCAACAGTAATAACTCCTTACTGTAAGCTGTCTTCTGTGGATTTCAGAGTTTATTTCTGACTCCTCTCCTGCCTTCAGTAACACCATAGCTTATTCATGTTCAGGAGAACTGATTGTAGAACTAAGAAAAAATATGTTTGTCTTTATACCTGCACTAACTCATTTTCATTAGCTGCATGTCCTGGTCAGCGTTGTGGCATTCTAGACTGTGTCCCTGAATCACTGGGTGCCAGACAATGAAAGCACACCCTAAATGGGGAGCCAGTCCACACATTCTCCCACACAATTACATATTTTTGCCAGTTTATACTGACAAATTAACCCCAGTCGTGTCTTTTAACTATGGGAGGTAACTGGAGCAAACCCACAAAAAAAGGAGGAAAATATGCAAAAAACACACAAACAGAGCCAAATTTGATCCTATTTCTGAACACACGAGAGGCGCGTTGAGGCAGCAGCGCTGGCCACAACACCATGCCAAATATCTCTAGATCCATTAAGCTCAATCTCTGTTTGTCTGTTTGTTTGTATTTACTAGTTTTTATGCATACCTTTTTTTCAAGCTACAGACTTGAACTTTGGCATCCAGGTGAGGTTTTTGCCTAGTCAAGTTCACTAAACTCCAAAAAGACCACTTGCTATTTTTAAAATCTCAAATTATATTCTTTCAACAAAGGTTGGAGAAGCGTGTGCAGTGACGTCACACGCAGCACATAGTAACGCTACATGCAGAACTCACGTATGTCACCCAGGCAGATTTTCTCGCCCCCTCCCAACACACACACACACACACACACACACACACACACACACACAAATTGAAATGTAAGAAAATTTAGTGCCACATAATTTGTTATTACTGTATGCCCATCACTACAGCTGAATTTTCATTAGGCCCCTTTGAAATGCAACTTGCCACGCTGCCAGTTTTATTTGTAAAACTATTAGGCTCCATCTGTGGTGCAAATTGAACCACAAATGAAAACACAAAGATGTATCTGTTTAACCAACACATGAAAAAGCCATGTAGTAGCAATAGAGCAGCCCTCTAAAGAGAATAAAAAAACCTTTTAGCATCACCAGAGGGCACCTACTGCAACCTTCTGTAAAGCAGTTGTTTCCTACTCCTGTTAACAGTCACATTTCAACATCAGTAAAAAATGTAGCAAATCAACACTGACACATATTGAATAGTGACCCTAAGTCTGATGCTGCTTTCAAAGGAAAAATACTTCTTCCGAAGCCCCAGTTCTCACTGTACGTGACAATGCGCAGCATCTTGTCCCAGACTCTGAAGCTCAGGGAACCCAGGTGTTTGGCCACATCTATCAGATCCCCTGGAAGCAGCTCTGGATCCTGCAGTTCACACCAGACTCTGCAATGACAAGCAGGACTCACTGATGCTGTGGGGTATGAAGGGAATTAAATATACAGGACGAAGATGAAAGAGTGGAAAATAATATAAGAAATAAAAATACTTTGTATATGTAGAAACCACAGAAAAAATTGACCGTCTGTTCACAGTACTACAGAGGAGACAGGGAGATCAACTGGTGCTTCGCCGTCGTCATTATTTTCTGCTTTAATGAAGTTATTTTCTCCAAAAACTTATTTGTGAGTCTTCTATATTTTTAAAATATTTTTGTGGCTGTCCATTAAAACTGGAAATCCATAAAACTGAGGTGGAAAACTGAAGATAAACTATACAGTAATTTAACCTTTAATAAAAAAAGAACAGTAAAGAGAAAATAAATCACTGCTAATGAATTTACACTCACTGAACAGGCTGACGTGGTGTCGCCTGGGCTGTGTGATCTGATGTGGTTCTGAATGGAATTTACATTTTGTCCCCATGTTCACACGGGGCTCTTCCCAAAGTCATGTGTTCCATGTGAATTGGTGACACTAAACTGGCAGCAGTGTGTGTACCCTGAGAACGCCAGTACCTGGCACGGTGTGAGTGTGTGCATGTTGGGCAGGCCTGAGTACATATGTGTGTTATACTACTCTCATGTATAAATGGTTGGATGACTGTAAGGAGTTTAGTGCAGGGTATCTAGCACTGTTTGTCATCTTGGAGTCATTTTATGTTGCTTTGCAGTGAAAGGCATCTATTCAATCAATAAATAGAAATTGCTGCTCAGCTGTCAGAAAGCCTCCAAAATCCATATATGGTCCTCGCAAATGGGAAGAAATGCCTCATAAGATGAAATAGAGGTACTAAATGAATCTCCTCTTAAAGTCCACTTGAATGGGTGCATCTTGGGGATGACGGCAGCGGGTTTTGGTTCTGTAGGACACAATTATTCCCAGCTGATTGCTTGGCTATTGAGAACTGAGTTATACTGAGTCATATTAAAGGCATTAATAAATCATCCGTTTGCCTTTATGTGCCCGACTGTTTTCTTCCACTGTAGTTTAGCTTCATTGAACTTTTGGAGTTCTTCCTTTATTGGTTTCAAAGCTGTTTTGAGCTCCTCCTGGAATTAAATGTACAGATTGGTTCTTAAGAAAAAATTGAGCTCATTCTTATTACATGCAACTATAAATCAGTTGACAAATAAGCACTTTAACAACATTAGAAGGAGGTTTTGTTTAGAAGGTTTGCAGTATTTTTCTGGTGATTTATGTTTTCTGAGGTCAAGAACCATTGTCACTGTACTTCTGATGAACACCAGTAGAACAATCGCCCTCTACGTTCTACTGCTTTCGGCACACCTGTCTGCAAGATGCTTAATCCAATAGTTGGCCAGTGCCTGCTCATAGCAGATTCAAATGTTTTGGTTTTAACCACCAACCCTCCTGTCATGACTTGGTATTTTTTTTGTATAACATCTCTTTTAGCAAACTATACCTTTTATCACTGTTACTAAATCTCTGCATTTTGCCGTGTTTATCTTCTGCTTACAGAAGTGGACCTTATGCTAACTCAACCAAAATGTTATTTGACTGGATAATCTTATGAGGGAGTGAGTTGGCATAGTCCACCATCCTTTTTTATCCTGTGGAGATTGAGATGGTGCTTGGACCCAGAACAGAGGTTGCAGTGCAGAAGAAGGGATTTGACTTTAAAGCAGTCAATCTGTTCACTTCAGTGTTATGTGTTTAATTCAGCTGGTCTGCAGTGCATCTACAAACTGCCCTGCGGTGAGTGAAGCTCCTCCCGAACTGTCTTAAGTGCTGGGTTGAAAGCCAAAGGGAACTATTTTTGTTGAATCTTGTGTGGCAAAATGTGCAATCATGTGACGCATCTATTCAGTCCGAATCCCAACACTTTTGTGACCATTCCTACAGAATACCAGGACATTAAAGAGGTCTTTACTAAATTTAAGGCTTTAGTGCTTCCACTGTACCATCCTTGAGACAGCATGTCTACTCCAATGAGTGGGTGGTTGTAGTCTCTTCCCCTGAGCATAATAGAAAGAACTATACGGCATAAGTTAGTTGAAGTTAAATTAAGCTACTTTGGAGGAGAAGAAATACAGGGACCCATTTAATGAGTGTCTTAATAGGTGGCTGGAGCTTATACCATTTTCCTCTTCAGTTTTAGAATGATGGGAGATCACTGAGGTCATTTGCTGAATAGTACTGCCCAGCGTAAAGCCCAGTCTCTTGGGACAATTCAAAGAACAGAAAAGAAGCTCCGGAAGCTTTACGTCAGCCGCAGTAACATTAAGGACTTTGACTGCAAGACGGTCATAGAGTTTAAAGCCGAGTTAAGGCGGTTACACAAACAGCAGGATAGTGTCCTCCTTGTTGGGTGATGGAAGAAAAATGAGAAATGTTCTTCCTCCTTTTGAAAAAGCTGATTAACAGTCGCCAGGAGAGTTGTTTTACCATCCTTGGGAACCGATGGGGTTTTATGGATACTTCCCAGAAGCTGGAGGTTGCAACAGGGTTTTATGAAAACCTTTACATGGTAAAGGGGACAGACCCAGCAATAGGGCAGCTTCTTTTTTTGACGACAGCTGCGGATGAGCCACCCAGTTCTTACACAGGCCTTCTTGGACCCATCACTCTGGGAAAGCTCTCTGAAGTAAATTGGCAGAAAGTTCCAGGCCTGGACAGCCTGTCTACTCATGGACCAGACGTGTAGGTGCTTTGATTATCCACTGTCTAGAATCTACATCTCCTCCAGGGTAATGACTGCTTGTACTGAGGACAGACAGTTTGGCCCAGGACAAGATGCTTTCCAGGTGGACATCTTAGATAGGTTTGGCTTCAGTCCTTTGTTCCTCTACTGCAAATTGGTTAGTGTTAAATCAGCTCTGAGAGTGTTAAATTTAGCACTTTTTTAATGTGTACATCGCTCCACACTTGCAAGAGTCAAAATAACTGAAATAGCTCAACATAAAACACTTGCAGTGTTAAATTTTTAACACTTTTAGTGTCATATTCAGAACTGTTTTTTGTACACTTCTGCAATGTACAGGTAGAAAGCACTGTGTAATGTAGTCTATAAGACAAAATGTGATTGTTCTCTATTATTCACCACAGACTGCAAAAAAGAGGCCAAGTTGCTGTTCCCGTCTAACAACAGAAACAACCACCACAATGGTTGTCCTGGGAACAAATTTAAAACAATAAAGTCAGAGAAGATGTTTTGCACAGGAAGAGAGAACACTGATACTTACAGCTTGCATAATCACTCTTTGGAAGACTCTTTTGGAAGATCTAACCAGGTGACACAAGTCAACAGATGAATCAAGGTTTTTTGTGCTTCTTTGATAATCTGATTGAAAATTGCGTCCCATTTTTCAAGAAGCTTGGGGGACATTTCAGGTTCAAAAAGAAGCGTAAAGTCCCGATTAACCTTTTAAAAACATGCAGGCACAATAGCTATAAACACTGCATGTTGTATAAGTATACACAAAAATGATCACACTTTTAATATCAAGAAACCTTGGAAAGGAAGTGAAGATATGGGAACTTTGAAAGATGGCCACTTTGCAAGCATCCCTGTTGAGTTGTTGGTCCACATAAGTTATTTTCTGCCAACATGGGTTACCTGTATTAGTCAACATTGAAGTCTTTCATGAGACTCTATTGCAGCTCTTCCTCTGAACAGTTTTCAAAAGCCAGCTAAGGTATCCTGTTCCACTCTGACCATCATAGAAGTGTTCTTTAAATTCTACAATAAAATTTGAGGGCTCAAAACACCTGTCCTGAACTCAACTATCATGTGAACAATAAATACCAGACCACAATTCCAAGAGCGCACTGTGCTTCTATTTCCTGAGCTGGGATCCTCTTTTTAAAAAAAACAGACAAAATGGAGAAATATAGAAGTTGACTATGCTATGAACGTTTATAAATTAAAGGAAAACTATTCCTTACCCTTGAGTTTCAATCATATGAGCAACCAGTAAGTTTATCATTTGTCTGCTCCTGTCACCCTTAATGTCGAGTAAGGAAAGGAACAATCTATAGTGCAGAAAATTTTGCAAACTAATTTCCACGACTTGATCGTGAAAGCAATTAAAGTAAAAACAACATTAATTTTTAATGGCTATTAGCTTCAAAAAGCATTATGTAAAATATAAGCCCAAGGCATTTAAGACCTTAACCAGCGTTTGGGACCCTTACATTTTCTCAATCTGCAGTGTAGTTTCTAGGACATAAGTCCACAGGGTGAAAATGAACATTTTCTGGCTGCAACCTCAAACAGTAAAGGTTATGCTATGCTTTCTCAGCCTAGGTAATTATTTTTAGCTATTTCTTTTGAGGATTCAATTGTTTGGTTGCCCCTTTTCTCAATTCATTTTGGGCACCTTGAGGAAGCTATTCTGGGTTTTCACTGCACTCTGAAATTTTGAAGGACTGATAGTGCTTCACCACCGCACCCATTTTAAAACATCTGGACTGTCTGTACCCATTAGAGGTTCAGATCAATGCATCAGAAATAGGGTTGGCACAGTCCTGTCCCAGCTTCATGGTACACAACCTTGTGCAACTTTCACTGAAAGTTACTGTGAAATAAATCTTGTTAGTGTGCTTGATTCTGAGCTCTGTGTTCCAGCCTGTAAACTTTTCTCATCATTTAAAGTTTCACATTTCATTACTTTCAGCTGAGAAGAAACTTCAGCCATTTAATACAGAGATATGAAAAAGATACCTTCATATCCAATACAGCCTCTTACACTCAACAGATCTGCCAGTGTCTCTGTTTTCTTCTTGTTTGACACACAACACAGATAATTTCCTGATTCTCTTCACAGAAGAATAGGAATTTCTCTTCATGGAGATGACAGTGAGCTTCACTCTTCCCTAGGGTCACAATCTTTTGAGCAGCTTCAGCCTCGGTCATTTTCTTTAAGTAGACATCCACAATATTTTGTAAAATCAGGTTGTCATTTATGGAGGACTTCTTCCTGAACATGGGACATTCTCTACATGGCTTCTGTTCCCAGTTCTGCTGCAAACTGAAGATCTACAGAATCTGTGGCTGCATAGGATCCTTAAAGGTTTCAGAGCAAAACAGAACAACAGAGCTCATCAGTAAATTATCCTTCCGCTGTCATTGGAATGACTGTCTTGCTCCTTTTGTCAGACAGCATCATTTCACTATACAGTCCCTTGAAGCAGGACACACCACTGGACAGATGTGCCTGTATCATTATCAGGCATTTAATTGTTTGAAATTGTTTGTTTGTTTGTCTATTTGTTCTTTAGAGGCTCCTTTGTTTTTCAAGCCACAGACTTGTTTTTCACAGACTGAATTTTGGCACACAGGTATTCTGACCCTCAGTTAGGTTTTTGCGTAGTGAAGCTCAGTAAACTCATGAAAGGTTACTTACTTTGTACACTTGAAAATTCAAAAATTGCTTTCTGTCAAGGCGGGATGCAGGAGTAATGAATTTTCTCACGCCCCCACCCACACACCCACATGGCAGCGGACACCACACAAGGTACTTATGAGACGAAAACTGTAAAAAATAATAAGAAATTATGTACGACACACGTGCTGCACACATTAGTGTTGTAGGTAAGAACAGTAAAGTTTGGCAATGTATATATTTTTTTTCCCCTTTCTACTAGACTATGGTCCAGCGCACATCATTCTCTGTGGCATCTGTCTGTCCAACAGCACTAACAATACTTATGTACTGTATGCAAACACTTTAACAGTACAACACCTCTTATTTTGGCTCCATGGAGTAAAATTAGATATACAGTACTGTGCAAAAGTCTTAGGCATGCAAATTCAATGTCTGTTGAGAAGTACAGGTAGATTCTTATCCACCATCAGGGAGGTTTCTCATTGGTCCCAAATTCATTCTGCAGCCTGAGAATGACCTCAAACACCCAATCTCAGTCATACAGAACTATCTTCAGCAAAAAGAAGGAATCCTGCAACAGATGGTATGGTCCCCACAAAGCCCTGATCTCAACATGATCAAGTCAGTCTGGGAGGACATGCAGAGACAGTCAAAGTCTGCAGCAGAACTGTGGCCGGTTCCTCAAAATGTTTGGAAGAACCTACCAACCTCTACCTTAAACTGCATGCAAGTTTGCATAAGAGAACTGATGCTGTTTTAAAGGCAAAGGGTGGTCCCACCAAATATTGATCTGATTGAGGTTTTTTTTGTCTCCTGCACTTTTTAGAAGGTTTATTGATTAATAAGTATTCATGGCATTATTTCTGGAACCATCCTCACTTTATAGCATTTTTCCCACAGGTGCCTAAGACTTTTGCACAGTACTGTGTATAACATGCTATTACTTTGAACCGTTACATTGCTACACCTTTCTGTCCTGTGCAGCACCAAGTAACTCAGCCAGTTAATTCACTAACAAACACTGCTGCAGAAAAGAGTAAATTGCAAGTTGCTGTGTGTTTGACTTCGAAAGACCCTAATTACACTATTTCATTTCAATTTTATTTGTTGGCTCTAACAGTAGTTCTCAAAGTCAGGTATCAAAGATATCAGTGCAGACGTTCACCAGTTCATCTGCGTACTTCTTGAGGTTACAGTCTGTAATTCAGTCACTACTAGTAACACAGGAAGGTCTGGACAGACACCTGTGAGTGATTCTGAACACATGTCTACGTGTGTGTTCTGTCTTTTCGCGTGCCACACTTCTCCCCCACCAGAAACCAGTCGGAGGTGTTACCCAGGTGTCCCCAGTGTGTCAAGGCTGGGACTTCTTCTCTACATAGTGAAGAAGTCAGGGACAGCCAAGGAGGACCTAGACCAGTGGAGTATCTGAAACCTAAAGACTGCAAGGCCAGGTAACAATGGGTGATCCAGGCATTGGTGTCATTCATGGAAGCCAACAGAGGGCAGTATAGTCAGTAAAGAGTTGGAATCCCAATCCTAAGAGGACTGGAAGTTAGGATGGCCTATTTTATTGCAAAGCCTTCTTTTTCTGTGGTACTGTAATGATGTTCTCTCTGGGACAACTTCCGGCTAATGCACAGAACTGGGCGATCCACTCCATTTACCTCCTGAGAGAGGACAGCCCCAGGTCCTCTGTCTGAAACAGCAGTCTGCAGCACAAAGGGGAGTGCGAAATCTGAACAGGTCAAGACCGGCCCACCACAAACAAATTCTTTGATGGACTAGAAAGTGGTTTGGCACTGCTCCGTCCACTGGACCACCTCAGGGTTTCCCTTGCAGGTAAGGTCTGAGAGTGGGGCTGACAGCTGGGAAAAGTTTGGAATGAAGCATCAGTAGTAGTTAGAAAATGAACTTCACTTGCTTCTTGGTTTTGGGAGGAGGACAAATACTAATTGCTGCAGTCTTATTTATTTGGGACTGAACCTGACCCCTGGCCACAAGGAAGCCCAGATATCTCACTTGTCACCTTAGTCTGCTCAACAGTATATTTTCCTGGGTTTGCCATGAGCCCAGCATGTATTAGTGACAAGATGGTTCGGAGAGGCGTACGATGTCTTTGCCAGTCATTACTAAAGATGATTATGTGGTCCAGAGAACTGGTTGTATGTGGGGAGGAGAATTTTTTCCATAAGTCACTGAAGCCCAAAGGAGAAATTAACAAAGTATTGTAGGCCAAGTGGAGTCAAGAAGGTGGAGATCTCCCTGGACCATAGGGAGAGGGGGATGGTCCAATTTTGAGTAGTAGCGAGTTGTGTCTAAGCAGTCCGGGAGTTTGTCCACCCAGGAGGTTGGGTGTGCATCAAATGTAATAAGAAATTGTCCTTGCTTGAAAGAAAGAGCTGTTGTTAAGGCTGCAAAACAGTCAGCAGAACACCTGCAATACAGCACGAGATCTCCTTACCCCAAAGATGCTTTAGGTGGAGATACCATTTAGCTGATAGAAATTAGACAAACAAGTTGTGTATCTGGTACAGAGCTAAACAGGAAGCTGATCGTGCTCTACAAATACCACAAATTAACCTATATAATGTATAAGTTTTTTTGATCAGGGAGACTCCCGTCAGAGAGACTTTGGGTGGTGGGACTCTCCTTTCTCCTTCTGCGCAGAAAGAAATAAAGGTATTTTGTGAACACTTCATCCTACCTGTTTGATGAGTAATTCTGGACTCGCTTAAATGAATTTTCTACCACACTTTCAGGAAACCTCTTCAGCATCTTATCAAGGCATCAGGTTTAGCGGTGAGAGAGACAGCTACTCCATCCGTTTTTCAATTCCTGAATTTCTCCCATCGCCATCAGTTTGCCTAGTTCTTCCTTTACGAATCTCTGTTTGTCAACAGGCAAAGGCTTCGACTGACCACACCGGGTTGACGGTTCTACTTGGTGCTGGATGAGGTTGGTGCGGCCTGGGAGCCATGAAAAAACATCTGCAAACTTTGCTTGCAATTTCCTTATTTCTTATGACTGCAAGAATGACAAACTGAGTCACTTAACCACAGATGGCTTTAAAAAACCAAATTCGTGAACAGTTGATATCAGGATATGGGTGATGAGTGTAAGTGTAATGCAAAAGCAGAGTAACATGTAACATACTGTAGCTTTCTGTCTCCGTGGTGCAGCTGTGAAACAGATCAACAGAGGGCGCTGCAACCCTATTAAATGAACAATAGCTGCAGCCTTCAAAATGCATTGTTAGGGGGTGATGGTGTATTTTGAACATTTAGTTATTTACTTATGTGGCAACTGCATTTCCTTTTGGGCTGAAAACGCCACTGTCTGTCTGAACCCACAAGTTTTGCCTCCATCTCCTTTCTTGAGTTTTAAAACTGAAACCCAGTAGCGTTTGACATCAGGCCTTTTTTTCACGAATCATTATTTCTTTTAGTCACAAACATGCATGGGCAGTGTATGAATGTACACGTATGCAGTTAACATTATAAATCTTCATAGCGCAGAACGCCCTTCTGGTAATGAGAATGAGTAAGTATGGACACTTGAAGAACTGCATTATGCTTTTATCATCTGTGTTAAGTATGTTGCCACACTAAACCTCTGGCTGTTAAACCTGGCTTCTAGATTTGGTTTTGACATAGATCTGCGGGTGCAATCAGCTACATAACATCTGGCAATTTTAGTTTTGGGATTTAACAACCAAGAGCTCTCATAAGTTCCCACAACCAAAGTTGGTAACAGTGCTAACCTGATTCACTTAGAAGAACCTCAGTCAGGCTTGAGAAGACTGACTGAGACCCTGCTCTGATCAAAATCCTAAAAAGTCAGATTAACCGCATCTTTAGCACCTCACGGCTGAGTCCTCCAGAACTGTCTGTCAACAGCTAACATCATAGTTATGTTGACTTGAAAAACACAGCTTCTATTATTAAACTGCCTGTCCTTTTATTTGCAGTAATACCTCTTAGGAAGCTTGAAAGTACTGTGAGTTGATAAACCTCCATCCATCGATTATGATCAACCACTGGTCAGGGTTGTAATGGTCCGGAGCCTATCCTGGAATCATATCCTGGGCGCCAGGCTATGAAATTAAATGGTGGATGGGGCGCCAGTCCATCGGAGAGTTGATACTCAGTTTATATCAATTTTTATTACATGTTGTTCGATGGCAGGGTAATAATAAAATACACATCCCAGTATGCATTAGCTGAACCTGTAGGACCACAGTGTGACAGCAAAGTGAGTGCCCCTGGTTCTCAAAGTGTCTTCTGTGTGCAGTCATCTTTTTTAAAGTGCTGTTCTCACAACCAGTTTGTCTTGCATACTGGTAAGAACCAGCACTTCTACGTTTTGCTGTTTTGAAATTAAAGTTTTAATCAGTAAATTATTGTGAGTTTATAGCTCTGAATCTTGATCACAGGCAGTCCAACCACACCAGGTCCATAAGTTTTTATGTGTAAGATGCTGGGATGTCTGAAACAGTATCTTTAGAGTAATAAAATCACAAGTGAAATATGTACTATTGTTTGCAAAGGGTTAGTAATAGGGTTATTCAACTTCCATAAAGTTGAATTCAGTGTAAGTTATTTTTAATACATTAATAGATGGAGATTTTTACAAGTGGAAGTAGGCATAGATGGTCCACCACTTCTGTGACTTAAAGTGGTTTATGGACCATGGGGCTTTGAGAAGTATTGCTAGAGTCATGAACTGAAATGAAATAGTGTAATTAGGAGAAGCACAGAGGAATCTCACTCATCTGTGGTGGTTCGATGGGGTTTGGTGGAAGGTGGGGAGGCAGTGAGGGGTGTGTAGGATCAGCCAGAAGCCTGGCTGGTTTCTCAGGGCTGTATTAGGGCTGGTTAATAATGCATGGGCCTTTGACACATTACCTTGCATTCCCAGTTGAGGGGAGGTGAGTAGAATTACACCCCCACAGGCTGTGGCACCGCAGCAATCCTCGGCAGTCAGCCAACAGAGCCGCCGTCTCATTCCCAGTTTCCGCTGGGTGCCTGATGAAGGTGGAGTGCTTTAATGCAATCCTATTTTTCCTCTGCACAGCAGGGTGCTGCATTCCATCAGTTAACACACAGGGCAGCACCAGAAGACAGGAAGAGAGGAAGGGGGCCAGGTCTACCCACAGCTAAAGGAGGGGTCAGAGGGGTGAGAGAGCTAACCCCTGCCTAAATTTAACCGCAGCCTGTAATGACGCTGCTGTCCAATGGATCATCTTCTTGTCCTGCTTTTTTATGAGGTCGCCACTCCCCGGGGTTACAATGGACTAAAGAGGGGCATCAGACCACCACACCCACCCCCTTGAGGTGACCCAGTGTCCAACTGACACCACCCACAGGAAGGGCCAGCTGCTGTTATGGAATTTTCTTCCAGTGACAAAACTATTTACTCTGAGCTGACTGACAAAACAAAATGTTTCTTTCTTCCTCATTACATTCCCCTGTATTAGGTTCTTCTGCCTTAAACTACGTCCTGACAGGCCCCATCACCATGAAAGACAAAAGTGTCAAGATTTTGCCTATAATTATTACACCTCGCTGCTGTATTAATGAGTTTGTCAGTAGAAGCCATGGCAGGACTTTGATAGATAAATACCCCACTGCTGAGCAAACAGAGGCAGATCAGAGCAGTTGAGCTGTGTGCTGCACTGCAGACTGCCGGTACCATAAAAGAGGCCCATGAATTATTTATTCAGAAATATGAGGTCATATTTTATTGAAGGCGTTGAGCTTAGCCCCAGATCTCTGATCATGCATCAGTCTTGGCTTGCCAAAATTAAGAACCACCCATTGGGGAAACGCAGCGTGGGTGAAAGCACGGGAGCCAGCAGGTGGACCACCTGACAATTTGTCAATGGGACCAATGATCTGCCAGCTAACACACCGCATTAATCTGGAGCGTAACGTCACTGGCAGCTCGGACTCGGACACGCTCTGAAGTCACTGGTGTTCTCCTCTTTTTTGCTGAAGCAGAATGCATTTTTTTACAAAGCAAAAATCTGGCGTTTCTCTGAGCAGAGAAGTGATTTAATTCTCATTTAATGTGCTATTATATCCCCATTTTAATTGTGTGCTGCAGTCATTTTTCTTCCTCCTGTCCTCTGCCATTGTAATGTTCGCTCCTGTATGCTGTGAAAAGTTTATCTGAGTGCAGAAGGAATTCTGGGAGCTGTTTGCATTAAATTTAGATCTAATAATCAGAATTCTTCACTGATCTATGTCCACGTCAAACCTCATTTCACGACCACTGTCTTCACATGTTGGTCTCAACAGGATTTAGTGAGATGTTTCATGGCAGTGAAATGTTGCTACTACCACAAAAACTGCTCACCCTAAAATTCAGACTTGCCAACCCCCTTACCCTTTACTCCAGCAGTGAACTTCACCCCAAAGAACTTCACACCAACAACCAAAATGTTTGAACTAAATAATTTCTGAACTAAATAATATATTTTATTGTAATAGTCATTTTAAAAAATAGTACCAATTATACTCACCGCCAACATTCTTGGAGGCAGAACTCAATACTCCTGTATTGACTCACCTCTTCAAGGGTGTCAGGAAGAAGGGAGAAACGTGGCCCACAGAGGTGAAGAAATCACCTCTTATTTTGGCTCCATGGAGGAAAATTAGATATACAGTACTGTGCAAAAGTCTTAGACATGCAACTTCAGTGTGTGTTGAGAAGTACAGGTAGA
>UFQX01001590.1:0-30984 GCA_900497675.1 Arapaima gigas | reverse complement strand
AGCATTCTTACTTTGCAGCATTTTTCCACACCTGCCTAAAACTTTTGCACAGTACTGTACATGCAATGCTGCGTGAAGGCTGCTGAGGCTTACTCTTATCAGTGAATTGCAGAAATGAAAGGAACTGTTGCCTGCTGTGGTTACTGAGACTGGCTTGTGTAACACTGTGATTAATGTGAAACTCTCACCTACAGAAGGATGTCCCTCTCGCTGCTCCTTGGATATAAAAGCGTGTCACTCATCTTTGTCTTACCTGGAGCTAAACAATGTGCAATAAGGAGAAATATTGTAAATACCAACTGCATAAGCACAAGTGAGAATTCATACAGAAAATTAATAAAGTCCACATGTTGCTCTGGAATCTGGTGGATGTAGACATTCCAATGTATAATGTTGCACTAATAAAGTATATTTATTGATTAAAGAAGGTCTGCTGTTGTATGTTTGTCTTGCTTTGAACCATATTCCAGGTTATGGCTCCTTCTGATCTTCTTTGCCTTGGCTGTGATACTTTAAAACTCTGGCTATTTGACTGTCAGTGATGTACAGATATGGCTGTGGAGATCATTTCTGTACTCTGGAACTCAATTACACATTTTTTTCTGTAATATTTGCAGGACGTGTTATGGAGAAGCCAGAGAAAGTTAAGAAATGGACTCAAATTATGTTTTTTCTTTGACACCTCTATCAATTTACAATTTTGAGGCATTTTTCTGGGGCATGTTATAGCAAGTACCTTGTTCTGTGATGCCACAGTAGAAGGTGGGAATTAACCTGGGTCCCTAGATGGAAGGCAGTAGATCTAACCACCACATTGGTACTAGATATTCATAAATAGAAACTCATTTAAATGGCCTAATTTTATGTTTTGGAAAACAATACAAGTCTGGTGAAACAAATCTTTTCTTTCCAATTTAATCTGAATTAGGGAGCTTTACACTGTTTCAATATCATGAATTTAACTGTTCAAGAACATGTTAAAGGTCACCTCAGGGTCCTGATTGTTATAGAGCCGTATGTGCATTCCCTTGTTTTTTTAAAAGTAAAAAAGTCACAACACCGAGACAGTAGCATTATGCAGTTTTGCAAGTTCAAAACAATGACCAGAGCTTTTATAATTTATCAAATTTATAATGCAGGCTCAATGTTACAGGAGTTGTTAGATACTTGAGTCAACTGGATATTTGTAACAGGAGCTTCTGCTGTGGACCATGGCAGTGACATACATTTCCTGCCCAAATATGTCAGAAAATTCAGTCTTGAATATGTTCAGCAAAACCAGAATGTGTGTTAAGAGGCATGTGGAGGAGGACAAGTTGATATTTTATGACTTGAATGAACACTGGTCCAGTAAGGTTGAATTTATTCAAGTTGTGCATCATTCTTTACCTCAACTAAGAGTTGTGAAACCTGAGAAGTTGTAAGTAAAACTGTAAAAAGCCCTTTTGCAGTTACACTCACTGCTCTACTACACTACTTTTACAGAGGTAAAAGTGTCTGCTGGTTTTCAAATCGTCTGACCTTGCACTTTCTGTGTTCCACCACATTGGCCTGACCTTGCACTTTCTGTGTTCCATCACATTGGCCTGGTCTGGAACAGGGGGAAGAAAGGCTGCATTAGGAGGCAGTACTGAGGATCATGTGGACAGGGAGGTGAGACTGTGACAACGTGGCAGCCAGCGGATATGTGTGACAGTGTCTGCCTCAAGAACAGAACTGGGTGGGTACAGGCTGTTTACCCTGATGGGTGGGTAGACTGTGTGTCTTACCAGAGGATGTCCTAAGGGCCCGGAGCTAAACGTTTACACCAGGGACTTCTAGTCTCAATGGCATAATAAAATGCAGAAGGTCTGGGAGTGGAGCAGATGAGTAAATACAAATTGCCAACTCCATGCTCAAATGCTTACCCAAGGTGTCTTCAACTCTGACTTTTAAGTTTATGTTAATCTCTTTTAAAATATTAAACTTTATATATTGGTCAAGATTGCCAGCATTGATTTGAGCAAGGAAATCTCCTTGACACTATGTTGGATGTGTTTTAGCTAAGATTAACAGGACAATAAAATCAGCGAAATACATTTTTAATCATCAGATTACTCTGAATACTGATTATGAAAATTGAGTTTAAATGAAAAATACTGCTTTTCTAAGAGAGTGAGAGAAATGTCACAAATGAACAATATACCACTGTCAATGTCAAAACATTAATTTATTTTTCATGAGCAGAAGAGAATAGATTTAAATCAGTGCTATGTTCACCAAAATAGACCTCAAAAACACCCATATAAGCTAGACATCAGTCATAAGTCATAAAACTGAAAAATTAGCATTCGTTAAACTGATTCATCAAATAAGGATTTAAAATTACCTAATGTTTTTGGCTACATCATACTTTCAGTAGCCTAAGCATTTATGTTACCTATTCAAGACAAAACTGTCATTTTTACCATTCAACTGCAGACTAACCAGAAGTGCAGAAAGTGTTTGCCAGATTTTTCATTCCCTTTACTGTACTGTTGGCAACAGCCAACCTGTCACTATGTGTTGGCCTCTGTTGACAGCTGACTTACTTTGGCACTGCTACCTTACACCAGGATCCAAAACAAAAAAACCTGTGCTGCTTAAACTGCAATTAAAAACACGAGGATTAAACACATGGCAGCTCAGCAGGCCGCACTGGTGCCTCACAGCTCCTGGACTGTGTGCTCGGATCTCAGTGTGAATTGGATTGAACCTCAGTCTGTGTGGAATTTGTGTGGGTTTCCAAAGATATGTGTCTCAGGTTGTAGTGTGTGTGTGACAGAGCAATTCCCTGCCACCCTGTCCAAATGGTACCCAGTTTCATGTCCTCTGCTTCTAGGATAGACTCTGCATCATCTCAACCTTGCACTGGACAACTGGGTTACTGAAACAGATTGAGAGAGTAAAAACAACATCGAGCTCCAATTTTTCATTTTCAGTCCTAATGGACATACAATTTTTTCCCCATTACATTTAAAAAACAGCTGAAGTGTAGACAGATCTGTTAATTCTATGTCCTAGAGTAAGGTACCATTATCATTATTATTACTGTAGTGGTGTATACTTAAATATAATTAAATGGAAAATTGGCCCAAGAGGTCAAAGCAGTACAATTAATATGAAGGATGATTACTGTTGTGTGCCTTTCGTGTCAGCTGTCATGGGCCTTGGAAGCGAGCAGACAGATGCTGCATGAACAAACCCTGAACAGCAGTACAATGGAAGATGGATGACTGCTGTGCCCCTGAGTTGTTTCTGTTTCCAGCTGAATGATACCCAAGTCCAGCCTCATCTTCTTAAACTGGTCTTCTCAACTTCACGCTCTTGGCACTTTGAAGAATCAATAGATAACGTACCTATGTGGGGCTGCTATTTGGCATAGAAACTACTGCTGAGGTATATAGAGACAGAGCAGAAAACCATCTCCTGACAAATTTGCTTACATTCAAACCAATTATTACTCATCAATATTTGGTTTTTACAATACTAACCTTTGTCTAATTGGTACTTCTGGGATATCTATGAATATTTTCTTTTTACCTGTCACCCAGTGACTCCAGGATAGGCTCTGGACCACCATAACTCTGACCAAGGACAAGTGGTTAAGGATAATGCACATAGATAGATGGATTTTCTAGCTAATTCTGACATTTAAATCATATTTACTTAGCAATTGCTTTCCTTCAAATGCTTTTCTCCATGTTGTACTACAGGCTATAAAAACCTTACCGCTTAAGGGTGGAAATAGTCACCTACAGTGAGAATGAGCTCCTTCATTGTGGGGAAAGAATCTACCACCTTCTCTGAAAACCATCCACAGTCTATCACAAAACATTAATTGTGTTTAACATGAACAGATCTAATACTTTCCACTTTCCACCTGTAAGCAAAGTGAACCTCAGTCATCTTACTGGATGAAATGAGGACAAGATTCCGAGAAACCTGGCAAACTTGAATTTGTACATAATCTGATGACATACCCTCAAACATGCTCATTGCTCCAAACAGACAGCACAAGTGAAATGGGAGGCACCAGCCCTTCGCAAATGTGATGGTTTGTGTCTTTAAACCTTGGAAATTATTTTCTGCTAGACTGGAACATGTTGGAGCCATTATGTTGGGGAGATACCCAATTCAAATTGTGTTGTTGGAGCAATTCTGGGTTGGAGATGTTCACATGCTGCAGAACAGGACAGAGATCAGTCCCAGGAGCAGAAGGGCTTTTGAAGCAGCCATCTCTGAGGCCCAGTTAGTGAACTTGATTCGACCCTCCAAGGCTGGATGGACCCTCTTCTTTTCCATAATGTAGTCAGCAACAACACTGATATCGAGGTCCCCTGGAAGGACAAAAAAACAGGAAACTCTTACTGCTTTGTGGAAACCTTCATGGAAATAATTATGTTAGTCTCAAAGGTAATACATTTTCTTGGGAAATTGAGAAACATTTAGTTTTGCTTAAAATACTTAAAACTTGGCGTTCCTTTTCTTTTTCTCTTTTCACTTGGCTTTTACCATCATTCTTAACAAAGTCACTCTCCCAGTAATTGCAGGGAGAAAAGCACCTGGCCCTTCACTACTCAGCAACTGCTCAAGCCTGATTTTGCTTTCACTATTTGTCTCTGTTTATAAACCATTGCTGAGCTTCCAACTGCTTGATCAAAAAAAAAAAAAAAACAAGCAAAACTTGAAACACATGAAGAAGGTTCATTTGGGAAGAGATTTTGTTAGAAGCTTATTGGAATGTCAGCATATAAATGTTTCTATGACTACAGACTTCCACAACACTTGTGAGCCCCAGTTACCAGCAAGTGAGAAGATCAAAGATTATATTCACGGTAATATTTATAGGAAATAGTAATCTCATTGCATTCACTGTGACCTGGCTCTTTCATGTTAAAATGCATACATTAACAAGCTTGATGTGCTCCAGACGGTTGACCTCTCCATCACAAGCCTGGCATCAGTATATTGGTACTTAATTCCCTCTGGGACTTAAATTATTCATTTGTTTGTTGGTATGCTTGTATGTCACACCTGCTTTACTGCTACAGCCTTGGGGCATAATTGCTCAGTGGCCTGGAATACGGTCTAAAGCTCCACATAAATGTCACCTGTCATGGTGGACCACAGAGGTTCGTACCTCAAGGCAGTGTTTTCCAACTACAAGTGCAAATACCTCACAACCCTGAAGTCTCAAAAATAACCTCCAAAGTAAGGTCTCATACCTCGTTTTTCCTCAACACTTTACGAAACACGTATCTGCTAAATACTCCTAAAAGACATGTTCTCCTACTTAACAGATGTTGATTCTGATTCTGACATCTGTGCATCTCTAAAAGCCTATTAAAATGTTTCAATTCAGCTTTTCATTGATTTTTCCTGCCACTGTAATCCCGTTTCATTCGATTTCCCCCTTGAAATCCCTTGGGTGCTTTGGCCCATGGAAAACATAACAGCTGTTAAAGGTATTGTCAGAGCACACTGCTGAGCTTCACAGTAACTCCTCAAAGTTGAGGGTTTCCACAACAAGAAGAAAAAACAGACTGCTCTGGTTTGCTACATTGCCTTACTGTTACTTCCTTGTCAATCTACATGTTGTAGTTCCCATTTCTCTAGAGGCACCTGATGCTTATTTCTTATGCTTACCACTGTCATGTTTCAGCTTCTCTTGCTTGATCATTGAGAAACCATCTCCACCTTCAACCAGATATGACGGCACGACTAACTTGTAGACCTGCTGAGGGTCCAGCAGCTCATACTGAGGCACTCGGCACTGGGTGCAGAGGATTTTTATTTCCTGTACACGATTCCCTGGAGGGCTTGACAAGTCAAATTTAACTTGGATCCCTGCCAGAGGAAAGACATGAGTTTAAAGACCATCCCAAACCACTTACCACCTACAGCATGGAGTGGCTCTGAAAGTTTATTGCCCTTTTAGCCCATGAAGACAAAATGCAGATACCTGAGACTTGGAGGAATTCCCCACTGCTACCTCCATATCTTCTGACTGAATGTTCAAAGGCACTTTTCAGCGTTGACCCCTTCAACTGAACCAGGTCGAAAGTGCCTCCAAATGGCATGACGGCAATGAGGTCTTCCATAGTAATAGAACCTATGGAGCGACAGAAGGTAGACTCATGCTTAAGGACATGAACTGCAACTTAGAGGTTGACAGGTCAAATCCTACTAATCCACTTGTTCTGCAAAAAGCACTTCAGCCAAATTGCTGTAGTAAGACACAGAATGGCTGAAATTGTGTTGCTTTGGACAGCAAGCATCTGCAAAGGTACTGGACTCTATCACGCCTTCACCTAGGGTCTTCTACGTACCATTTCGGCTGCGCTCGTTGATAGGGGCTCGAATACCACCTCCATTCAGGATGGAGGAGCTGACATGGTTCCACTGGACCTCGTCCGCATACTTGATATTGTGATGGACCTACCCAAGTGAAAATTTGTTTAGCGAAGCTCAACAGAGCAGACTAAAAACCATGGTAATGGAATGGGTATGAATCCCACAAGTGTAGAATAGGAATTCACAGCTGGGTTTGATATCACTAATGATCCATGAAGGTAAGCAGAAGAGAAAATAGCCATATGTGCATCTGGTGGATCACATATATGTAAAAAATGGATAGAGTTGCCTTTTGAATTTAACAGAAAAATGGGAATTAATCCTGTCTCATCCTGGCCTCATCACAGCTCCATAGACTCCATGTAAACAATTCAAGTCGTACTGTATGACACGACAGGCACAATTGTTTGTGTTTTTACAAGCAAAAATACACCCACGGTTTGGTAATCCATGGCTACGAAGAATAACATGCAACAGAGACACAGCCATACCCAAATGTTCTTAATCATACCCAGAAACACAGGTATGTAGTAAAAACTTTTCAAGACACCCAAAAAACGATCCTGACAAAAACTCACCATGGCATCACAGATAAGATTTCCTAAATTGCATTCCCGGAATCTGCATTCTTCAAAGGTTCCATTCAGGTAAACCAGAGTCTGACCAACAACCTGAGAGGAGTAGTTGGAAAGCTGCTTCTTCCACTCATCCACTTCAGCACGGATGCCAGGATCTCACAGAGAAAAGGGAAATCAGTTGAAATGTAAACATGCAGAATAGCAGATGATGTTCAAGAAAACTCTCAGAAAACATTTACAGTGAGGCTGGAAAAACTGAGACAATTTGCCAAGGTCATAAATTTGGCTGTCTGCTAAAAATTCTGGTACAAATGGGGAACAGAAAGGTTTAAGAAACATGTCAGAGAATTTCCTTTGGGCAAAATTAATCATGACTTATGGGTGGGACCACAGTGTCACTGGGTAGAATTGCTGCATCACAGCACCTGGACTGTTTGTGTGTAGGAGTCTCCCCATAACTGCGTGGGTTTCTTCCAGGTACTCTGGTTTCTTCCCACAGTTCAAAGATGTGTTTCAGGTCAAATGGTACCTGTAAATTGCCTGTAGTGTGTGCATGTGTGTTTGAATGGATGTGTCTGTGGTCACCCTGTGATAGACTGGTGTCCCACCTAAGCCAGTTCCATAGCCTAGTGCCCCTTCCCTCCAGGATAGGCCCTGAACCCCAGTGACCATAATCAAGAGAAGTGGTTAATGAAAAATGATGGAAATGAACAAATTGCCCATTTTGTGTTTGTGTGTGCGTGTGTGTGTGTCTGTCTGTCTGTCTGTCTGTCTGTCTACCTTCCTACCTACCTACACTGTAATATACTGGCATTCCATGCAGGGCATAGACTCCGGGCCTACTGACCAGTGCTTCCCGGATAAGCGCCAGACCACTGCGATCCAAAGTACGACAAACATTTAAGGGTAAAGGATGGATGGATGATTTATCAGCATAATTTCCCTTAAAAAATTTTTGAATGGTTTTCTCCAGGAAAATATCACCTGGCCATGTCCTATTACAGGTGCAATTCACTTCTTACCCTCTGGCACGCTGCTGTTCAGCAGAATGGGACTGCCTTTGGACTCCACAACATTGCCAGCATTGTCGAATGTCACCTTCAGGTGTCCCAGGTACTTCCCAAATGCATAAGCCTGAACAACAGGGACGTTACGCCCATTGTCTGATTTCACTATGAAGGGGTATGAGCCGGCAGGGACTTCTGTGGATGGGGGTGTCTGTTGATCTAAAGAAAATTAAATATGTTTTTGAGGGTATTAGGTTTGGTAAATGCTTAAGCTACAGCTAGTCCATGGACTGAACCAAAATATACACAGTACCAATCAAAAGTATGATAATGCTAGTTTCCTATGAGGCAGTTAGTGGACAAGTCTGAGCTGACACATCTTTCTAGCTCTTCTAAACCAGTTCCCAGAGATGTAGGACACTTATGGGTTTCACTGGTATCACTCTTCTGTCCAGTTCGTCCTGTACAAGTGCTTTCCAAGTTTCCCAGGTCCAGCTCACACTTTTCTCTGGTACAGCAACCAACATACATTTTCTGATCTATCCTATCAACGCGTATCGATTTTCTGATTTTAAAGGTTTCTTTAAATACAGTGCAGAATAATTCCATATTTCTCATCTGCGAATTCAGAACAGCAGATTAAGTTGCATTTTACTAACGCTGTCCATATTAACTTAGTAACTAATACTACTACTTTCTTAAATCAGGTCTGAGAAATACAGGGTGATTCAGACAGAACTGAACATGCACACATGTAGTACTCAGTAACCCAGTAAGACAGAAATATGCACTGTATTCAGCATTTTCAGGGTCAAAAAGAACCCGAGCTGCTTTAAAAATTGGTTAGATGTCAGAGAAGCGCCGTATACCTGTGTAACATATTGTGTCAATTAAGCTGAAATAAAAAAGCACACAAACATACACAGGCTTACAGTCCGGCTGAACAATTGTGTGACTTCTTGGTGTGTTTTTGAAGGATTGCTACTGTAAACAGATGCAAACAAATCTTTCTCTTCTGTTCTGCACTTGGACAAAACAGCTTTCCTTTACTTAACATTTTACTGCAAAATGATAAGAAAAATGATAAGAACAATATGTAACGCAACAGATGATCGACGAGACAGGATGAAATGGCAGGATGTGGAGTTGAGCAGCCAAATATCAGAAATGCAAGTGTGGCATCAGAGGCGATTGTTAGCTGTGAGTTGCAATGTAATGGACTGAATAAGTGGTGATACAGTTCATGCCAAGAAGCGAGGGAAGGCAGCTTTTTGGGGGAAATAGCATAGTGGCAAATCCCTTCTGCCACAGCATGTAGCCAGATGTGAGGTGGGTGAGATAACAGGGAGAGATAATGGGGTAAAACTTTCTTACCTGGATAAAGGAAAGTGTTGGTATGTCCTCCTATCACCACATCAACCCCCTTTACTTTCTTGGCAATTTCTTTGTCTGTTGCAAAACCAGAGTGTCCAAGAGCAATGATCTTGTTAACACCCATAGTGGTAAGTTTGTCAACCTGAATCTGCAGGGCTTCGATTTCATCCTGGAAAAGCAGGTGTGGACCTAGAGGGTGCAAAACACATTTATCATTTATCGTTCAACAGGCCTTTGAGTTTAACCGTCATCCTTCCCATACCCCCACGTTTACTGATCATTGTTCAAGCGTACCCCCAAATTAAATGGTGCATCCTTCTGCAAAGCCTCACCTTACAGCAGATGCTCATTCTTCAGCATAGTTGCTACCTTAATGTTCAGTTTTTAGCAGCAGGTAGACTAGTGACTACAGCCGCCTTGTGTAAGTAACTGCAAGTAGCTCAACTTTAAGTTTGTAAGTCACTTTGGAGAAAAGTATCATCATGATTAAAAAATAAATAAATAAATAAAAGCTCCAAGGTATATGTTCATTTTAGTTTCTGTTCCTTCATCATAACCCCAATGTGGACTGCATTTCAGTTTGGCCTCCTGTCACCAGACATAACAGAAGTAATCAGACTATAGGTATGCAAGCATAAAAACATTTGCTGTTTCTCAACCAGTTCTCTGATCCTTTCATGTAAAACAATTTTGAGTATGTTTTTATAACCTGGGGGGGAAAAGACAACTACACAGTTTATCAAACGTGAAATTAATGAATGATTTATACCTGGCATCGATAGTGCTGGCGTTTCCTTGGACGTGTACCCTACTACGCCCACTTTTTCTGAGCCTACAGTCAGTATCTTGTAGGGAAGGTAGTGGCCCATTATCTTTGAAGCCAGAGTCTCGTCTGGCTTGATATTGGCGCTGAGAACTGAGAAGTTCACACTTTGCAGGAAAGGCGTAATCAGGCCATCCACTCCGTTATCAAACTCATGGTTTCCCAGTGCCTGGAATTCAAACAAAATTAAAGAAAGTTAGATGGCTTAAATGTATATGTTAAGGATATTAACATCTTGCCTTGTCAGTTGTAAGCATTCTGTTTTTGAATTCAGCAGTGTGGCCCATAGTCGTCTTGGCAGGAAATTTGAACTATGCACAGAATAAATTTCAAAAGGATTGCAGTTGAAAGGCACAGCTGGAGATCTACAGATATCATACTGATCGATCCAGGGGTTTGTCCCCACAAATGCAATGTCGTGCCATGTTCTACCACAACTCAGACCAGAACAACTCAGAACTTTATATCTAATGCTGGACTTCTGGCTCTCAGCATTTTTTTCCTTCAAGCTCGAGTTTACGAGCTGCCATGTATGAACTCATAATCTTTAAATCTGTGTCCTCAGCTGCTCTTAAGAGCAGCGTCACTCTCTGATCTCAATTGCAGATGATGTAGTTGGTCTGTTGTGGTTTACAAAGGCTGCACTGTAAACACCAGTTCCTGTAAGTAAAGCATGTCTGTCTTGTGAGTGAAAGAACATGGCCCTGTGATTCCTTTCTCACAAACATTATATTATTTAATCAACAATTTTATCTGCTTTCCTCCATCAGCACATCTTTCAAAAGATGTCATTTTAAGTTCCATTTTATAGCAAAATTATTATTGTTAAACTTTATATATCTGACTAACTATGATGAATTAGAGTGTAAGTAAATTTTACCATCATCAACCCATTTATACAGCCAAATATTCTTACTGTATCAGTTCTGGGTTGGTCAAAGGTACTATAGCAAGAAGGGGGATATGAACCAAGAACCTTCACACTGCAAAGTAACTGTAACCCCTAAGCTTCTGCTACCTTATATATGTTCAAACAGTGTCCTATTTATACCAAAATAACATATTTTAGAAATGCAGATATTTAAAACGTTGCAGATCAAAAAGCATTCCATTGTACTTTTTGAAAAGTACAATGAACTTTCAGTCATGAACTTTCCACTCGATCGAACTGATGCACACACGTCTCTAACTACACCGTGCAGCCAACACAAAAGCTGTTCATTATTATGTAAATTATTATGTTGGTTAGAATCTCACTTCTGCCTTCATCGAGGCACGTGCAGCAAATTGACTCGATCAGAACACCTGCTCTAAGAAGCCATACAAAGAGCGAAGTTCTGATCGTTTATTTGTGTACAAAGTTATGTGCAACGGTACATTAGTGTGTGTACCAGCCTGTAAGTGACTCACCATGGCGTCGTAGCCCAGCCTGTTCATGAAGTGGGCCGCCTCCTTGCCCTTGAAGAAGTTGAACCACACGGTGCCCTGGAACTGGTCTCCCGCGTCCATGAGCAGCACGTTGGGCTCCTTGCTACGGATCTCCTGTATCTTGGTGAATCTTCGGGCCACCCCGGCGAAGCACTCTCCCACCTTGGTGCATTTGCCCGAGTCGCGGTTGGTCTCTTCGACGCGCGCGTGCACGTCGTTGGTGTGCAGCAGAGTGAGTTCGAATCCCGCCGCTGCGCAAAGCGCGTAGGCGAGGAAGAAGCACAGGGCAACCCGCAACGCTCCCTCCCGGCTGCGATCCATCGGAGCTCGTGTGAGAAAGCGACTGCGACTCGGAGCACAGTGCGTGGCAGCGGGAGGCGGGGTTGCCCTCAGACCGCCCGGTGTAGGGTGTAACATCCCTCCAGCAGGACGAGAGCGTCAGCACCCTCATTTCCACAGAAATCTTGAGCGTGGTGGGGGGGCGTCTGGCTTATTGGGGTTATCGCTGAAATGTCACCGTGTCCGGACTAAAATGTTCGTGGATTCCGAACACATTTACCCTGAAATGTTAATATAACGACTTCCCGCCCGTTGCAGGTTCCGTTAAGTGGTTCCTGAATGCGGGTTGCGCTCCTCTCTTATACTGCAACACTGTAGTCAAGGCTCCCTGGCGGGCAGGAAATGACCTGGTAAAGGTTGATAAAAGAAACCACGAAAGATGTCTTTTGTTTCTCTGTATGAGACAATACATATTCCCAAACAGAAGAGGAAGTTATTTTAAACGAACATACAGTTCTACTTCACATATTTAAAAATCGATGCAAAACACTTTAAAAGTAAAAATGTGCACATATACCCTAATTCTAACGAGGAATGAAACATAGTCAAACACATTAGAATATTTAAAACTAAAAATGCAACAGATTCGAAGCTATAAAGCAGCATAGCCAATTTTGAACAGAAAGCCTCTCAGTTATTTGATCTTATGGTTTGACTTTTTCTCAGCCAGTATTCGGTACCTTTTAAATTTTATCTTTGTTCATTTAGCCGATGCTTTTCTCCAAAGTATAGTGACACACGGCTCAAAAAAAGTGCGTTTCACCAGTAGGCAGAGGCACCGACACAGAGATGATTCTCAATGTACAGGCAGTTAGTGAAATAAAACTGTTTGTACGTAACAGGTGTAACTGAAAAAGGTTTTCAGAAGTGTTTTCAGAGCTGTCTTGAATATTGAGGGAGATTCAGCAGCGTTCAGGTTTTTGGCCCGCTTGTGTGTGGGACCAAACTAAGCCAGAGGTGGAAGATAGTAGAGGTTCAGATTCAGCAGGTATCAGGGTGTAGATACATTGATGTGCTTGTGGGCAAGAAGTCTTGAAGATGGCAATGTGCAGTTGTAGGAAGCCAGTAGAGAGGTGAGAGGAGAAATGTGTGAATGCTTTGGCAGGTCAGATACAACCCATGCAGTCTGCTTTTCCATGTGTTCGGGTAAAAAGACCCTTTGACTCAAGCCGTCTTTATTCTTTCCTCTGGATACTCATCAGTGTTTTGCTATGGTTTTCCTTATGCTACTTGAAATGTCTGTTTAAACAGGAAGGGATGCTTCTGAAGTGATACCACCCCATTTTCAGAATTCATGACTCATATGGCTAGCACTGATTCACTTTAGGGCCCTGGATACATGGCTCCCAAGGATATTGGCTGTGCTAAGCTTTACTGTATATGGCCACCAGCCTTATTTTGACAGCATGGTTGACACTTCACCCCCATTCAGGATTAAGAGCCTATATAATGTACAAATATTATGACTCCATAGTTGCATCTATCTTGCTGTGACTGCTGACACATACAGGATACACAGGATGGATAAAATTTGTGAAATATAAAGCAATATATTTGCGTTACAAACAATTTCAAACATGAATGTTATTATGCAAGTGCTGCTCTATGTTGTGGATCATACAGTCTAGCACTTTTTGGTTGAAAACCACTGAGCTCTCCTGTGTTCTAGAAGTTTTGAGCAGATTTAGTGAGGTTTAGAGCTGGTCATTAAGGTTCGTTGTTGTTGTTGTTGTTGTTGTTGTTGTTGTTGATCCAGAAATTTGTGAAAGCCATAAAAGCACTGGCATCATGGAAATTGCTTCGTATTCCTTTGACTATGGTTCTCTACAGAACATTGGTGCATAACAAGTCAAAGGTTCTTTTTTAATCAACAATTATTGTATCTGCCTCCTTATGTCGTGAGTGGTCACCAGAAACACAGGTTGCAAAGCAGGGCACACTTTGGGTAGAGTGCTAGTTCTGGACACACACCCATACACACACTAAATTCAGAGCCAAGGTTCAAGTCTGGAGGAACAAACTGAGCACAGAAAGAGTTGGGTCTGGGTGCAAACCTGCTACCCCAGAGGTGTGAGGAAACAGCACTACCTCATATTTAAACAGTGCAAAGGGAAGGTGAACAACCTGTGTTTCTGAGTCAAAGTCCAAATGAATGTAACATTTTTTTCTCATTTATTGCTCACTAGGATAAAAAACTGCTGAGTTATCTCAGTAACCAAGATGGTGTTGCTGGGCAGTACAAACCAGTCTGATCCCGTGAATTCATGGCAGGTTGCAGACCCACAGGAATGCACAAGGTGGCAGAAGCTATTTGCAAATGATGCGATTTGATACATGAACAGTTGAAACAGTAGAAGGGGGGTTGGCTACATATGTCCAGTTCAGTCAGGTATATTATGGTAAGAATGTGTCATTTGACTTTAATAGTGAAATATGCATATGTATGTTTATGTATGTACAGTATGTTATGAATGTGTAAATCAGATGCTTTGCCATTGACATTCATTATAGAATCTAACCATAAATAAACACACATGATCAAGCTGTAAACATACAGAGCACTTCCTGCATCTTTCTGGCAGTACTGACACCTGCTTTATTTACAAGCTGTGACGCAAGTCCCAAAGATGAGTGAATTGGGTAAAAAAAGACAGCTAACAGGAATGTCACCTTCGTCTGGCTCAGCTCCAGCTACTGGTGTACATGTGTGCCCGTGAAACCCCTGTGTCACCCACCCCTCCCAAAGTGTACACCATGGTCGTTGGGCCAGTTTCTGCTATTCATCTTTGAGGAACTGCTGCCAAATTACAATGTCCAGCTTTTGTTACATTCAACAGCAGAACCTTCAATATCAGGTACTGCAGTACAGCAAAATATGGAAGGGTGTTGATCAAGCTCAACCCCATTGAAGATGGTGTCTGAAGAATGACTGGGCTCTCTCTCTTTCTGAGGTGGGGGTCAAGGGAGTCGCTAACTGGGCATTCAGGAGTTCAGATGGTGGCTGTGGGATGAAACCTGGGGTGGGTGACAGTGGCACACCTGCCACTCTGAAGATAGAACTGGGTAGAAGCATGAAGCCACCCGCTCCCCTCCAACACCAGGTAAAAGAGGAAGGAATTTAGAAACTTACTGTAGACTTGGACAGAGTGAAAATGGTCCTAGTCAAGCGGGAGGATCAATCAGTACCAAATACTGCGGCTGCTGAACGGAAGAGTTGGACACATGAGTAGAGAAAAGAGAACGTGCTACAAAGGACACAGCAAACTGAATGTAAAGTGATCGTATTTAACACTGGGTGTTCTGTAATGCAACATCAAAATTCAGAACTAAACTCCATGAAAAACATTTGCATGAAAAATCAAATCAGAAACATTAACATTCCCATTCAGTACAGACAGTTTTTAAACATTTATTACACATAATTTCCAAAGTCTGTTGCTTCTCTCCCTTGCTATATGATATTAAGAAAATTGTTCCTCCTCTGACAGTTGCTGAGTCCTGCTGTCATTACAGTGAAACATTTGTGGTATTTTAGCAAAGCGCCACTCTCTAGTGTGCTGTAAACTATAAAGAGCTAAATTGTTATTTACGTCCTGCACAGGGCAGAGTAATTTATCAGCTTATTTATAAAATGGTTCACATGCTCAGCCAGAGCTGTTTAAAAGCTGCGGTGTAGGAAACCTTACTGTCTGGACTGATTTCTGTGAAATTAAGCCAACTGTTTTTTTTTTCTTTTTTTAGGACTTGAACATCAAACAAAATTCCAAAGGTGCAAGGCAGAAGTGGAGGCTGTGTCCAATTCAGAGATGGTCACAATGGGTCATAGTGTGTGTGAGTTTGCAATGCACCCCATTTCTTAACTGTTCTGAAGTAAAGAAGAGACTGAGTTACTTCTGTTGGAATTTCAGACAGATGTTTTTCATTAAACCTTAACACTGTGTGCTTCCAGTGAGAGGGTCTGCAGGTCGTGGTGTAGGAGTTTTTGTCAAGCTTGGCTTTCACCATCTATTGACTATTGTTTTCAGCTTTGATTATAAGCAGCCAGCGCAGGACTGAGTCTCTGCTGCTCAGGCCATCTACAAAACCACTAAAAAGTGTCAACACACTTAATGGAAACTCATTTCACGAGGTATTCAGTTAACAAGTTTGAGCAGGAAATGAGCTGCCTTGTGTTCGCAGCTCTTCTGCACCACTTTCCTGATGTTGGACACTTGTGGATTGCTTTGCTTTCACTCTTCTGTCCAGTTTCCAAGGTTGTCTAAGTGTCCTTAATAGTTTGTGACGAGAGAAACCAGCATTGAAACATGTAGAGTTTGGCACAGGCAAGATTCTGCACCACAATAATTAAAACATCAAATGTGCTTTGAAAGCAGCAGGAAAACAGACCCACTCCTGTATGGGCCTCAGAGGCCAGAAATGTAAACATTTGTGCCCTAGTGTTTATTTTTCTGCAGTTTCAACAAACAGCCTCTTTCCTCTGCAAAGGAGAGGGAAAGACAGTGCTGAGATGAAACCTAAAGGAGCAGAACTCTCTCGCCTGCTTCTTAGAACACAGCACGACCTAGTGCATGGCCAGTTTCTTACAGCTGCTGAGTTAAACAGTTTAACAATTTAATTTTTGCTGACAGATAAAATACATCTTTGAGAGAGTGTTTCAGCCAAACTTTGTCAACCTGAACACTAGTAAATAACATCCAATGTACGTAAACAGCAACAAAATCTGATTACATGGTGGTATTCTAGAGTAAAACATAAACATTTCTGCCACAGTGGAAGCTCATGTAAGAAAAATTTCATTCAGTCACATAATTACGGACCTTCCTGTTCTGTTCTAAGTGGGAAATTTGGTTTGTAGATAGGAATACACAATACATAAACCATATGCAGATTCATAAGTGCATCAGAGTTACAGCTGAAAGGTCAATAAGGTCGAATCTACTCAACTTCATCAGTTATGTTTGATTTTCACTCACTGACACAGAAGTAGCTGGGGTCAGTGGCATAAAGTATGACATCTTTAAAAGATGTCCTAGATGTCCGAGTTCTACAACAACAGGAGCTTTGAACCACAGCAGCACTTTACGATCGTAGTGACGTCTGTAAGTGACAATCCAGTCCCAGACAACAGGAGCAGCACAACAATAAGCACAGGGGTCTTACTGATCATTACACTGCTTGACCGTTATTGTGTTGCCATATAGAATGTCTTGATTTAATCGCAATATCCTGGAGGTTTTTGGGAGAATCAGGCCTTCCATGGAACCCCCCCCCCCCGCCCACACACACAGCCTGTTCCAGTTTTAGGGAAACTACAGACAAAACATAAAAAGCNTTTGGGAGAATCAGGCCTTCCATGGAACCCCCCCCCCCCGCCCACACACACAGCCTGTTCCAGTTTTAGGGAAACTACAGACAAAACATAAAAAGCATTCCATGTAGAATCTGTTAGGGGTACTTACTTTTTGCTCCTCAAACCACATGGTCAGATGTGATCTCCACAGAAACACTACACGTTTCTTTAGACAGTTTAGAAATTCGGTTGTATTCATTTAGCTTCTGTTTTTCTCCTAAGCAACATGCAATGTTAAGTTTGTATTCCAAACTGCTTGTACTTAATAAGTTATCTCTTTATACAGCTGGGCAATTTTTTACTTTACCAGCAAAGTGCCATGATCAAGCCTATCGCTGCAGGAGGGGGATTCAACCCTGGGTCCATGATTGTTTATGACTTGTTTGCATTTGCATGTTTTTGTTTTTCTCTTAAAAGAGACCCCTCTGCAGTTACACAATTAAATGAGAACTTGCTGACAGAAGTGGCAACTCTAGTGCATGTTGTAGAGTAGCTAGTGACACACAGGCCTTACAGAGAAACCCCAGTGGCCATGCTTGCAGAGTCGCAGCCTGTGGCATCCAGGAGGGCCCCTTGGTTCTCCACCTGGCCCCCTTCCATGCCCCTTGAAGTAATCCAGAACCCACACATGCTTGCCTCCCCTGCATGAGGAGACCTCATGGAATTGTGCCTCAAGCCTTCTCTGTTGGAAGCTTTTTGCTTTAATACATACAGTATACCTATGCTATGGCAATAGATATACATAGATAAGGAGGACAAAGGAGCAGTGCAGATTTCAAGTGATAAAGACATGACAAAGAAGGAATACAAGAATCTCCAATATGTATTTTTTTATATATTTATATTTATATATTTATGTGTGTGTGTGTGTGTGTGTGTGTGTGTGTGTGTGTGTTCTGGGGTGGAAATCTCACATAGGCATGACGTGTACAATGCAAAAAATGCAATGCGTGTTCGAAATAAAGGCAATTATACTGTTTCACTGCCAGCATCCCACGGGCAGTGTTTTATCACAAGAATCGTAAGAGATCTAAAGTGCCTGGAAAATGATTCACTGTTTTATTACCTTATGTGAAACCTTATAAAATCAACATTTCACATGGTGTAGAAGCAGACATTTAAAGAAATATTAGTTGCTATTAGCTATAATTCATACACTGTATGAGATACAATCATACAGGCTGAGTAATTGCCTGTCCTACTTCAGAATACAACAAATATTTCATAGAGACAAATGCAGTGATGATTTTTAATCTGGGGGTTGAGTTCAAGGTGATAAAGGGGTTCTAATGATTAAACTCGACAAATTTAGTGAAGCTTTCCCAGTATTAAACAAATGAAGCCGAGTGACTGGATAATCTTTCATTCAGAGCTCCGTTTCAGAGGCTTTCCAACATTGTAAGGGCTGCATATCGCCCTGCATGTATGGCTGCTGGCTTACAGACACGAGTAGATGTTGGACACAATGATGTTTGACCATCTTATTACTGTCCTTAGCTAGTATCCGTCCTCACAGTCATTATCATTGAAAGGATCAAACCGATAATCTGGTCAAATTCAAGCCAACAGTAACTTTAAACATCCCTGGAGTTTAAGGTAAACATTTTAAAGTGTGAAGCCCTTTGAGGATGCTGATGTGCACAAAGTCCACTGATCCAGTTGCAGGGGGGCCTGCAATCATTATGCAGTGAAACATTAAAAAAAGTTTCCAGTTGAAAAAGTGTAGGAGGAAATATGATCTTTTCATCTTCTATTAAACAGAGGTTTCTGTTAGTAAGTTATATTGGTTCACCACAGTGTGTTTTGTGATCCTTGGTAATGTCAGAAAAGGTAATTTGTTTTGATGCTGGATGCCACGTGAACTCCTCAATGCAGCTTTTCATTGTCTGTTGCTGCCTTAAGCCAAATTTATTGGTTGTCTGTGAAGGTGCCCTTAACCTCCCCCATGCACCACCTAGAAACTGAAATGCAGACCATCATGTGGGAAACAGCCACTCATGTAGTGGGTTTTGATAGTTACACGCTTGGGTGAGCAAATGAGATACAAGACCTCATAAATGCTCTTGGTGAGTCATTGGGTGTGTAGAACATCCATCATGTGCTCCTCCCAGTTGCAGGTGCAATACAGTAGGGTGGTAGTCATAAACCAACTGTAAAATGTGAACATTAATAATATGATCTGCGCTGTGTGCTTTCTGGCACTCTGGGAAAGAAATCCAAGTGGGAAACATGCTTTATGTTATATTCCCTCTTATATCAAAGATTGGTAAATTCAATAACAATTTTCTCTGAGTCCACTTTACTCAGAGGTGCCTTGCTGAAAATATCAAAAGGGATTTAATGATTTTTTTTGTTGGTGCTGCTGGCCTTGGTCAATAATACATTGTCAATATCAGCAAAAAAGCAAACCGACAAATCAAAATTCCATCCACAGCAGCTCCTTTTAAATCTTTCACAGGTCTGTGATGAAAATCGGCCTCTGAAACCCACTTGGTGGTTTGAATAAACTCTGCAAGATGAGTCCATGTTAAATGTTCCTCTAAAGCCTCAGAACCGCTCAACTGGTTCTGAAATCACTTGTGGAGTGGGGGCGGGGGAAAGAAAGAAAGGCAATTATCTGTGGCGAGCCACATGACAGAGTGAGATAAACACTTGCGGACTCACAATGTCCAGAGTCAATGCAGTGAAGACAGATGACTTTGTTTCTATTTGTAGGCATTTACTGAGTGACATGGTCTCCCAGGAGCACCCTAGTACCTGCACCTCAGGCACAGAGTAGATGTGGGGAAAAGTTCTGTTTAAACATATTAAAAGCTGTGGGGAGCATCTTTGTCAATAGACACAGTGATGAGGTTATAGGGTATGACATAGGCTAATGTTCTATACAGGAGACACACTGGTATGTAGATACCACCTTATTGATGCTAATATTATTTGGAAAATCTAAATACGTTTTAAAGAAAATGCCAATCAAACTGCAGCATGCAAGAAGGTAAGTGGTTTCACACCTAGATGACAAGTGAGAATAAACCGCAGGGACCGAAATCAGGTTCAGGTAAGTTGTCCCAACTTGCGTATATGCACATATGAAGAGACAAACAACACAACAAACACACCCCTTTTTAAAAATCAAATTCTATAATATTGTTTCACCTGTTATCTCTGAGCTTCAGGTAAAAAAACTGCACTGTGCACTTTTTCTGTGTTATCGTCAAAGTTCATCATTAAGCAACGACCAGTATCTGCTCAGCTTATCTCTTCTGCCAGAAGTGTTGATGCAACAACAGAATTAAACAAGCAAAATAAATAAGCTGCTTAATTAGAAAACGAATTAACTGGCTGAGACAGAAAATTAAATAGGCCAAGAAATATCTTAATTAAATGGGAAAACAAAAGTGCTTGAAGACCAAAGCCGTTCGGTAAAGAGAAAGTCAGTCATCCAAAGGTAATTGTGTATCTCCTCCACAGGTCTGTTTGCTCGTAAATAAGCGATAAGATAACAGCCATGCAACTGGCATCTATATAATAAACAAACACACATGACCAGGCAGGCAATGGGTTATTTTGCACATCTAGAGGCATGTGATAATCGAATGCACCCTTTTACAGAAACAATTTAGGGAATGAGGTTGGATGAAAAATTCATTTTTTGCACGAATGGTGTTTATTTATATATTTATTTATTACCGGAAGGACAATAGTAATATTGTGAGTTTCGTTGGATAAACCTCACAATCTCTTGGTTGTGTTTTGCAGGTGTAGTAATGCTGGGAACCACCATTGTGTAAAGTGATGAAAACGCATACGATTTGTTTAGCTTAATTTCCCTCCTTCTATTTATTTCTCCACCTGTTTTGAACATTCAGTTTCATCATTAATAGTCATCAGTGCTTTAAGTAGAGAAAAACAAGTGCCAGTGCTCCACTTTTTGGTGCATTGCTGTGTGTATTGGCTGGTATCAGCAAACCGTTAAGTATAAATTTTTCTGTTTATGCAGTGAATTAAAGATACTATGGGACATTGTTGGTGTGTACTGTATACAGAAATTCCTCGGTATTCGAATGTAATTCGTCCTTGAACGTGTGCCCGGTCCTGAATTTTTTGGATATTGAGTATAGTGTGTTCTTTATCAGCTTATTCATGGGATATTTCATCTCTTCCAGAACATGAATGGCCCACATAAAAAAAATAATAGAAATAAACAAGAAGACTCAAAACTCACAGTGGACAGCTGAGATAAGCTGTACTGACCACTGACGCACCAGCTGCCCTTGATTGCTCTTTCGGCTTCTTCAAACACAAGCTCCTTTCCATTTTGAACTCAGAACACGTGGGTTTCTCACTTGACAAAATTACAACAGCAGGGCAACAGAAAAAGTGAAAGAAATGCTGACCCTGGAATTCATTTTCATCTAAAAAGATGCATTTGGGGTAGGGTGTATCAAGCACAAAACCATTTCTTTCTGATACAGCTCATTGGGGAAAAAAGAGATCTGTGTAGCCCTTTTCAACACAAAAGCCTCTGTTGTCTGTCCCCGGTAGCTGTTTGCTATCTCATTCAGGGTAAGCTCTAAAACATTAAATAGGAGGCTAACTTGGGAACAGAAAAAAACTATTCTATATCCATACCAAGATACTTGCCCACTGCGCATTTGTCACTATATTAATTCTAATTCTGTAATTTTGTCCAGTAAAGATGCTTATTTCCCCAATTCTGCCCATCAATTTACCTAAAGACCATAGTCTGAAAACCCATGATCTTTTATTTTTATTTTTCTGTACAATGGGCATCATTACCTAACCTTTTATTAATGAAGACTCAAAAGGGATGTCCAAAGCAGGTTGTGGTGTGTGTGTGTGCATGTGTGCATGTGTGCATGAGAGAGAGTGTGTGCATGAGTGTGTGGGACCATCAGCTTTGGTCTTTATGGACTGCTGCCTGAATTACAGCTGTCAGACAAGTCAAAGCACTTGGAAGAGCCAGTTATGGATTAGCAGCCCTGTGAAATACAAAAATAGGTATATAAATATATACATCCTGAAAGGCTGGCAAAGATACATGCTTTTAAATTAGTGTTCTGTCATGCTCTGATTGATTATAATTCTACGATGTGGTTCATAGCTGTAATTAATACTGTAATCCTATCACTCTGGGGTCATTCCACCACTGAAATGAGAGCGAATATAGAGCTCAGCAAAACAAACAGTTTTGTTTGAAACAGTTGTCAGCAGTAATAGCTGTTATTCCAGGCATGCAGGCTGACCAGAGCTATTTGCGTTATGCTGCTTCGAGACAGACACCACAGGTTATGGAGGTATAACTTGTTAGTCAAACCAAATTCTTGAATGCAGTCATTACTTCTTACTGTAATTGAGTTAGAAACAGGCTTTGCTATTATGCACGAGGCTGGTCAAGGATTAAAAGATCAGCAACTAACCGTATTGCCTTTAGCTCTAAACATAATGTGATTTATTAAAATTTTTACTGTCACACATTGTGAAAGCCTCTTTATAGCCTCTGTATTTTTAATTCGCATTACAAATGACCGCTGGCTCAGTGGCTCTATTTACAGCATTTTAAACAAAGCCCAAGTAACAAAAATAAGTTCTGCTCTGCAAGCATCTCCCGGCTTATGGCCAACTCCATTAGATCTTGTACACTAATTACATACAAATCTTCTTAATATCACAATGTTCACTGCTTTTACCCTCAAGCTGCACTTTCACTGTTAAAGGCTCTTCTGCTCTTGTTGGTTGTCCCCTGCTGGAAGCTGCTCCTCCTTGGCACTGGGCAGTATGGGGCTACCCTGGAGGGGCTAATTCTGGCAATGGGCAGCCCTCAGCAGCCCTCTCCAGAAGGCATTTTTTTCCTACTGTCGTGTACCTTAATCTTTGAAACTATTCTTTCCTTTTAATGCCTTTATTTACCACCATGCCGATAAACATTATTAACTCATAACTTTTTAAAATTGTTTTTTTGCACACATATGGTCTTTTGCTCCTATAAGCATTTCAAAAAATGAGGCCACCATTCCGAGAGACGGTGAACTGAAGGCCAGGGAGGGGGGCCGCCCATCAGTGGGGTACAGGAATTAGGTGGTAACGCTGAAAATTACAATCATAGAGCCATAAATGCTGATATACGAATCTAACATTGTAAGCTGCTTTACAATATAAGGGCATTTTACAAAAGGGCAAATGGAAAAATAATAGTAACATAGAAACTGCAAAATGAAAGGACGACTTTGGGAGGGAGTGTAGCCCTTTTCTGGCTGCTGGAAATTCTGCTGCAGTAGTGAAATGTGGCTGCTGAGGTGGTTGGGGGCAAAGCTTTACGTTCATCAAGGTCTGGCTCTTAATCCAGCACCGTCGTGTTCCATTACGTGACACCATTGCCCCTGTCTCCCTACGACCTGAGATTAACACGTCAATACTGTCTCATTCCATCAATAGGGTGCAGCGTGACTCCTTCACACAAGACTGCGCACTTTTTACCCCTCCACTTTTGCAAAACTTTTCTGCAGGTTCACTTATTAAACTGATCTTGCCTTGGGCAGTTAAAAAAAAATGGTTCTGTGGTGCCTGGTATTTACACTTTGCGTTATGCGCCTGGAGATATTGCAGAGCAATGAATCTTTCTGACACAAAGGCAGGTCATTTTCAGAGAAGGCAGCTTCAGAGCTTCCTGGTCATCACCTTGAAGCTGCCAGGGAGAAGATATCCTACCTATCTTCATGTTCGGAGCACTGTTACGGGTGGTCATGCTAATGGAGTGCTGCTAGTGTTAGCCCAGGGGGTGTTTTATTTGGGAGCTGTTGACTGTACTAAACACCCTTCATCTAAATCTGTTACCACACAAGAAGCAATCTTCTTTTTCTAAATTTGTTCTGCCACACGATTTAACATTTGTATTTGTATTTAAGGTGGACTAGAACTGGCAAAACTAGCTGCACAGATCACTTGGTTCCAAGACACAGACAACTTCAAATTTTTGAAATTTTCGTCATATTAAATACAGCACAATGTTACACTCAAGAAATAAACAGAGGAAGAAATAATTCGCATACTGTTCTAAATGTTCTCATGCAATTTTCTAGAATGTTCGTTAAAACACGGCTCTGAATCTGCATAATTCATTCTAAGCTATAATTTGTGTTGTCAGTTGAACTTGGCCTTCTTTACTAACCTCATTTAATATGTACACAAAAAAATGAACTGTTTTTGCAACATTTTAGTTTAAAACCTAATCCTCACAAGGATAATTTGGATCTCCAAATCAAATATGCGCAACTCAGCACTTGAAGGATTTGCTGAAACTCGAAAGGAGATGCAACCTGCAGACTTCAGACCAGGCAGTGGTGTGATGATGGACTTGTCTGTGCAAAATCTTCCTGCTGAAATTAGTACAGGCCAGACAAGCTGTTCAAATCTCTATCATTGTGCATTTCACACCCGTATGCTCCCTGACTACACTGTGTCTGACGCTTCCTCTGGATACTGCCGCAGAGAGCCTGTCCTTTGCCATCTGGATGCAAAGTCATTATATTTTAAAATAAAAATGTACATCTGTTTGCATGCTCATAATCCCCCCAAAGATTTAGGTTTTTTAGTACACACTCATGTGAATACGCAATGGTAATTTCACAAAATGTCACAGTTTACAATTACAACACCTGGCGTGTCAGAATCACCCAAGTTAACTTTTCCCCTCTGTATGACTGTGGCCTGAATGTCGCCCTGAGGTCCTGAAACAGCAAAGATGATGGACATGGAAATCCTTCTGCCTGATGTCAGGATCAATAAGTCCAGGAACCATTTTGTTTTCAAATACACATCTGCCAAGTTGAGACCTTTTTCACTGTTATGTTTTCTTCAGAGGGAAGTAGATGTTTTTTAAAGTTTACAGTGTGAGGAAAATATTCTTAATTTTACTGAAAAATTTTGCCCATGTTTTCTGGATGGAACATCTCTATGCTTTGCATCTCTTATTAGAAGAGCACAGTAAGTAAGTCAGTAAGTCAGGTTTATCATATTAACAGTGCTACACAAATTTATTGAAACAGTACATATAGACACTTAGGCCTAAAACCATCCAAAACCTGTGGTTTTGTTTACCCTAATTTTGTGCCTTTATACCACACCTGAAATGTGCTGGGAAGCTCATTTGGAGCCTTTAAAAAGGAGGTCATTGAGAACTTTGTTTTATAATTTCCTTCCTGAACAATCACAGGTGTCTCAAACAGTGATGTAACTTGTGATGGATTAGTTCACGCTGCTGTCAAACTCCAGGCTCCCACCAACAGCAGTTAAAGAGATCTGAAATGTTTGCCATCCCTAAGAAATACGTAAGAAATTGCCCCAGTGCTCTATGGTGATTTCATTTGTAGGCCAACATATTAACAATTAGGTAACTGTAATGGACTTAATTAGTATTTCTGTCTGAAGCCCCCCCTCTACATATTGCCAGCTGTCTGACTGCTGGGTGTTTGCAGTGTTTTGTAATGGAGTGGATCAAAGGAGATGGCTACAAGTTAATTTATCATGTCTCTACTATGGGGTTGTATAGCGGTTGCTATGGTTTCCTCCCACAGTTGAAAGATATGTGTTTCAGGCTCTAAACTGCCTTTAGTGTGTGTGTGTGTGTGTGTGCAGCTGTTCGGTGATGGGCTGGCGTCCCGTTCAGGGTGAACCCTATTCTACACCTTTGGACCACTGCAACACTGCATGGAAACAAAAGGTTGTTGACAATGAAAGAATAAATGCAGGTGGCGAGCTGTTCAGTGGATTCTGTAAGGACAGGTCAGAAAAAGGCTTGGCGGAGTCGCTATTTCGCATAATCTCCTTCTCCTTCATCACTGACACTAGGCCTTTACAATTCAGAGTGAAGAATGTCACCTCAGCTCTGCCTGCTTTGCGGCACTGAGTTAGAATGAAACTGTGATGTTCGTAATTGAGCTTCTTTAGCTCTGACATGGCCTATAGGAGACAACTTTGAACCCATTAGCAGGCCACAAATATCTTTTCCTCCGAGTAAAAATTCCAGACTAAATGACAGAGGGCAGCAGTGTGAAGCCGCACATTCGAAGTTGCAAACCAGAAGGTTTCAGGTTGATTCCCAGTCTGGGATCCACAGAGACATATACTGTCATTGTACCTTTAAGACAGACAGTAAAAGTTGTTCAAGGTTAAAACAGGCCACTCGGTTTATTCTGTAAATATGCCACTGTTTGAATGGTAAAGCATAAAAAGAACTGTAAGTGTAGTTTAAATTCTCTTCCATAAAAGCAACTGCCAAGTGAATAAATTACACACAGTACAACAGCACGCAAATTGTCTTTTGCATAGACTGTCATCACTACACTGGCATAAGAATTAAAAATGTTAGATGACTTTTTAAATATATTTTGTATGTGTGAATAAATTAATGCAGTCTATTATTTCCCTGGTACAAGGCCATCTGCTGAGTTACCTCATAATAACAGTAATTATTCTCTTTAGCATTTAGTCTTGAAAAACACTACCCGAACACTCCAGAAAGCAGCGAGTTCTGAGGAAGAAACGAGAAGTGCGGTTTTGTCCCCCTCCGTATTAATAAAAACTGAAGACACTCCCTTTGCGTGTTATTGTGAAGCAGTGAAAGGACCTCCTTCCATCAATATCAGTATTCTACAAGAGAACATCTCTTCCCAAATACAGTGTGTGAAACATGGTATCAGGCCAGGGAAATGAAGTACTGGTACATCATCTGCTGGGTATTAATTTACACATACGGGTTGGGAAGTGGGTCTGAATCCAGCTCAGTGTGTGGATTTTGCATGTTCTCTCTGTGTTTGTGTGGGTTTCCTCAGCGAGCTCTGATTTCCTCCCCAGTCCCAAGAGATCTGTTTCAAGTGAATTGGTAGCTACAAACTGACTGAAGCGTGTGTGAGTATGCATAAATGAATGAGGGTGTATAATGGTTGAACCGGTGTCCAGTCCAGTGTTTCTTGTTTCACGCTGAGTAATTCTGTGAAAGATTCCACACTACCGAGACCCTGTTTTGGAAAAGCGATTAATGGTGATGGATATATGGATTCATACTTATCCTCGATCCTTCTGTTTGCGTCAGAGCATTAGCCAGTGCAATGGTTCCCATCCCTTTTTCCAAAGGGATTCTTATTTTACATGTTATAACCCTCTTGCTCTTTGGGGGAAGGGTATATGGTCCCCTCCCTTGAGAACTTGTGGACCAAACCTGTAAAAATATACCTGCTTAAATGTATTCACCTGGTATATTACTTATTCATTCAGTGATACAAACTTCATCCCACCCCACAAATCAAATTTGTCAAGGGATCATAATGGAACCTCAGGAAACCCTGAGTGGAGATCATGACCACTCAGCTGGGAAACCATCACCCAGTGAACCTGCAAAGTACCCAGCACATGTGGTTTGTCACCAAGATCGATGTATGCAGACTGTCACTCAGGCATCTCACTGCCCGCTATTTGTCTATTCATGCTCCCCCTTCCCCACCTCGTGATTCTTTCAAAGGTGCTATAATTCAGTTCGATTCCTCTGCTAAAAAAATAGGCCTGTCATCTCACCAAAGTGCCATTATGTGCACATTGAAGACAAATGAGGAAAATCCAAGTTTAATTTAAGTCTGCCAAAATCAAATCACATAAACGATTCCTATGGTCCACGACTTGTCATGAAGGCGTCGCGTTGGATGAAGATAGAAAGGAAACGCGGAGCCAAATGAAGCAAATGCAAAGAAGAAGTCTTTATTTACAAGGGGAGGCAATTAAAGCACAAGCACAAACACATATAATGCATGTTGTATATTTGCTGGCACACCTGGGAAAGCTGCAAATGGGATATTAATGGCAGCGCCACAGAGCTGTGGAGCTGTGTGTTTGCAAAGTAGCATTTGGTGATGACTGACACAGACACACACTGGGCCCTTTGTGGAACCCAGAGCGCCTGGTCTTAAACATGTTCACAGGTCTGAAAAACAGAGTGAGTCTACTGGATGGACCATCTGAATGCGTTGTCCTGAAAAATCAAACTATATTCTACACAAATATATTATACTATATTATATTGTATTTACAAATAAATATTGTACTGTTTAATGTAATAAATTAATACTGTATGTATTATAATAAACTTTGCTTTTAGGAATTAATCTGTAGCCAGATGCACTGCATGGGTGTTATCAGTTATACACTGATATACAGTTATTCCCCCCTTTTAAAATAATGTTTACAGGGTCAAATTAGATTAGGATACTGAGGGATTATTATGTTATATTATATTATATTATATTATATTATATTATATTATATTATATTATATTGTTTAGCCGAAGGTTTTCTCCATAGCAACTTGCAAAGTCAGTTTGTATTTTAAGCTATTTACAATTGCTTATTTAGATAATTACAGCTATTAACCTATTTGTACAACAAGAGACATTTTATTACATCAATGTCAGCTTAAGTATGCTACAGCAGTCCTTTGATAAGGTGAAGATAGTCAGTACGCCACCAGCAGCCCCCAATGTGCAATCTCCCCTAACTTCTCTATAAAAATGCATCAGTGAAATTTGCAATGAAAGTGAATCAGTTGACAGCAACAACATTTTTCATAAATTTAAGTGGATGAAGGCAAGCATGCAATCATTATGCTAGTTCTTCTTTGTTTTCCATACATATCTGAGATTTTTTTGGCTCATAAGAGATTAAAAACAGCAGCAGGTTTGAAATTAGCCTTAATTACTGTGTAATTCATAAAAGCAAACTGCAGCATCAGTAGCATCTGTAGTACAGAGAACATCTAATTCACCTAAAGATAACATGACACAGTGCATAAATATGGAAACATGGAAAGAAGGAAAGGCATAGAGAAAACATTCAAGGAAGATCAATCAAAAATAAATAGATTTGGTGGCTGAGTATTTTTTCACAGAAATGAAAAGGCAAGCTGCAGCATTAACTGCTTTGCAAGACTTTAATTACTTTTACTTAAATTTGGCAAAAAAACAAACAAAAACAAACAAAAAGGAAAACAGGTAGCACTATGCTGACACCATAAGGGCTACTGATAAGGGCCTGACTTCTGCTCATTTCCCAGAAAAATGATTTTGCTGTTCTCAGAAATATCTATGGAAAGGAAACTGTATCTCTCCTTAGCAACTGAAACAACCACCTTTATGCATAAAAAAGAATAAAGGGCATTTATTCTGTTTTTTTCTGCAGGTGTAAGATGTTCCTGTGAGGATGGGGGAAAGATGAGGAGACCCTTTCAGATTTTAGCAGCTTGCTAGACAAATGTCTCTGAAGTTCAAAGCCTGCTCATTTCATTCTCTATATGAGTCCCTGAATTAAGGAGAGAAAAGAGACCAGAATTTTAGGTAAGAGATTGCATCAAACACCGCTACAAGTTTTTGTCATAGATGCAACAGCAATATATCATTTCACAATGATTTTGGGTAAAAACATTAAGGTTATCGGGGAAGATCTGGACTTCTAAAGAGTGTGGTTTGTCTCTGCCAGATTTCACCTGAAACAACAGAGCACCTTTTCCTTTCTATCAAGATTCTGTTTGAATGTAATGGTCAGTAAAGGTTTGGTTTTAGCTTATCTTCCTTATCAGACTTGTGTTTGTTCTTAGCTATTACAGGGCAGCTCCATCCCTCTCTGTTGGACTGCTGCCTTCAAAGTGCTCTGTTTGACTGACAGGTCAGTGGGTTGCACGAGTCGGTAGAATTTAAAATATAATGGGTCGTGAATTATTTAATATGGGAGTTTACTTAGAAAAGTGATAAAAGCTGGTTGCAGAAATCATGCTGATATCTAATAGCTTCACAGATAAAAACTTATGAGGGGGACTTGGAAAAACATCAAAATGATGAATGCTCATAATTAAGGCATTTTCTGCAATTAACAGAAATCACATTGTACAACTACATTTAGCACAGTACCAGTTTAGTGAAAACACAACATTGGCTCTGAATTTAAACAAACATATTACACCAAATACATACGAAACAAGGTCTCTGATGTAGGTGACCACAATGTTTGTACATGAACAATAACAGCAATGCAGGCAATAAGATGTATAGGCACCAGTGAACTTGGGTGCTGCATTTGTCTTCCTCAGGCTTGCAAAAATTCCTCCAGTCATTCCTTCCAAGATGTAATTCTGGAAAGACTGGATCCAGACCCAGTGACCGTCAAGCTGGGCATTAATGGTCCGTACTCCATTTTTATTCCATCCAAATTTCATATCCGTGGTGACGGAAAAGTTCACAGATGTAGGAACACACAGCACAAAGGAACACACAGCCCAGGCCACCTACCACCCGCCCTTTTGCACCTTTCGTCATGCCTTTTTTTCTCCAACACTCTTTGTGGCAGCAGTTAAAAACAGTATTACCTGCACCTCACTCTCAGTCGAGGACCAGGGCTCCACATCACTGTGTTGTGTCTCTGTCACGGTCTAGCTCCATACTCTCAGGTCACAGTGGGGTCACCACCAAAACACAATGGGGACTTAAATCGCTCCAAGCAGAGCAAGCCACTCCAGGTAATTTGTTAGAAAGTGTCTACTCTGTATGCTTTTTAAATTAATACTGGCTTAACATATAAAAATATAACATCATAACTGTTACGTGTCTGTGTTGCTCTGGTTGTTTGGCGGTTGTTTTTCTGTTTTTCCCCCTGTCT
>UFQX01001589.1:0-22754 GCA_900497675.1 Arapaima gigas | reverse complement strand
AACCGACTACCACAACAACAGCCCCGACTACCACAACCACTCAGCAACCAACAACCACAACCGCTCAGGAACTAATAACCACAACAACATCCTCGACTACTACAACCACTTTGGAACCAACAACCACAACAACAGCCCCGACTACCACAACCACCCAGGAACCGACAACCACAACCACTCAGCAACCGACAACCACAACAACAGCCCCGACTACCACAACCACCCAGGAACCGACAACCACAACCACTCAGCAACCAACAACCACAACCACTCAGGAACTAATAACCACAACAACATCCCCGACTACAACAACCACTCAGGAACCAACAACCACAACCGCTCAGGAACTAATAACCACAACAACATCCCCGACTACTACAACCACTCAGGAAAAAACAACCACAACAACAGCCCCGACTACGACAACCACTCAGCAACCAACAACCACAACAACAGCCCCGACTACGACAACCACTCAGCAACCGACAACCACAACAACAGCCCCGACTACGACAACCACTCAGGAACCGACTACCACAACAACAGCCCCGACAACCACAACCACTCAGCAACCGACAACCACAACAACAGCCCCGACTACCACAACCACTCAGGAACCGACTACCACAACAACAGCCCCGACTACGACACCCACTCAGCAACCAACAACCACAACCACTCAGCAACCGACTACCACAACAACAGCCCCGACAACCACCACCACTCAGCAACCAACAACCACAACAACAGCCCCGACTACGACAACCACTCAGCAACCGACAACCACAACAGCCCCGACAACCACAACCACTCAGCAACCGACAACCACAACAACAGTTCTTACAACCTCAGTACCAACAACAGCAGCTGCATCTCCATCCGTACCTCCTGCTACAGCTGCTGGTTCAACAGCACAAACCACCGTATCTGTTGTTTCAACCACAGCGTCTATAGATCCTCCACGTGGAAACGAAGGTTTCCTCAATTTAACGTTTCGGATTAATCGTTTGTTTTCTCCTGCTTTGAAGGACAAAGCTTCCCAGGAGTATAAGGACACGGAGAGGAACGTCACAATCGAGGTAACTTGACGAAACAAAGAGTCTGAGTGATGAGTTCCTGTGGGAACACCTGGCAAAAGCGACTCTTCTCTAACATCTGTTTGCCTGCATTTTTCTCAGCTGAATCACGGCTACAGCAGGGTTTATCCCTTGACATACCTGAGATGCAGCATCCTGGAATTCTGGTGAGACTTTGCTTTCCATGCTGGTTGTCATGGCACATTGTTGATGGTGACGGGTGATAAATACTTCTGCTCAAGTCCTTGTGTGTGATTAGGATTTTTTTAAACATTAATTTAGTAATTTCCCGATGTCTCTAACTGTCTGCCAGGGTTTCTTTCGGAAAACTGTACGTTTCAGATGTACATTGAGAAAATGTTGTTCTTCCCGCCTCCTCCCGACAGGAACGGCTCCGTTGGAGTCACATCCAACTTGATCTTTGTGAACCAGAGTGTGGTTCCCAACGTCACTAATGCAGTGCAGTCTCTTAAAAATTCCCTGAACGACTCGATTGTCTTTCTCGATATTATTCCATCCAGCATCGACGCAGGTCAGTGCTCACCTCCGCTGAACCTTTGGTGACGTTAAGCTGAGCATTAAAACCTTCTCAGTTGCTTCACGGTTGATCTGGGTTCTTTCCAAACAGATGTTCCGAACACCACCACCTCCAGCCCCACTACGACCACCACAGCTACAACACGACTGCCCACCACCTCCAGCCCCGGCACGACATCCAATGCGGCCAGCGGCTTTGTGGCAGCAAACCGGCCAAAGGAAGCGGCCCTTCTGCTGCTTCCCATCCTCCTGCTTCACTTCTTCTTCACAGTAGAGTAGCAGCATAAAAGCGGCATAAAACGTCGCTCATAACCAAAACACTGTCTTCTTATTTATATTTCTTGTGTTATTTATGGTTCTATTGTCTTAAATACAACTACAGTGTAACATTAAAATATATTTCTGTATTTTCTAAGGTCCAGCTATATGTTGAACTGTTTGTAATGAATTTTTTTCTCATCTTATTAAAATCTCCTTAATAAAGTGCATATATGGACAAATCCGTAGTGTTTTGATCAGTCATGCCCGTGAAAATTGAGGACGGGACGAATGGACCAACGTTTTTGTGAGAATTACGTGCAACACCTACATTTGCAATAGTTCCACCCATTTGTACTTCAAATCTGTGTCTGAATTAGATGTTCTGCTACACAAGGCGTTCGCTGTGAGGGTGTCACTTCTGCCTGTTACAGTGGGATGTCAAACAGCGTTTGCCTTCATTTCGAACCTTCTCTGTTTTTGTCACGTGTGACTTGATGTGATGCTCTGGCAGTTTCAGCATACACGAGGCCACATTTCTAGGGACCCCCGGAGACTGTTCGCCGAAGCCGAACAGTCTGGACAGGCAGATGCAGGACATGCAGATGCAGCAGAGGGGCGGCCCAAGTTTGGAATGGGGAATTTACGCCAAAATGCAACATTTCACAGTTAGAACCTTCTAGTTAAAGTCAAGCATGGTGGTGGCATCTCAACACCTTGTGAGTGTTTCTCTGCTGCCAGAACTGGGCACCTTGGTATCACCAACGAACCAAATGATGCAGGACAGCTGCAGGCAGACAGCTTTCCTGCTCCTCTGCACCCTAGATATGGTCAAGGTGTCACTCTAGTGTGTCACCATCACTCATTTCCACACTTCACGCTATTTTGGACCATTTCTGATTTTATCGCAGCTCGGAATAACAGAAATGCCACAAGTGGTACCGCATAGACACCACAGAACTGGTAACACAGCCTATTTCAACATAATGTGGTCATAGAATAACGACAAGGACTGTTGTACATTCATCGATAAATCTGACAAGACGCAGAAGGAAGCGAACAGCTCAACCCTACATTCTTCTCTCCACTCTTTGATGGACGTGTCACTGCAAAGATGGGAACGTCCAACATATGAATGAGGTAAGACGAGATTGTGTAAAAATGCGCAGAGTTGGCCACACCTCTTGGCGTTGCCTCCTCCACAGTGCCAGAGAAGTCCGACCGGGAAAACATCATATTTGTCTCATCAGGTTTTTCTCGTTTTGCTGCTGCTGTGAACAGAAATAGAAATTGGCAACACCAATGCTGACATTCAGAAACCAGTATTGGGAAGTGTTTGTTTGCACACATAAAATTTTTCTTGGTGGAATTATCTGGCAAGTGGTTTTTAAAAGGGTGGAAAAACGTCTGCAATTCCCAGTTACATTTAAGTTCGGAAAGGACTGGAAAAACAAGGAGAGTGAGGAGGACCACATGGCTCCCAGTTGGTTTTGGCCCCTGAAGTTTCTTCTTCACCGCCTGATTAGATTTGTAGATTTCATTGTGTTGTTAGTGATATAAAAACTTGACTGTTCTCAGCAAAAACTTCGCCAGACCAAACGTCCCACCATGTGGAATCAGTGTGATCAGCAAAATGCCATTAACCTTTTCTTTATTTAAGCCTCAAGGTCTTTGTCAGTACAAGACAACTTCTTCACCTCACCACAGTGCTAGCACACCGACTCTCCTGATGATCAGGCCAGAAATGGATGTCAGAGGCCCATTCAAAGCCACGAGCTGGAACTCACTCTATACACGAGCACTGATGGATGACCACAGCGACTATCGCTGGGCATCTTAACTCTGTCTTTCCTTAAATGAGGAAAAATTATTGCCCCAATGATGGCCAACAGGATCCTTCATGGATATTCTCGCTGATACCTGCAGGACCTGATCACTCCCGACACCCCTGACTGATCTGCTGCCCTTCTCCACATCTGTCGTCTTGGTGGCCCTGGTTCTACATTCAACTGAGCTCCCTCTGCTACTCACAACTACTGAATCCCGCTACACATTCAAGGAGGGTCTCAAAAAAGCTCCTTCAGACCCAGTTGTCTCCTGTCCTCCTACCTGATCCATAAACTTCCCTACATTATCTGGGTTACACACTTCTAGCCCCAGTTGTGTTTGGATGTTGAGTGCAGCCATGGACTTTGTTGGGCCGGAGCCCCTGATGACACGACTGGTGATTAAATATTTGAATTACATCGTGGAAAAAATGCAGAAGTATATGCAGCGAATTGAAAAATTTCAACTTTCACTTGAGTCTCGGCTGGACGTTCATTCTAGTTCTGCATCTAGAGATAATGATCTTTATCAGATGATCACAACTGTTATGCTGCACAAGTTGAGATGTTGTGTTGCTGTTGCTCCTCTAGATGGCGCTGTTAACAGTTATTACAGCTTTTCAGTTTTTTGTACTAATTTACACCTCGAAACAGCTTTTATAAACTCTTCTCACAAAGTGAAATGTCTAAGTGCAGAGAAATAGACCCTCTTAACAAAATTGCACACGCAATTCACCTGTTCCGCACACATGAAGCAGTAACTTTTGATGAAACACACAAAGACATCGCATGAAATGTCATGAGTTCAGACCATCAACGAGCAAAGATCAGATCACTACATGGAAGCAGTCAAATGGTTAACTGGTGACCAACCAGAGACCAGCTGAGTCTTGAGGAATGAAGAGTTTGACCTAAAATTGATCAGGACATGTTGAAAGGCAGTAGAAACAGCATCTCAAAGGAGATCTGGGCTCCTGTTGGTGACCATTGTTTGAATATAAGGAACACTGGAAAGAGAGTCAAGCCAGACTTGATCCGCTTTGCTGTCGGCGTCATTTTATTGAAGTCTAGAATTGAAAATCATAAGGCAACATCTACTGCATCTTCCAGAATGTCAGTAATGTGCTGTGTAGTGATCCCACAACAAAGTGAACTTGACACTCGTAAAACTGATGGTACAGCTTCTCCAGGCCGCTGGAGGAGGACTTTGCTGACATACCAGAAGAGATGCACTGGGGATGGACACGGTACCAGGAACTTACTGGCCAAAGGGGTCTGGATGAGGGATCTGCACTTTAACTTGTGCTTTTGAAATCTGTGCACCTGAAGGACTTCTGTGTTGTGCAGATCATTACTGAAGTGGCCCAGTAGGGGGCAGGAGAGGACTACTGAGGCAGGCAGGGAAAAGAGACACAAGAACAACACCCTGTAAACAGGCAGGAATTTCTAACCTGCTCACAGTGAAATGGCTGTATTCCTCAGCCTCTGTGTGTGTGTGTGTGTGTGTGTGTGTGTGTGAGCTGGTTGGCCTGTTTCTCTGGTTGGAATTGAGTGATACCCTCATGTGAACGGAGCTGAACGGCAGATTTAGACAACAGAACAGATGTAAGAGGTGTAAAGTGATGCTGTAGGTAAATGTTACTAAGCGCAATGCGGTAAACCTGCCAGCTGCCCCCTGCTGGGCTTCTGCCCATAGAAAATACTGCCAGTAGCAGCAGGTAAGACAGGTTCTACTGCTGAGGAGGACACTGCATAGAAAGAAAGTCAAAAATGAGTAAAGTGATGATGAGGTGCAGGTGAGCTGATGACATCATCATGGTAGGGGGTCCTCAGCTCCCGGCAGCAGGGAACGCTGGTCTCACTGCTGGTCTCACTTGTCCTCATCAGGGGTGGGGGGTCAATAATCTATGAACAAGAACGGGGGGGGGAGGTTAGAAACTAAACACATTAAGAAACAACAGAATTTTACATGAAAAGACGGAAAGACAGGAGTGTAAATAATTACATCCGTGCAGAGAGACTTCAAGTGGTCAAATTAAACCTGAGACCCAAAGGGGCTTTATTGGTCAACCAGTGCATGTTTAACAGCACTTTAGATCAGTACTCTCCAGCTCTTCAACCTCTCCAGCTCTTTTCTGGAAAAGCTCCCAGTCGTGAAGGAAAGAAATATGATCTGAGTGGCACCAAGTTACCTACCAGCTATTGAAAGCTGCTGTTTTAACAAGGCTGAGAAAGGGTGACTGCACTTCCGGCCAACTGAAGGGAGACAGCATGAAAGGTGGATTGAGGCACCTAAACTCACCAAGGAGGAGACTGCAGAAGAGCAGTTCCTACAGGTGGTCGACCGCGATGTCTGGATTTGGTCCGTTGTTTTGGTTATTTATCCCTGAAGTCTGGATCCTCCATCACCCCTTTCCTGCTCACAAATGGTATAACTGTGGTCAGGAAGGTCATATGAAATATTACAGTCCAACTGAAAAATCATCACCAGATACTTTCTGTTATGCACCAACACCAGAACCGTTAGTTACGGAGGAAACAGTTAATGAAGAGGGTGGTTAATGGTGTAGCTGTGAATGTTCTTGTTCATACAGATGCTTCACACACTTTAGTGAGGGAGGAGCTGGTTGACAGGGAGAGGCAGAACTCTGATGTTGATTTGTGTCTGTCGTGACTCTCGTGTTTGTGGGCAGAAAGTTTAGCCAACAGCAGATGTGTATGAAGTCATTTAAGCTCGGCCTTTTTACCTTAATGTCAAGCTTGCCAAGGACCTCACCTTATCCAGTAGTGTTGGGATGGGATGTACTTGTCCTGTGTGAGCTACTGAAGTCATCTGGCCATAGCTGGCCAACAGTCAGTAGTGTGTCCTTGACTAGGTCTCAGGTGAAGTGTGTGGGTGGCAAAATGCACTGTGTCGGGGAGCTGCCAAAGGCCAGCATAGAAGAGAAGTTTAAGGGTAGTGTGCACTATTTAAAAAGTGCAGGATTTCCTGAACCAGATGTTCAACTAGATCCTCCAGTTAATCTTGCGGAACTGCAGCACAAGTACGAGTGTTTGTCATGTTCTTTCATTAATTAGCTTAAAGATGCAGGAGGCCTGAAGGGTGGAAGCTTTTGTGAACTTTTGTGAAGAAGGGGAACTTGTTCTGTCGCAACATCTTGTTGTCTCTGAAGAACTACACCAGAAGTTATTTGGGTTGGCCATTCCAAACCTGGGGCAGATCCCTTGGGTTTGTAAAAGATGCAGCTCAGAATAGTACAGGAGTGCTGTATGTCATGTCGCAAATGTCACCATGCATCAGATCATGGCCCACATCACGTTCCTTTCACATTGCAAACACTTCCTTTAACAAAGATATTTACAGATCAAAGTAGCAATTTCATATCAGGACATCTCCAGCAGATTTATTAGCTGTTTATTAGGTATCAGGGCAGTTAAGACCATCCCTATAGAATCTAGAAAATTATGGGCTGGTAGAACATTTCAACTACACCTGAAAGGCACTGCTGAAGAAGTTTGTGAAAGAGGCAGAGACCGGGAATTTTATTTCACTTTTGGTTTCAGACTTATCCTGGTGAATGTAGTGGTAGGACCAGGCTGAGAAGGTGGACCAGACCCATCGGTTCCTCACAGTTGTCCGGCTCCTCCTGGGGGATCTCCTAAGTTCCCATCCTGGGAATGTTCCCAAACGAAACATGGTACTCCACCATGGAAAAGGAATGCCAAGTGATCAAGTGGGCCCTCAAGTCACTGAAAAGCTACCTGCTCAGAAGGGAGTTTATGGGGGGGAGAGGAGTTTGTTGTTGTTGGCTCTCCTCCACCTGTAGAGAGCCCTGGCACATTGCTGGAGAGAAACAAACCTCCCGTTGATCCCAGCAAACTGAATCAGGAAATGATGTGCCCTGTTCAGCATCCCAGAGTCCTTAAGCGCTTCTCCAGGTCCCCGAGACAGAAAAGAAAAAAATTCTAAATAATTAAATGTTATGATAACAGAGGAGCACATAAAAATAAAATTAAAAAAAACAAAATAAATCATATGCCAAAAGCAATGCATGATGGTGGGTGGACATTTGAGGAAAGAGGCTTCTAGAATATCTCCATTCAACTAGAGCAAACCAGACAATGAAACCTCACCGATTGGACTCATGTGCCTTGAATACATTTATTCATTTTTCACACACTTTTCTCCAAAGCAGCCAGCAAGTAGAAGACAAGTGCATTTCAGGAGGATGTTAACCGGACTGGAGGAATGAAATGAGCAAATTTTCCATTTTCCTGGAGGCTTCTGTGGGTGTAAAACATACACTTACAACAATATTATCCAGTATTGTTTCACATTTAATATTCAATTCATTTTATATTCTACAAGCAATTTTTTCTGTTTAAATAAATGTGTTGTTGAGGGACTTTGTTGCTAAGTTCATCAAGGTATACTCTATACTGTTTTAACTATTGCTATGTTCAAGATGTTTCTGTCTTATTGTTGTTATGATCAAGTCCTTCCCTCTGCTCCTCTTCCCTAAAATCCTCCCGTGTGAGATAGTGATGAAGAAGATGCTGAAAAAGCACATGCAACAGGAGAATTTGTGAGTCTGCCAGAAATGTCAGAACCCAAGGGTCCTCTATCCAGTCGCACCTGCCTCAAGACCAGAGGTGATGATGGACCCTCCACAAGCATGCCATCTTCGTTGGTACAGATGCCCAACCCTAGAGCTCCTGCTGTTAATGGGACTCCCAGGTTTGTCATGGTAGAAAGAAACAGGGAAATTCAAGAGCTGACTGATGTGTGCAACAGTCTTCCAGACCCCAACTAGGTGGGAAGCCAGCGCTTCTGGGTCACTGTGGCTGAACTGGACAAAATTTACTAATCATCTGGAGGAGAACTGACCCAGGTACTGTGCCAAAACCTGAAAGGGACTGGAACTACATGAAACATGGGTGGACTGGCCCTGAGCAAGGTGATCCTACTTGGGTGGCCCAGTGGATTGGCCTACAAGCGCGTGTGGAAAACAAGTACAAGCGCCGGACAGATTGGTCTAAGCTCACCCAAGCTTGACAACAAGAAGGTCCGTCAGTCTCACAGTGGGAACAGAGAACAGTTGGTGGATGATTTCTCAGGCATTGTCACAGAAGCAGACTGGAAAAAGGCCATGGGCTCACTTTTCGTGGGAGGGCTGAAACCTGAGCCACGGAAAGCAGTTCACACCTCACGTCTCAGCGTCCAGCAGATGACCCATGCATGAAGTTGCTGGTGGAGGGGAAGGAGGTTTTCTTCCTGGTGGACACAGGGGCAACACAATCAACTTTAAAGAAACAAGAAGTGCTGGGAGTCCCCACCACTGGACAAACAGCTCGTGTTATTGGAGCGGCAGGTACACCATATATGCTTCAAGCAACAGTGCTTCTTAAGGTACGATGATTTGATTCCTCTGAACTTTGCTGACACCGATGTCTGATCAGTCCATATTAACCTGTCAGCTTGTTACAGGGTGTTTACACCCAAGTAAGTGAAGAAGAGTTAGAGCTAACCTCTGCAGCATTAGGACTCTGTTCTACAAAGCAGCATTGAAAGTTATGCTGCATGGACACTAACCAATAACACTGTGCTAAGGAACCAAGTTCCCAGCTATCTGAAGCAGCAGGACCGGCTACATTGCACTGCAAAAGGGGGAAATTGAAGAAATAATCTACTCTCCTGTTAATTCTCCTATTTTATTTTATTTTAAGACATTTGACTCCAGTTTTCCAGTTTCACCGGAATGCCAAACATCAGGTATTCAAACAAGAGTTGGGTGTTCAGAGAAACATCTGTGTTTGTTGGAATGGATAAATGCTGGGATTCTAGAAAAACGGGGCATTTTAACAGTTGCCACCAGATTTCTGTAGTGTGAATGAAAAAGGTGCTAAATTTTAAGATGGGGAAGAAAATGATGTGCACTGCTTTCACTGCAGACAAATCGTGCAGATTGTTTAATTTTCTTGCTTAATATAACATCTTGCCATGAGAAATACATGTTATGAGGACATTCCTGCAGGAAACAAATGTGTACATTCTTAGAAAATGTCATGCAATATTTATGGGTTCGTTGCAAGTGATATTAGAGGAACTATTTTATACATGTGGTTTATTAAACTGCTTGTGCTGTAACATGGGTTTCTCTGCCTTCTGAAATGTCTGCCAGCCGAACACTTACAAGACAATAAACAAACTAGCGATGTTACTGCTCAGCGTATCAAGTACTACAGCAGTGAATGTGGACTCTACATAAACCAGAACTGCTCATAACCCCCGCTGGCTTCACCAGGTCCACATTTGTTACATTTCCAGTCAGGTGCAACATTAGAAGGTCATGCTGACCTTTTTTATATTATTGTATTTATCAAAATTTTTTAAAAATTCTCACCTGTAGACGAACGAAAAGACCATACAAAAAAATCGATTGTTAATTATCATCTAGCGACCACATTTGTCCAGGTGATTTAAAACATCGTGCCAGTGGAGCGATCGATGTAGCACATGAGGTAGTTCAACCAGGAGGAGGGGAGGGAGAAGGATAAACCAGCCAAACCGACTGCTTCTCCTGTGCCCTTCACTACTGGACCATATTTGCACGGGTAAAGCTATGTGTAGAGTTCACACACACACACACACACACACACACACAGAGCTCTCCTACCTGCTCAGAACGATCAAGGCTCAGTTGTTCTATAAACTGAGTGGGATCTGAGCGATAAAATGTTTGCTTATTTACTCCGCCTCGTCCTCCTCTTCCTTCTTCATGCTCATCGCTGCAAACCCAGCAAACAAGGTGCTCGGAAACGGGGCTTTCGCATCTCAGCTCATGTTTAAACATACTGTATAACAACTGGCAGCTCCTACGCTGTGTGGAATGTTGCAGGAGCAGAAAGGTACCTGGTCATTTCAGTGTAACCATGGTAACAGAGTGGCTGTTCTGCGTAATTATTGCCCTTTTCCAAAGAAGTTTACACCAATACAGACTTAAACACACACACGCACACCTATGAAACATATTTCATGTTTACATATAGTTTCAAACCATGCCGACTAATGTGTTACAGTACATCACACCATACATTACGTGTTACATAAAATCTAAATGAGTACAAAATGCTCTAAAATGGTGAGGATCAGTGGTATTTACACTGTAATTGCGTCAGATGTGAAATACGGCTGACGGAAGGCAGATGTATCAGTTGCATTTTTTACATTCTGTGTGTCAGATGTCAGCTGTGCTGGTATATATGCCAATCAGACAAGAAAGTTATAGGGGTCGTACCAGGGAAAACGTTCTGATAACATAGGCGTTCTGAGTTCTGCATTCTTATGAACGTGTGCTAAGCTCCAGGTTAAAATCTGCACTTGTTTGAGGGGTATAAGAGCCAACAGGAGTGGCAGGTGAACAGCAGGGAACGGGCGCTGCCGGCTCAGAAAAGTCCCGGTGCAGGAATGACCTGAACAATAAGTTTACATTTTCATTTGTTCACTTAGTAGATGCTTCTCTCCAAGTGTCATAGAACAATTACAAAGTGATACTTACCTTTGTGCAACGTGACTTACAAGTAAGTAAACAATTACAGCGAGTTGTTGAATCTAACTCTGTAAATCACTGTGGATGAAGAAGTCAGATAAAAACTGTCGGCTAAAATGCCCTGTTTCTGGCACCTGGATGGTCCTCAACTCCCTCTGTACACCACAGCCGTACTGTGGGCCGACTGCCTTTTTTTCCCTTCGCAGTATAAACAGTGAAAACCAGAAAAACAAGCCAGGCGAAATTGAGTAACATGTTGTGCATGTGACCAAGTGCCATTCAGGTCAGGGCTAATTTACTATTTTGTGCTTCAAAGAAAAACCATCACTGTCATTGGTTTGCAGCAAAAACGCCGACCTGAAGAGCCGAGCAGACCACCTTCTGCTAGGGCCGGGCTCCAGGGGCTGAAGATCACAGGTACTGGAGGAAAGGCAGATGGTGCACAAGCTGTGGAAGCTGCTCTCCTGCAGGAAGATGAACTGAAGGTTGTCATGAGAAGTCAGGTAAAATTCCTATCTGGTACTTCTGTTCCACAGGGTGTGATGTTCACATTTTACACTTAAATGTCAGCATTCTTCAAGCTCTGTGTGTCACCTGCCTGGAACATTGAGGTGGGGTCATAGCCTTGAGGTCTGATCTCTCACGTAGCACTGGAACAGTCTCCAGGGCCAGGTATGCGTGCGTGTGTGCGCGTGCGTGCGCGTGTGTATGTGTGTGTGTGTGTGTTTGTGTGCGCGTTCATGCGGTGCTGCCTGGAAACAGTGGTGTTCATGAACTCCCTTTAAATGTGCGGTGAGGGGAGAAGTGGGGGGCTGCAGGTACTGCAGTGCTTTTCCCTCAAACATTTTTTACCCCCATTTTCAAACTGTAGATGATAACAGATGTGAAGCCTCCTATGAAACATCTGGTATTTTGGTCACTTACAACATTATTAAAGCACTTCAGATGCTCTGCACCCCTTGTAACCCCTCATTTTAAGCAAAGTTCTTGTTTAGGCTTTTGACAGTTTGAAAGTCAGGATCACACAGTTCTCACATTCTGTGACCCCATATCTGGCTGGACGCACAAGGAGCTCTATAAGCCAGAAAATATTTGCTAAACAGACTTTATCACTCCTACAGAAACCTGGACGTTAACAGAAGCAATGTAAGTTTCAGCAACGTCAACGAGGAAAGAACAGCCGTGGCCTTCCCTGGGATTCGAACCTACATACCTACCAATACACATTACCTGTGGTGCTCCTGCACCTGTCAGGTCCTTCTTAGACACAGCAGCACCTTATTGCCCAGCCAGTGGCACCAACAGGCCCGCCAGTCTACAGGTTTCCCCAGGAGCGGCCGGAAAAGCCCATAAGCTGACGACAGCAACCCACACACAGTTCCGCTGCAGTAAAGTCCAAATATGACATGCCGAAATGAAATGTCGATGAATGAAAATGAAATATGCCGAACAATTCTGATACGATTTGTGCCAAAGCAGGCTGTCCACATTCCAAATTAAATGCGATATCAGATATGAGTCAGGCAACTGGCTGACAAACCACCTTCTTTGAACCAGCTGCCAAAGCAGGAATCTGAGCTGCAGTTACGAAAAAAAGGTCTCCGCTGAATGACCAGCGTGAGCTGAACAGGGGTGTCTTACAGCTAAATGAGCAGTTATTTCCCCCACGCTGTGAAGATGGACTAAATTTCTCTCTTTTCCTCGTGGTTGGAAATCATTGCCCCAAACCCATGTATTTTTTTTACCACCAGAGTCACATATATTCCCACCTGGAGAAAGCTGGAGGGTCACATTCCACTTCTCCACTGCCTTCGCCACACAATTTCCACCCCTTCAGAAAAGTTCTGGATAAATTCTTCCTTTGGCAAATTTTCATGGATTAGAAAAGTAGCTGCCGCGAGTCTCACTGGTGAACATGTGTGTTTCTGATGCCCCAAATGAGTCCTTCATGCCTAAAGCGTCACCAAATCCCATTGAAATGGCGGTGAAGATGGGCAGATTCGGCCTCATGGTTTTAGCCGGTAAGAACCATGAAACATAAAAGGAGATAAAAGTGCAGGAAGCAGTCGTTCTGACCGCAGTGTGACCGAGCTCTAATGAAACAAATGTCAGAAAATGAATGTTTTCTAACCCTTCTTAGAAAAATAGATTCACTTTGCTGAGATGTAATGTGGTGAGAAAAAAAACAACAAAAAAAATAATACGACGGCCAACGCTTCCTGATCAGAAATGAGAGACCAGAAGAAAGAAGAGAAACAAAACTCTAGATAATCTCCACACACACACAAACACTCACACACATAGAGCAACACTAACACATTTTTGAGGCACCAACAGCTCCTACAACCACAACCACTCATGTACCGACAACCTCAACAACTCAGTCTCAAACTCAGCCTCAACCTCAACGACTCAGTCTCTCGTCTCAGCTGAAGCCAACGTGTGTGAGTCCTCAGTGAGAAAGATGCTGCACTATGGAAGCCACGCTGCCATTTTCCATGATGGCCGCATGTTTTGCGAGCTGTTCAGAGACCCGCACCTTCAGCAGTTTTGCTCCTTTAATGTGAAACCCATCTGTGTGAAAGTGCGGAGAAGCTGTGAAGCAACACAACTGCAGGCAGACAGGTTTCCTCTCCTCTCTGACCCAGAGATGGTTGAGATATCACCGCGGTATTTCACCGTCACACTTTACGTCCATGCTTTGCAATATCGGATCATCTCTGATGTTGCCAAAAATAATAACATGAACTTCACAAATCCCACAGAACTGGTAAACTGGTGAAGCGGCTTCATGTCGTTCAGCCTCTTACAGACACAATGGGGCTCAGTGTACACGTGACAACTGATGGACGACCACAGCAGAGGTTGAATTTTGTCAACAAACTGGAGCGTTGAGCTCCGAAAGCTGAGCGGTTGTGTTGCCGTCTCTATGCTAGATCATGCTTGTGAGAGTAAAATTGAGGACATTTCTTATATGTAACCATTCTCTATGTTCATAGAGCTCATGACCAATACTGTTGTACCAAATGTGCCTAGATTGTTTGGTTGTTGCAATGTTTTAGTTCTTTCTGTTTTACTCCTATGATAAACTATTGTTAGCTCAGGAATATCAACTATTAATGTTTATTGTTGCTATGAATTTGTAGTTGCGTTTGCGTTCATCAACTATCTTGTTTATTTGTTACCGTGGTTTGTTTTACTGTTACTATGGCCTTTGAGTTTATAAAAGCGATGTTAATTGTAACGCCTGTGAGAAACTGTGCGAGGGACTGTACAACGTTGGTTCGAGGGCACAGGTTTCTCCCCACAGTGCTGTTGGTACTGGCCAATAAAAGGCTTTTGCAAGCACGGTTTTATTGTCAATTTCCTCTAGACAGAAAAAATTTCTTTGACAACCTCTTGCAAAGTCTGACGCAGTCCAGCTCCCTACACACTCCTCTGACATCACACAGGCGACACACACGGCCCAGCACTCCCTCTGTTCACCGCAGGGAGCTCAGGCCCACCCAGAGATGTGAGCGAGAGACAGAGAAGGTCTGGATTCTCCATGTTCCAGATTCCGAGACCCCCCTACAGTTCAGATTCCTTTCTTCTTGAGTTTAAAAATAAATAGAAGGAAGCAGCACATTTGTCACCATCACTGGGGTTGTTTGTGTGTTTTTAAAACAAATTGTGTTTTCCTCACATTGACAGCAACAAACACTAAATAATGGCATCTATATTGAGAACAAACGCAAACAACAGTTTAATATGAAGCGAAAAGTCAGTTTAACTGTTACTGTACTTTGTTGTAGACTCAGCGAGTATGAGATGGAAAGCCGATGCCGACTCTTCTGTTGTCATTGAGGTATGAAGTGTGGCTGAGAACCGCACTGAGCAGCTTCGACAGTCACCTTCTTCAGTAGCTTGTCTCCCTCTTCCTTAGGAAGTTCCACTGCTCAGTCAGTCTCGCGGCTTCCCAGCTACATTACTGCGGCTACACAAGCACTGTTTGCTACCTACATGGCGGATATCTGCCAACGAAAGTAGCTACACGCAACGCGTTTCTGTAGCAACTTCTAGACTGGCTGTGGAGTTTGCGGGCACTAAGGCCGCCGTCCTCACACATGACGAATAGTTTGTGTGGCTCAGAATACCGGTAAGATTTAGGGTAGATATGTGATTTGGGGTTAGGATGGGTGCGTGTTCTGTATATTTTTTTAGACATGGGCTGAATTCGTAGACAAAATACCCTTCAGGAAGGTCAACTGAAGTGTGAGGTTGCAGAAAGAGAACGTGATGCACAGTGATGCTGGGGATCGCCTTTTCAGGAAAGGTGACTTTCTATTTGCATCTTCTGGACTGAGGGGAAAACGCTAAAGGTGCAGGGCACAGGGCTTCCAGGACCTGCTTTTGTGGTACTCCACCCCTAGAGGACAGAAGAAAGGTCCACACAGATCCCTGCCTGGCCTGAAAGCTTCAAAATTACGAAACACAGCTTTTACACTTCAGTAGCATTTGTGACTTTTTCCATTGTTATCGTTGCAAAGAACAGTTATAAAACACTCCTTGTATTTTTTTTCTCAAAATGCTGTACTTTGGTCATCTGTACAGCTGAAGGACTGTTGTGTTGGGCAGATCATCTCTGAAATAGCCCAGTAGGAGGTAGGCGAGGAAGACAAGTAAAGAGAGAGTAGGAAGTGGTGCAGGGGAAAGAGATTCAGGAACAGCCCCCTGCAAACAGACATAAATGTGTCGCCAGTTGAAGCATTCAGGTGGTGTGAATTTTTTGTGGCTGTGATCGTGACAGACTACAGGACTTTCCAGGTACAGTTGAGTCAAACCCTTGAGGCCTGTTCTCTCTGGTGCTTTTGTGCTAGAGACTAAAGAGAGCCTCCGGGTTCAGATTGTATGTGTGTTTGAGAATGTGGGAGTTATAATTGTACAGCAGGTGGATGTGGAAGAGAAAACGCCTAACAATACACAGTCCTTACATATAATGGTGTCTCAGCAGACTGTGAGAAACAAGTGCCTTGTGGGAAATAAATAATATCTTCCTGCACTGAGCCTGCTATTCAGTACAGTGGCATTTTTGCCATTCCATGTTCACTTACATATTGTGTATTTTATTGCCTACAGCAGCATCATCGCTTGTATTAGACACTGTGGGACGGAGATACACACTATCTACTCAGTTGACTAAACTGAATCTCTCCAGTGTTTATAATCTTATTAGAATCAGAGAGGTGGGTGAATGGAAGACCTGAGGACATTGTGAGTATTTAATTATGCCATTTGGTCTAGCCCCTTCTGTTCTGTGTTCAGTGTTCGTAAACGTAGCTTTAATGGATATGGTAAATTGGTTTGTCCTAGTCTACTTGGATGACAGTTTTTTAAGCTCCTACAAAGAGCATGTACTGCACATATAACAGGTTTTATAACAACTGTTTGCCAATAAGTTGTACGTGAAAGGAGAATAATATCTCTTTCATCAGGGGTCAAAGGAATTCCCAGGTTTTATTGTTGGGTCACAACGTGTATAGAGAAGGTATCTACTGTGCTCTCTCGGCCACAATCAAAGTTAGTCAAAGTCTTCTAATTTCTATAGACAGTTCAACTGAGCCTTTATTAGTATTGCAGCAACCCTCCCTGGGATGATATGTGGGGCTCTGAAGTATCTTCACAGAGGCTGCATGTTGTCAAAGACAGAAACTACACAGTTGGACAACCAGCTACACAGTTGCTTCTGCTTAGTTGTTGAGTCATGGTAAAGCCTAGAGTGGAAACCGAAAGAAACAATTAGAACAAAGCAGACAACTTAGTGTTCAGTAGAATAGGAAGCAGACATAGATAATGCACTCAAGGAAAGATAACTAAAATGTATAAAAATGTGTGTTTGAAAGCTCGGAGTGACGTTTATCTCACTCTGTGAGTGTGGGTCCCAGTCCCAGTTGTGCTGTTGTAAACGCTAATAAACTAAGTGAGGACAGGTTTCCTCCTCCCTCATGGTTTGTCTCTGAAGTTTGTACCACATCTTAAATGGACCCCTGAAGCTCACGAGGCTTTCCAGGAGTTGAAACAGTGGATTACATTTGCACCCATCTTGACCACACCTTGACCTATCTTACCTTTTGTTTTAGAAGTTGATGATTCCAAAGTTGTGGTAGGGGCTCTTTTGTTGCTGTATTGGGGCAAACTGTATCCCTCTGCGTATGTGTCATGGTCATGCAAGCTGTCTCAGGCTGAAACTAACTATGACAAAGGAAATAGAGAGTTGCTGCCAGTAAACTTAGCTTTGGAGGAATGGAGGCATTAGTTAGAAGGTGCTGCTCACCCATTTTTAGTACTAGAACTAATCACAGAAACCTGGAGTGCCTGCAACAAACAGAGGAAAAAAGTGCTTTACCAAGAATAGTAAAGCAGATGCACTATCCTGTATACATGACATGTCTGGAAACAGTCCACAGCCTGAACCCATCCTGTCCACTACCTGCTTTGTGGCTGCAATCCAGTGGATTATCATGGATAACCTGCGGCTTGCACAAACTAAGAACCCTGGGCTAAGTGACAAACCAGTGGGCAAAGAGTATGTCCCTGTTTTGTTGTGCCCTCAACTTCTTCAGTAGGCCCATGAGTCCCCCAGTACTGGGCATCCTGGAGTGTGTAATATGTTTAACCTGATTTCGGAAAAGTTGTGCTAGTCAACCAGTTGGTGAGACATCAAAGACTGTGTGCTACCCTGTACCACCTGCATACAATCCAACATCCTAAGGCAGTTGCCCTCAGACCTCTTAGAGTCCCTTCCTGTGCCAAATAGGCTATGGTCACATGTCCCAATTGACTTTTTAACTGATTTACCTAAGCCAGAGGGACAAACTACCATCCTGGTAGTTATCGATCGATTTTGAAAAGCCTGTTGCTTGATTTCACTGAAAGGGCTGTCCAATGCCATGGACACTGCAGAGATCCTGTTTCGACAGGTTTTTAGACCTTACGGCCTCCCTGAAGATATAGTCTCAGACTGGGACCCGCAGTTTACATTTCGAGTCTAAAGGGTTTTCTGTGATCATGTAGGAGTGTCAGACAGCCTGATGTCTGGTAGCCATCCTCAGTCAAATGGCCAGGTAGAGTGCCTAAATCAGGAGATTGTTCTGAAAACCAGACAGACTGGAGTTTGTTTCCTGGACAGCTGAATCCTGTCAGGTGCCTGCAGTGGATGACTGGTATAAGGACAGCAAAGCCATTACACACACTCCTGCAGGATGTCATAGCTGGCTAAGAACGGCAAGTGGATGTTAATGTTCCGGTCACGAGTATGGTCATCCACCTGGGACATTAATCTTTGTCTTCCCTCAAAGAAACTAAGTTCCAAATACATAGGGCCTTTCAGAATCTTGAAATGAATCAACCCAGTCACTTAATGCCTACAGCTTCCTTATCATTGCCGCATTTGCCTAACTTTTAATATGTTACTATGTGAGCCCTTCAATACGTCTGCCCTACAGGGCTGGTTCCAGTCCAGTCCTCCGCGTCCCGTTGGCGTGGAAGGCACCCCTGCGTATGCCATGAAGTCTCTGCGTGAGTGAACTGAGCGAATCAGTTCGCTCTTGTGTTCTTGTTTCTACTGTTTTGCTTCATACTTAAGATCACCAGTCATTGTCACATCATGTTTTTTTGAAGCACCTCATCGTCGTATATACACCTCCTGCACCTGAACTCACGCTCATGGCATTTAAATTACCAAGTGGAACAGAAGTTCCAATGAGACCCATCACCGTCAGAACAAGAATTTGAGTTATTTACCCTTGTGCAACCTAAAGCATTTAGTGGCAACATAACACAGATTACTAGATTATATCTGCACCTCTGAACCAGTTTGATGTTCAATTTGTGGTGTAATATTTTAGCACTAATTTGTTCAGAATGTGTTTGTCAGTCAGTCTCAGAAACCAGCCTGTCGCATCAGTTTTCCTTGCGGAGGGTTGTGTTGCTAAAGAGAGAGCACTGGGCCCACAGGTTTCTTGGATTAGCAAAGTCACAGACACAGGAGTATGGAGCACGTGCAGAGTTTGTCAGGATGCGATACGTCCTGAACTATTTACAGTATTTACAGGTCTACAAAATGACATAGATAGTAAACCACACAAACTAAGTAGTAGACAGGTGCTGCTCCATCTACATAATACACACCAGTTGGCTCATTGTATTAATATTTCTGTATTTTGTTCACTGTTACTCCAGGTAACTGTGAGGCAACATTTTCAAATACGTGGTTGAGTGAAAGAGCATGAAAGGAGGTTCAGTATCTTGGGGATTTTCCGGATTTAAGTGCACTGGAGTGTGCGTCCTGGGCAACTTTCAGGTTTTTGCAGGACACAAACGTCACGATACTAAGAAGATGGAAAACTGGTTGTTCGCCTGACGAGAGAAAGGATCTGCAATGAAGGTTGTTTGTGAATCTTGCCTGTGTGGGCAGTGAGAAAAAGCGGTGGGAGCGACTGTTGTCTCTTAATGCTGACACAGAGAGGGAAGTTCACGAAAAACATTTGAAAGGTAGCACAGGTGCTGTCTGTAGTTGACGTGCCTGTGATATTTCAAGGTCCCACAGATTTTGTTCTGCTGGCTGTAGCCTGAAATTACAATGTGCTGAAATAGCCAGTATTTGGCGATCCTGTCTCATCCCACACACATACAACGTATGCTTGCGATTGACTTACTGATGGATGGGTGGAAATTCAATGTTTATTCCACTCGTGAAATGCTGTAACAAAACGGACTTCAAATGTTTTTAGCCTCACAAGTCTAAACCCACATTCTCCGACTGTCTACGTTTTGGTTTGATTTTTTTTTTTACATTGAATTTTATTTTATTCAGATCTTTTCAAGTTGCGGCACTCAGTGCCCAAATGGCTGTTGTCATGGAAACAATGTAGAATCAGGCCAAATACTCTGCGCTGTTTTAAATCATTTTACATCACATTTTGGTGTAAGGTGCTTTACACCCAGATGGATATTCACTCAATCCATTAGAGATGTGGAGCAACAGACCGGATCAGGCGGTACAGGTTACAACAGACACAGATCCTGGTGTCAGAAAGGATACTGGTTAACTTTGTCACACTATAAATGACTCTTTTATGGTACAAACATCTGGTCGCTGTTAAACAGCGATACAGTTGATGTTAAATACATATATTTCCTACTACAATCCTCTTCTTTCAGAAGTGTATTTAGAACATATTTGAGCTCCAGTCTGCAGCAGCTGCCCGTCTGGACCCTTGAAATCATTGGACACCATCACACCCAAAGTGAAGCATGACTTTGTCCCTCACTCCACTGTTCATCTCCAGCACGCCACTTCCTGAAATGAAACACGACACGATAATTCTGTGGAGTAACCGGTCCAACAGTCTTCAGGACAGTTGACGCAGGGCAAAAATGCCACCAGTGTGCTAACACTGGGCTATGAAGTACAGCAGGTTTCAGCAGAATGGAGAGATAATACGTTTCTGAAAACGGAACAAAGATTGACAGATCTGTCAGCTGAGATCATCACGTTACTAATTTTATCACAGCTTCCCGGTCCTTTATGTTTTTCTGGGGGGGTAATTTGTGTTTCACAAATTTGTAATAGATTTAAATCTCTGAATATGTTGGACAAGGACAGGGGAGCTGTAAACAGTTATTCGAGAACAAAGAATCATTTAAATGTCGACAGTTCAGCTGCACAGATGTGAAAACTACATGTTCAAAGTACCTTTGTTTATTTTGTGCATTATATGCATAAAAGTGGTGCCAAAAGTTTGAGCTGTACAAAGACACACGACAGTCATGAGTGACACATTAAAGGTAATTCGATAATGCCAGCATTCCTGCTTACAAGGAAGTTTTGGTAAAAAAATCTAAATTATTTCAGTCTCATTTTCTTTATATTGTATGAATGCTATTTCAGTGTCCCTTTGTACTGTAATTTCAGGGTAAAACTTCCCCCTTGCATTTTGTTAACTAGTTAGTTTGGCTTTGATTTGTTCTGTCCTTGGACGCTGCTCACGTCCCCTTCCCCGTGTCTTTGCATTTATGTGTATATAAATACATCTATATATTTTTACTGCCCCACCCTTCACTTGTATACAGTAAATCACCTTTGAACCAAAACCTCTGTCCTGTTCTCTTGTTCTCTGCTGCTTCAATTCTGCCAAACAGAGGCCCTGTTTTGAAGGAATTTTATTGACCTCCAACTTCCCGCTTTGGAAACTACCACTCATACTTGACAGCCCAGTGTGTTTTGCTTACGCTGTTTTAATCTGTTTTCTGTGAATCCTCACGTTTATGTGGCAAGTGAATGTTTACATGTATTCTGTGTTTAAAGTTCTGTGTGGTACCTGCTACCACGGCCTTGGTAATGTAATGTTAGTGAGGTTTACAAGGGGTGGAGCTACAGATTTATGAGGGGTTCTGAGGGAAGGGGGACGGAGGCAAAAGGTGATGTGCGTGTGTACAGCCCTTGTAATGGAGTTGTCATTTTTCGTGTGCATGTTTTTCCTCTTTCTGGACCAGTAAATATTGTAAATAGTTGAGAACGTTTTGCGTACTGATGTTAAACTCTGACCAAGCACAGTGTTCCTGCTTCGGTGACTTTGCCACCTGAGACCAAACCAGAGCAAATGGAGGAAACTTAAGTGAAAATGGGAGAATATGCACATTTACACAGCTGGAGCCAGATTCAAAGCGGTGTCTGAACATCCAGCCTGAGCTGGACCGATCACAACCACAGTTTCACCCACAACAACTACAGCTGCACCGACTACAACTGAACCCAACACAACTACAAACACCACACGTCACACCTCTTCCGAGCCTAAACCCACAACCACCATGTGTTGTCCTCCTACTGAGCATGAGACCAAATTCGCCGGACCCTGATTTACCCTGAAAAATACCCCAATCAGTGTATACTAGTGTATATAACACTTATTTACATTGGCTCGACAAACAAATANTGAAAAATACCCCAATCAGTGTATACTAGTGTATATAACACTTATTTACATTGGCTCGACAAACAAATATGAGGATGAAGCACAAACTGGCAAACAAAGACTGAGCTTCATTTGTTTAGAGGTGAGAAATACGCACGACCAGCATCGCACATCACCCAGTCTGGCCCAAACGCTCTTCTTCCGTCTTCGCTCAAAACCTTTAAGACGTAGAACAAAGCAGCAGAGTTACTTTTAAACATTTTGGACAATTTCAACTGGATGGACAGATGGATCTCCAGGTTACTACTTGGAATCTGTTATTTTTAAATGTGTTGTTGCAGAAGAAACATGAAAATGCAACAGGGCGTGGCAGTGATGATGCTGATAACGTTTTGCATCTAAACCCGTCCGTCTACTGTCTTGCGTCGCTACGTAAATACAAGCATCCTAAGGTGAGCCGATCAGGAAGCAGAAGACAGAGAAAACGTTACGAATATGAAGTGTAGCAGGTTTCAGGTAAGAACGGGAGTGTTCAGCATTATGAAGGAG
>UFQX01001588.1:0-14291 GCA_900497675.1 Arapaima gigas | reverse complement strand
GGGGGGGGGGGGGGGGGGGAAAGAACACGCAGATCATATGAGGCAGATATGAAGGGGTTTAACTCGGTCTGATTCCGTGAGCAAAGCGACAGGAACGCGTGTCCCTTATTGCCGGCATTAGCGCTTATATTAAGTGATTCTAAATTCATTATATTCCCCAACCTTCAAAGGCGGCTTATTACAGTCCCCGGAAAATTCTCAGCATTACCGGTTGTTCTGTTTATTAATTTATCGTCCCGTAATTCTGCAGAAACGCCGCTCCTCTTTCCAAAGGCAATGTCAGACTGATATTGCAGAAACTGCTTTTCCACAAAATATTTTAAAATATGTTAAACGATTCATCTGCTTCGATTAAGATGAGAGCACATTATGCGACACACTTGTGGCAGAATACACGCCCTCGGTGGCTGACACGAGACAAGCCATGCATATTCAGAGGCCGGTATAGGTATCCCAGAGACACCTGCAGAGATTTACATTTCAGCTTGTAAAGCAATTATCCCGTCAGCTCGCGTCTCGCCTTCCGCGAGCTTCCGCGAGCTTCCGCAGCCCCCGCGACAGACCCCGACTCCGCCGGGCGCCACGGCCAGGTAACCCAAACCGAATCGAGGCCCTTCCGCCGCCGCCTGAGACGTGGGCCCCGTAAAACTCCAGGCACCCGGGTGGTTGCTGAGGAGCGACGGAGCGCTTCCCAGCGCAGCTCTGCTAAATTCGCCTTTTCCGGTAAAGCGCTATCAATTAAGCAGACCACCTAGAAAATGTGTTAAGTGGCTCCCAGGCTAAGATAAATGTTTCATTAGACAAGATTATACCTTGAAAATTAAACAGGTACCTGGTTTAAGAGCTACCCTTTAAAATGTATTTCTCTCTGCTTAAAACCGCATTAAGAAGGAAAAGTCACGCGGGGCGACGTTGCTGTGATTCATCCCAAATCGAGGTCGCCGTGCGAATAGGATCTAAAGCTACGTCCTCGCCCTCCCGGAGGTCCCGACAGACACGATGAGTCGCCATTCGCTGCCAAGACACCTTTCGTCCGCAGCGACCAAAACAAAAGCGTCCAAACAGGTCTGCCTGTTCAGTCCCGACTGCGCTCCAGACCGGCGGCCTCTTGAAGCCATCCCATCGACCTCGAGCCGTTTCGCCGGTTAAACCATTTTCAGAGGTAGCTTTGGAGTACTTGTGAGTAGGTGAAGGAATCCGTGCTAACTTTTAACACAAACCACATAAGACCTGTGTTGGGAAAAATACACAAAAACAAAACAACGGTAACCGCCGTATATGTATATGACACTTACGGTGCTACGTGGCATTAAAAATCCCCAATACGCTCGTGCGTATGTGCGGCTATTATTCGCAAAACGGGCGCGGGGAACGACGGAAACGGGCGCGGGGAACGACGGAAACGGGCGCGGGGAACGACGGAAACGGGCGCGGGGAACGACGGAAACGGGCGGCGCCGCGTCGATCGACGCAGTAGTAATGTTAACAGCTACAAGCGTTGAATTTTTCCAGCCACAAACCGTCGTATTCGGACGGACTCGCCGGGAGGCGATTTGTTTTCGGCGGTGCTCCGAGGCCAAACGGCGGTCTCGGCTTTCGCTCCCTCGGGGGGGAGAGCGAGGCGGCCTGGAGCGCGCCCGCAGGCGGCTGACATTTCCCCACTGGACTCTGCTGGTGGTGACCCGAGTGACAGGGACTGGGGGCTGGCGGCTCCGTCTCCAGCACCACTGCTGGGGGCCACGTGCATCATCCACTGGAGGCCAGCTTTGGTCTTTAACTACTGTGTGGTGATGGTGGAAGAGCTCTGCAGAAGTGAGCCAGTGAACCAAAAAGGCCCCGGGGCTCCTCTAGGAGCACTTCTCCTCAAAGCCCCGGTGACGAGTTGTTAAGCAGTACGACGTCCGGCCCCCCGAAAGAGCCCCCCTGCACACGGCGGCCAAAAACAGCACCAAACAAGAACTTCCAAATACAGATGGAGGAACCACGAGCGTTTCTGTGAACATCAAAACAACACAAAAAGGCACAAGTTTGTTTCACACGTCTCGCTCCCACCGGAAGCTCCGCAAACAGAAGTTATATCATATCGAGTCACGAAGGAAAAATTCAGCTCGACGTGCGTCTCGGAAACATGCGGGAAAAGTAAGAATTACTGTTGAACATACAAAAATGATGTTTGCTTTCACTGACAACGGCTGTCCTATAATTTCATTCAAACGTGTCGCCACGGCACAACGCCCGGAGGGCGGTCTGAAGCGCGGAGCCCCTTCGCTCGCTACCCAGGGATGGATCTCACTGAAAAAGACGCCGACACCCGGTGTTAAGAAACTGCAGGTCACAACATACCTTAAGGACACATCGGAATCGGCATCACTTCCGTCCCCTGTTTCCGGGGTCTCCTTTGTGGGGCTCTCCCGATCGTGACAAATATTTCATATTTGTAACGCAAATTACCGGCTTATTTTTGTTTTTAATGTTCAAAGTTCGGTCATTCTGATTACTGCATATTCCTCCTGCAGGCTCGCGGTGGTTCGCAGCCCATCCCTTAGCAGCACACCTGTCACAACTGCACGCCTGCCAGACTTGAAAGGCGTAGCTGCATAATAAACTGTACATTTCCATTCCTCTCTCATTTAGCCTCGCTGTCTGAGTAACTGAATATATTTACATTCTTTTACCTGTCTGAAGCGGGACTTACAGACCTTGCAATGACCTCAAATGTTTTAATTGTCTGTTTCTTTCCTGCCAGGTATCCAGGCGAATTTACACAGATCCTTCCTGGTGCATCAACGTGTTTCAAACCGGAACGAATAAAAATGTAGACGCTCGATAGCGCTGACAGAAACGCCAGGGTTTGAAGACGTCTCTGGCGAAATGTTAATTTGGAGGGAAATCCAGACTTCTCGGAAGGGGCGGCCACTTTGCGCAGCGGTGGCTTTAAGGAGCTACCGAACTTTACGTTCCCCCGCTTTTGTTAAGCCGGATGATGGGTGTTCCAGGCGTGTTTGTGGCGATCGCGACGCTGTGGATGTAAGCGGAGACGGGTCGGTACTGCGCTCCAATAAAACACCGGGGGTTTACGGCAAACTGTCTAAGTGCGGGTGTCCCTCAAAACGCGAGACTTTGACCTGCGAGTTTTCACGTTTACGAGTGAAATTACTTCGCATCCTTTGCAGAGCTACGACCAAATGTGAGGTTCGCGTGTTTACGAACAAGAAGAACCGTTCGCGGCGTAAATCCCATCTCCGACTTACGGGATTTCGCCTTGCGAGTTGATGTCCTTCAACACATTATGCGACGCCTGCACTCAACGCCTACAGTGTATGTATGTAGCTAAGGATGCTGGTTAATTCGATATTTTTGTCTTAGATGGCGTGAAACACTCAAAATTGCAGTAATACTCAAAATTATGGATTAAAAAACATCCAACTACAGAATTAGAATGAGGAAATTACCGGAATCATGGTTATTTTCAAGATAACTTAGCAGGTTAAGAAGATCATTTGTCCGGTGTGGCCGTGTCACCCGACGAGAAACACCCGACAGTTTGCGGTTTAGTTTCGGCACAGTTGCAAAACGGAAACTTACAAAGACAAACGTAAAGCATATTCTGAAGTCCCGGCTCTGCTGCCAGCTATGATTTGCATTTCACTGAGATAAAATTTTGCCCAAAATTCTGAGCAAACCACAATCTACACAAGTTATTGACACCCGGCAGTTCGACTCACACCGGCGTGGGAATGACCTGCTGTTGCTGCCGCCGCTTCAAACGCTCCCCTCCGCTGGCGCTTCCGAGGGAAGCGGAATAAGCAAATCCCAGCAGATCACCATCCAGCTGGCAAAGTGTCTGATCCAAAAGAAAATTCCCAAAAACTGCTTCAAATAGCTCTCATTGACCCATGTTAGCACCTCTAGATGTGGTTACCTGAGACAAAGTGCTGCCAGTTGCTCCCACGCCAAGGGGGCTCCTCCAACTATGGCGATTCACCAGCCAACTGGGATGCTGCCTGCAGGCGCGGGGCGAACCTGATGGTGCCACGGCCGGGGCACTGCCATTCTGATCCACAGTAAAGCACATGATCATTGAAGGAATCTCTCCAAAGCTCCAGAGAGGAAGGCGGACGGTCTGAAGCAGAACGTAGATCCAGTCGGTCTTGGGGGTGGTGTTTAAGCATCACTAGCTCTTGTTGCTACTGAGCTAAAGCCTTGTCTCAACAAGGGAGTTGTGGGAGATACCTTGTCTTAGAGGGATTAGGCTTTCGGAATTGTGTTGAGCCCTTTGGGACCTCAGGAGAGAGAACAACAGACTGAAAGCAAGCTGAATTATTCACCCCTTATGGGGATAAAGATTTCTGCCGAACACACGGTGTTATCAGTTTGGCACTAAAAACGTGCTATAATTCCTACTCCACTTTCTGCTGCGGTTAAGACGTCCAAAAACCTGTCCTCCCGTATCCTCCCTATTTATCTCCTCCCAATAGAACGGTTTGTTTCGATGCCAAAATGGTTGGTTTAAGTTCAAAGTCTCTCCGTATGATGTTTTTTTAGCCTACCTGTGTAGCCACCCTCGGATTGAAATAAAACTTTTTAATGCAAAAATGTCTAAACCTACAGTTTTTCAGTTGAAAACTATTAGTTTGACAATGATTTCCAGCTGTATTGTGCATAAAGGTTCCTCATCTGTATGGTGTTGTTCTTTTAAAACGCATCATGTGTCTTTATTGTATTGTCCCTGCTGGTACCCATAGCCTCTGGTCTGCAACGGTGCCTGAGCTCATACCGCAAAATGTTTTACACCGTCTACGCTCTCATAACCCATCATAACATCCGAACCGCGGGCAGAGAAACAGTGAACGGCCGCTGAGTGTGAGGGAAGGGGATCTGCTGTGGCTTTATGTCCAAATGTTACTACTGCTAAATGTCTACTACTGTACAAGGAGAAGAGAGAGAAAACATGGTTTGTTAGTTATCCTGGTGTCTTACAGCGTTCTACTGATTCCCGGAGAAACTGTTTTGGTTTTTTGGTGAGGGGGGGCTAAAACATCATCATTTTTTTCCATTTAAAACAATGGCAAATAGGCTTCCTATTCACATTTTCCCGGTTTAAAATTGGTTTTCGGGAACGGATTAGGAACATAAACCCGAGGATGCTTCTCGCTTGCTGCTAAATTATTGCTTTCGAATAAGATTTGACTGATATTTCTCTCCGATAAGCCCTTCCCCACACAGTGACCCCAGAACACTTAAAGACAGTGGCGGCAAACAAGCAAATACAATTCAGCTTAGTGGTGAACACCGCTGGCCTCAATGACTGTCCATGGGCGCCAGTGACCTTGAGCAACGCAGGGAACCAAAACACAGCTAGTAAAACATTCCGCTGTGTTTATACCAAACACAGTCAGCGGATATCAATAAATCATTACAGGGTTTAGATATTCTTAAAACACTACAACGCCGTCCCATTTCAGTGAACATTTAACCTAAAACGGATGCGTCTTTGTCCCAACACTGTGTTCGAACCCTTGAGTTACGGGACTCTTTTCATAGCTGAGTACCGTGCCTGCTGTGTGTCTGCACTTGAAGATCTGCGCTACGATCGCTGTGGGTAAACTCTGCCCTTGGATTCACCTTCACCTCCCCAGTTAGTATCATTAAAGTTATATTACCTTTTATATCTAAAATATTACAGATAAGATAAAGCACTGGTGCTGGGTTGTGGCTGTGAGGCATGGAAATAGTGTGATATTGCGTGATGAAGTGCCCTCATCTTGCCAGTAGGTGCAGGATGGAGGTGCCATAAGAACCCTGAAAAACAGACCGCTTCCTTCCCTCGCATGTTAAATTATTACATTTTCAAACTCCAGGCTTCCTCATTCTTTCAAGCATTCGATGAGATATAAAATGGGAATAAAATATGGAAATTTTAGAAACAAGCATTTAAGCTACATCTAAAATAAAGCACTAAACAGCAACTTATGCTTCTCCAGCAATGTTATACTCAACCTCACACTTTTAGAAAAGTAAAATTTATGGGTCGCTTATGTTTTCATCAGCAAAATGCCACCAGATCGATCCCGGGAGGTGCGTGGATGGGAATCATTATCTACATGCGACGGAGAAGCGAGCAGACCCCTCTCTGCCGGAAGTCCTGTGTATCGCTGGGGGGAGATGAATTTTTGCCCATGGGCCTCCACCTCAGAGGGGTGTGAGGGTGGGATCCAGGCCAGTTGAGATCATCGGAGGTCAGAGGCAGTTTGTTTTTTGTTTTAACGCAGGTTCTCCTCCTTCACTCCATCAGTGTTCAAGAGGTTCACTTTTCCGAGCTTATGACCGCAATGAGTTCAGGAAGCATCCATCCTTCATCCTTATCCGCTGGATCCCGAAATCACTGGGGGCCAGGCTGGGAAGCCGCTCTGTCGCAGAGGAAGCAACCAAGACTGAAAAAAACAAGACTTGTGCAATCTAGAATGGACTACCTGCACATAACCCTGCGACCTCCTAACCCTAACCCTAAGATGCTTGTCTCATAGGAACATGCAGGTGAACGCTGAACGTATTTGTTGGTAAAATGTTAAACGTGAAAATGCAGTGTTGCTTTTTCCAGGGTCGGCCTGAAACGTTACCTAACCCTGACGTGAGGCTGTGCTTCACGAAACAGTAAACGTGGAGGATTTCCGATCAGATGATGGAAGACCCCACAAATTCGGGAAGATACCCAGCGCGCGCTGGCCACGAAAAAGCCACTGAGCTAAAGCAGCGAAACACCGACGGGGTTTAAACATCGATCCACTCAATTAACCTAAAACGAAAAAATAACCGAGAGAAAAATGTAAGTCGAAGGCGCCGATGAGAAGGAAAAATAAAACAGGATCGATTTCAGCAGAAACGCAACCAGCTCCTTTTTCGGAGACTGATGGGGCTTTTCCAGGTTTGTTCCCCGCGGTGCCGAAGGTGGGACTTCGTGAGAATCGCAGCTACGAACCAGCCAGCTGGAAACCGGTGGAAACCAGTTTGGTGTCCCGCCGGTCCCCAAGGATGTGAGAATACGGTGGTGCTTGTCCACAACAAGAGGAAATGTTGTCACAGCTGGAATTTTAATTCTCTAGCAGATGGTTAGATGACAGTCACAGTATTTATAGCATCTCTTCCACAGCCGACGCAGGGATTATCCAACATGGTGCAATATCTTGTATCGTCCTTCCTGAGCAACTTTGGTCCGAAACATCTGGTAAACAGCCATTTCGGTTAATGGGAACATTTTTAGTAATTCGGTAACTTAGTCGTTTCTGAGCATCGCCTTCTCCGTCGCCTCGGATGCAAACAAAACACACGTGACGTGCACCCGCGCTCACGTCGTATTTCCAACGCTGGAAGGGATTGGCACACGATTAGGTTGGTGACACACGCCGTATAAAATTAACGTCGTATTTTTAAATCTGTTTTTAACTTGAAATGTACAAAATTCAATTTTTACGTTTTTACACGAAAAATCTACTTAATAAAAAAAAACACGACACGGTGCGATATTTTTGAAATGCTTTCGTGGCTTCTTTTTACACCACAGTGCAAATATGCGACTGACTAAACACTATCGGCGTGTTTCTTCACCGATGGACAAAGATAAGCTGCTTACAGCGATCTGCCCGACTGTACAGCGGGGTTATTTTCAGCTAAGATCCTTGCTCAACGGTGCTACCGCAGGAGGCGAGACTCCAGCCTAGACGCTTCGGGTTCGCAGGCAGCTGTTCTAACTGCTCCTCCACCTATGACCCCCTCATTCAACCCTCTTTACCCCCAGCGTAGCCCATTTGACCCAGTCGATGGTTTTACACAAGCGCGTGGAACTGGGAGCTTCACCTGTGCAGGGATTCCCTTTGCCTACCGTACCCGCTTTTCTCGGCGAGAGGAAGACGGGGCACGTCGTATGTCTTCGTTCCCATTTCGCAAACGCAAAGGCCGAGTTTCGGCCGCGGCGATTCGGCGGCCGGACCCTCAGAGAGGCACCATATTGCAACGTGATAATGAGATAATCCGCTTTGACTTGTTTTCATATTTGGCCGCAGCAAAGGTCTCCCGAGAGGCTGCTTAATGTGATTCACCGCTTCGAGTCCCAAGGTCAGGAGCGCAAACAACAATCTGTTCCCATCCACCCCCACCTGGTGGAGTGGAACATCCAACCCATGGCTACATAATAAGGTAACAAGGTAAGTAAAAACATAGTCATTTTCCACGAGGGCCGAGCCTGCTTTCCTCGTAGAATGTCTCACAAAAGAAGGACCGGATAATGCCCCTTTCCGGGAATTCGACTGGGTGGTCCCGTAGAGCGCAGAGACAGGCCAAGAGGGGAGCTGGGATTCCAGGTCTCGGTCAACACAGGAACGCGAACCCTCCAGGGAAACGCCTTCGGTGGATCCCATCCGCCGTATCAAACAGCTGCCCAAACCGGGATATTGTCCTTTCAAGCCAGCTACAGAGCACAACAACAGAACGCGACTGTTCCGAACGCGGCAGAGGAGCTCCAGCAGACACAGCTCTGGTGTTTAAAGGCACTTTAGCTAAAAAGGCTTGGCTGTCGCCCGTGGATTTGAAAGCAATACGAATCAGAGGCCTGCTGGGAAGAGCAGCTGGACCCCGACATGGCGAACAATATAATTAAATGTTGGGCGTAGACTCGCGACGTCTGTTTCCCGGGCACGTCCTCGCTGTGAGCCGACGACTGCGTTGGACAGAGTGGACCTGAGCAGACATCTGCTCTTTGCGGAACAGCTACAGATGCGGTGCCGTGGCTGAGCCGCACAGAGTGCTGCCCGGTCAGAAGAGCTGCTGCTCGCAAACACCTGCAAGCTGCGGATTCCACAAAGGAAAACAACAGGCAACGTGTTTGTAGAGCTGAAGGCCTCGCAAGCCTCATTAGATGCAACAAATCTCTATTACTTCTGTATGACTTCCTTCACCCCCATCTTCCACGTCAACGTTCCCAAAAGACGCCGCTGAAGAATCGAGCTGGCATTTCTGGAGCAGCATCACCTCGGCGTTTCTCAAATTCCGTCCGGAATTAAAACAGAATTACGTTTGACAGAGTAAACCGTGTGCCAAAGGGCTTCAGGGGTGCGTTTTTGTTTTGCTGAAGTGCTGAAGTTCACTCTCTGGCACAGTTGTGTGTAAATATCGCAGCAAAAATAGGTCTGCGGTAGCAGCAGAAACCCCCGTTCTCACCTCTGCTGCTCAATCCCACACAGAAGTGAGGAACTCATCCTTCTGCTCCGTTGCTATTAAATGTGTTATACATGAAAAAAGCCCGCCTTTAGTCACAAGTCAGTTGAGTCGCCCCCCTGCCTGTCCTTCTCCTATCGCTCCGAAGCCACAACTGTGAAATGAGCTGAGCTGATTGGGAAGTGCGGCAAACTACGTTCTTACATCTCCGCGGCTCTGCCAGCGACTCGGGAGTGTAAACTTTAAACAGGGCTGGAGAGACAGAAGGTCCCTTTGGTAGCTGCTCGTCCTCCTCTGGGCATTCGGCCGGACGGCATTTCTGCCCGGCTTTGTTACGCGTGACCAGCAACGGAACGCAGGCCACAACCAGACGCCACAGGCAGAACACTGGCTTGCAGACACCAGACGTTATGAACAGCAAAAACTTGTGCGGAAACACGGAAAGGACCTCACCTGAACTTTGCGATCCTATTGAACAAAACGGCTAGAGGCGCGACACGTGTTAAGAAGGTCCGCACGCGACGATGTCACTGCAGATATGCAAAGGTTCGACAGAATGCACAACGGTTTAGTCCCATTCTCATCTGAGGCCTGAGGTCTTACGGCTCTTCCCCGACTGAATGCATTGCACCGTCGATGCTGCCCTTTATTGACAGCATTCTCAGAGGGGAGGAAAAAAACGGGCCTTTTTTGATCGCAAGCGACTCGCAACGGCCGACCGCTATCGACAGCCGCGCGCTTCTCCAGTCCAAACAAACAGCGTAATGCAGTTAGCGGATCTGATCAATGGCTGCTGCCCGGGGTCCCCAGACGCTCGGCCCACCATCACGAATCGACTGCGGGTTTGACTTAGTCCGACTGCCCCCAGAAAGCGAGGTAGTCAGGTCAGTGATGGGAGGAGCAGGACTGAGGCACAGCAGCGATCATAATTTCAGAAGAATATTTTCTCAATGTGCAAGAACCACTTAACAATAAGTAGACGTGTGTGTGTGTGTGTGTGTGAGAGACACTACCCTTGGATGGACTGGCATCCCATCCATGGTGTATTAGCCTCACTTTGCAGCCAGGGATTCTGGGTTAAGAATCCAGACTGCCACAACACTGACGGATCAAGAATAACAGATGGATGGATGGATGGATGGATGGATGGATGGATGGATGGACTGAATTTGGTAATGTTTGAAGAAATTTGCCCGGGTTGCTTTCAGTATAACCTGTATACCACAGGACTCTGAACTGAGACCCTGGCCTTCAAACACTAACACCGAACACGGGCGCATGGAGTAGATTATCGACTCAGGCTGTCTCTTTCAGTCATTCTCTAGAAAGCAAACAAGCTCAAGCATATTTCCAAACCTTTCCTCCCGCGGAGCAGTGGGCAGTATTCGGATGATGCCGGAGGGCTGAGCTCACAGCAGTAGCCTCAAAAGCAGGTGAAAGGTGGCACTCACAAGCCGTTCACAACGCCGTCCGGGTTGAGCATGGGAAGAATCTTGAAGATGTAGACCTCACGCAGCGCCTCAGCCACTGGGTCCTCGCTGCAGAGGAACTCTAGAGAACCCTTCATCATCCAGCTGGCATTGCTCTCACCGGGATGCACTCTTGCTGTCAGCACCACATAGGGTCGCTTATCTGGGGAAGACAAGGGGGACAACGTTGCTCAGCAGTCAGCGCTTTTTCCCATCCGTTTCCTTGCAGGTCATACTTCTTCAGACCACATTCATTACCAGTCAAGGCAAGAATGCAGCAGGCAAGAGAAAAGCCTGCTGGGAAGTGAGTCTTTTTTACAGTTGGGAGAGGTCTGGTCCCACCTGTGAAAACAGGCGACTGAAAGACAGAGAGAGGACAGAGGCGACGCGGAAACGTTCGGCGACATATCCACGCAGTGTGGTCCTTGGTTCATCCGTTGCGTCTGTCTACCGTCGTTCACAAAGATCTCCCAGCCGCCGGATGACGTCTCGCTCTCCACGGTTGGGGAAAAAAACCCCCAGAATTGAAGTTCTCCGTTGCCGCCTTTTTATTTAGTGATGTTAAAGATTGCTGTCTTTGTTCATGTGGACAAAGCAAAAAAAAGAGCTCTAATACACATGTAGAAGTACAGAATCTCTCCCAGAATAACTTCCTTGAGGTGTGATTTGGATCCAGGCGAGCTGATCCTGGGAGCAGTTGAATATGGAGGAGTAACTGTTGGTAGTAGGTGAATAAGGACTTAAAAAATAAGCACCTAGGAAATTTTGTGAAGATGAAATCCCAGAGAGATAACCGTCAGATTATTCTGGTGCCCGGGATTCCATCTTCTCCTGGAGTTTAGAGGAATTGGTTATTTATATTCTGACTCGCAGGGGAAAAGACGTGACTGCGTATAACCACGCGGGGGGAGGAGGCAGCTTTGCACGACACTATGATAAAGCTGAGCGCCAAACTGCACGATATGAAAGGGGAAAGTTGGATTTCGTGTTGTTTTGCCAGTGTAAAAAGGTACAAGAACCTGCCGTGAATTTCGTGCTTCTGTATCTCCGTCTGCTGGTGAAAAGCGTCTTTTAAATAAATAAATAAATGGAAACGCGGCGTGAACGCTGCTCGCTTCAGGGCGCCATCTACGGATTTCGCGGAAGAATCCAAACTTGCGTAAACGTTAAATATTCCCTACGTGAGTTGCTGGCAAAAACCAGAGGTGACAGCGATAGAAATAACCAGCGTAACATCTACACCGTCGTGATTCCTGCTTCTACCAAACGCCGGCCCACTGCAGGGGGTCGGTCTGTAGAAACTGCGAGGATGGATGAGGTGGTCGCGAGTTTACGGGGAAAACGATTAAACCGCACGGAGACGTGGACGCGTACAAGCCGGGCCTCCTACAGTCCCGCGCAAGAAAGGAGCAGCACGCGCGGCCCACGCGACACGTTCCTCGCGGTACGAAGAATCACGGCGCTGCTCTACCAGCAGTTCGACTCTGTTCAGCAACTGTCTTTCGCATCTTCCTACCCAGCTGCTCAGAGTCCCTCACAGCTCACTTCGCCAAAGCCTCCGAACGACAGCTGTGCTGAAAGGTCTGGTCTGTGCTGTTGTGCTCCTGCTGCTCTTGCTGCTGTGAAGATCCGTCTGCACAGCAACCATTTTCAATGTGTCAACGATGACAGCAGCTCAACCCGGTCTGGTCTCCACACAGCAGTCCTGGAATGAGGTGCACTTGAAGTAAATCCGATCTTAAATCAGTTCTCTACAACCAGACGCATTTTCTTGTGGTTGGAACGTCAAAAACGTGAACAAGGAGAAAGACTTTAGGTCATCATCAGGACCAGATGTTATGGGACAGCGGGTAACATACTGGCTGAAGCTGCTGCCTTGCAATCCGAAGGCTCCTGGTTTAAATTCCTCTCTGGCTTTAGTCCCCGTTGAGCAGAGCTCGGTAAAATCCGGCCATAACACAGTAAGTGGGGTCCAAAAAATTCAGTCGCCCGCGGTGCAGGGTCACCTTATTCTGAGGTTAATGAAAAACAATATTTTGCAGTTGTCCAGCTACTGTGTAAAAAGGAAAAGGAAAAAATTCCGATTATTACAAACAAAACATTCACGTGACAAATATGTAGTAATAATAACAGAATAATAACAGTACGGTCGGGAGCTGTCGGCAGCGTTACAAAAGGAGGGTTCCGGAAGCTGGGCTGGGGGAACACGAGCTCTACAGCGTTTAAACGGCGGCACTCGGAGCACAACAACACGCCCGCACCGCAGCTCACACACGGCGAGCACAGAGGGGGTCAGCGGTACCCCCCCCCAGCTCCCCACAGCAGTCTGCACACAGGCAACGCCAGTGCATTACGGGAGGGCCACGGCTCCCGGCGCCGCCGCCACTATACCGATAATCCTAGTAGAAGCTTTTACCCAAGCGTACGTCGTCGTCAGTAAACCCTGCAGAAGAAGCTTCTGGAATACGGAAAGAGAGCAGCAGGACAGGAGCTGGTCACCAGCTGTTTCATATCCGAATTCGCTGGGTTTTACTGCACTTACAGTGAACTGATGCAGGAAGGAAATCATTTCCATTTTTCCCGAGTTTTACAGTGCAGGGTCTCAGTGGGCCAGAGTCTGTCCTGGAGGCACTGGGTATGAGGCAGGTTCCGTCTCAGCCAGGATGCCGCTCCGTTGCGGGCCGAACGCCACGGACACACTTACACGCTGCGCTCAGACTATTTCCAGTCACCGGTTTGTTTGAGACGTGTGTTTGTGGGAAGAATCTGGAGCGCCGAGAGGAAACGTACACAAAAACAGAGGTCGCATACAAATCGCACTTATCGAAATGGATCTGAAATCTATGTTCGAACCCCCGGTGTTACCCACCGCACCTCAGAGCCACCCACTGCTGGAAGGCCTATGAAGTAAGCTGCCTTGGCCAAAAGCCATCAGCCAGAAAAGGGTTAAACATAACACTGACCAACAAAAAACTCAGATCAAGCCCCTCAAATAAACATATTTACTAAATAATTTAAAGTCAATTTGTGGCAGTACTTTAAAAAGTCAGCGTGGAGTAAAAAAATCCACTAGAAGACAACACCGGGTAGGCAGCGTTTCTCCCTGCGGACGAAACGCTGCGGACCCCTGGCCGAGCCCAGACCCTGCTGACCGCGCTGACCTTCCAGCTGCACTGACAGAGGGTGCGCGGCGGATCGGCTTCCACTTACATCGATCTGTGATGTTCTTCTCAGCAGCGTTCAAATGAGGACGTTTCGTCAGAAATTCACCCCGTGGCCACGTGCGTCCGAGATGTTATCGATCTGTCATTATCGTCTGGCCACGGCTGCAGTGTGTTTGGGGGAGCAGGGAAATGTCCAGACTGTGCTGAGGACACATGACAGGAAAGAGAAGGACAGTCCATTGTGGGCTTCAGACTCCCAGCTCCACTAGGGCTTCAAGTCCATCTTACTGATGTCGATCCTGAAGCTCCTAAGTACCAGGAACTTAAACTCAGAACCTTTAAGATTAAGGAGCAATAGAGAATCCCAGCACAAGGAGTTCTGTGCGAGGGGAGCCGAAGCGCACGAGAGGAATATTGGAAACGGGTGCGAGGGCGAGGGAGACACTAG
>UFQX01001587.1:2693-22759 GCA_900497675.1 Arapaima gigas | reverse complement strand
CTCACTCACTCACTCACTCACTCTCACTCTCTCACTCTCACTCACTTTATCTCTCACTCACTCTCACTCACTCTCTCTCTCACTCACTCACTCACTCTCTCGCTCGCTCACCCTCTCTCTCACTCACTCACCCTCACTCATTCACTCTCTCACACTCACACACTCACACATCTTTGGACTGTGGGAGAAACAGCTAATAAAAAAATGTTGACTGCGGATCTTAACTCGATTGTTAAGTTTTTATTGCCTCACTTGTTCGACGCACTAGTTGCTCACGGCCGGTCAGTCCAGGTGAACCTGACTTCGGTTCGAAGTTGCTGCGCTTTTATTTTGAGGACGATCTAACTAACGGACAACGCGAGCAGAAAGCGTGTCCTGTGGCCCGACGTCACGCCGGCCTCCCCTTCGGGACGCGCGGTTTTCATCAGAGGTCCGGGCAGGGGTCATTCCCCTCGAAGGACCGCCCCCCGGGGAGCGTGGCCAACGTGAGGCGCCGCAGTACACGGGCGAGGGCGGGAAGTCGCGTCGCCGGGACGCCGCTGTTTACGGCGCCGGCCGGGATGCGGGAGGCTGCTGACTGCTGCCAGACCGGCCTAATGGTGATGTATGAACACCGCGGCTCCGACTCAGAAACATAATTGCACCCTTTAATTGGCCTGACTTAATGCACTAATACACACCGCAAAACATCAATCCTCCAGATGAGTTAATGTAAGAAAGAAATGAACGCCGGTATCAAACAATTTAAACATCTCTCCACTTAGTTACAAAGTTCAGGCGGCGGGGATATCAGCGCTCCCTCCTAATTAATTCCAGCGCCCCGTCTAACCCTAAGACAGTCCGTAGCCCAGAAGGGAGCGTCTTTATTGATCTGGGGAACGCTTGAGCAGACGCCCGATGCTTATCTCAGCATAAAATGCATCTCTCGTGATGAGCCGCGATTTAATTAGATGACAATCATTGTTAACAATGCGCAGCCAACATCACAACATGTGCGCTGGAGCTGGCAGTGATAAATCTAGGCTGCCGGAAGAGTCTGAGCATCCTCGTGCGCTGCAGATCCAAGGTGCCTCGTGTCTGCCGGGTCTTCGGATGCACGTGGCCGACTGAGGAGAGGAGAGGAGAGGAGGGGAGGGAAGACGAGATGAGATGAGAGGAGAGGTGGTCAGACGAGAGGAAAGGAGGTCGGAGGAGAGGAGATGAGATGAAAGGAGGTCAGATGAGAGGAAAGAAGATCAGATGAGAGGAGAGGAGGTCAGATGAGATGAGAGGTGGTCAGAGGAGAGGAGAGGAGGACAGATGAGAGGAGATCAGATGAGAGGAGAGGAGGTCAGATGAGATGAGAGGTGATCAGAGGAGAGGAGATCAGATGAGAAGAGAGGAGGTCAGATGAGATGAGAGGTGGTCAGAGGAGAGGAGAGGAGGACAGATGAGAGAATAGGAGATCAGATGAGATGAAAGGAGGTCAGATCAGATGAGAGGAGATCAGATGAGAGCAAAAGAGGTCAGAGGAGAGGAGATCAGATCAGATGAGAGGAGAGGAGGTCAGATGACATGAGAGGTGGTCAGATGAGAGGAGAGGAGGTCAGATGAGATGAGAGGTGGTCAGAGGAGAGGAGATCAGATCAGATGAGAGGAGAGGAGGTCAGATGAGAGGAGAGGAGGTCAGAGGAGAGGAGAGGTGGTCAGAGGAGAGCAAAGGAGATCAAATGAGATGAAAGGAGGTCAGAGGAGAGGAGAGGAGATCGGATGAGACGAGAGTAGAGGAGGAGAGTTGTTACTGCAGGATCAGGATAGTGGGGTCAACACCAAAGGTAATTCTGTTCAGTCTGCTGTTTTACCTATAAATTCCAAAAGACTGTGTTGATCGTGCAACAGCCGCTTTACACTGTGATGATGATGATAATGATGATAATAATAATAATAATAATAATAATAATAATAATAATAATAATCTTGTTGCGTTACCTGCCGCCTGCCTCAGGTCTTTCCAGGCTGGAGAGAAAAAGTGAGATCGGGACGGAAGAGCCACGTCAGGAATGTCACCAAGCAACACTAGGGGGCAGTAAAGCGGTCCGCCGCAGCTCCCAGCACACGGACACGCGGAGAAGCAAAAAGCCACGTGTTCCAGGGGCGAGTGCCAGTGACACGGTCCCCTGTCCTCCAAAAGAGAGAGCGGAAAACGTGGCCGTCCAGATGCAGTTGCTCTAGATCACACGGTAACACACATCTCGTCCTGAGACAGGAGCGTAGAGGTGACATCGGCTGGCGCTTCGTCTCACGCTCATACCCGCTCAGCTGTTCTGTCACTCGCGGGGACGTCGGACAGGGGGCCCGAGGGCAACATCCGTCAAACGCGCCGCGTCACGTCACAGGGCGCGAGTGCAGTTTCATCACCTCCTGCACGATGAGGGCGTAACAGAAGAAGGTGCCGCGCGCGATGCTGACACAGGCCAGGGACGGCGGGAGTGTGTTTCAGTGGAGAACTGTGTGCGAAAAGCTGCGGCCGGAACCCGGGGGTCTGTCGAGTCGCCCGGCATTTTACCAGCGTCCCGGCTCCCCGCTTTCCGCTGTTTGTTTACATTAACCTCTGGCTGAACCCACTTTGCCCGCTGCCTCCGTGCCGGAAAGTTCAGCGAGCATTCGGCGCGGAGGAGAGGAGCGTGTCGTCTCGCATCCATCATGCCACGGGGGAGTTCGCAGCTCCGCGCGGCCTCACGCTAGGTGGGCCCGCAGACCTTCGCGTTTCCGAGCTGATGGGCCCTGTAACCGAGTTTATTGCTCAGGATGAACCAGCTCTGACCCCCTTTTTTATGTTCACCACCAGCAATCCAGCCATTTCTCCTCGGTATCGTGGGCATCCCAGTAAACGTCATCGTGTCACACCTCAACACGGAGGTACAGATCCGGACGCCTCTTCTTTAACCACATCAGCAACACTATCTGTAGATAAATTTTGGATTTTTTTTCCCCCGAATCAACCTAAATTTTGGCAGCAGCATAAAACACGAGTGTGTGTGCAGATGCTGGGCTGCTGGAGCTCAGGTTCACATCACTGACATCTATTTTTGGCTCCAGTGCAGTTTATCCCCACCCTGGTCCTCAGCCAACAGGGTCTTACACAAACTGGCCAGTGGGTGGCAGTAGAGAGCAACAGTGCCGACAGTCGTATTAAATGGTCCAAAATGTCCTTTTTGACAAAGGTATGGAATGTAGTTTTATTGTCCCTACGAATGTACTTTTTCTTGTGGTCCAACCCAGGAGCTCGCACCTCAAACAAGCGGTTTGCTCGCTTGCTTTCCTCCAGACTGGAGTTTGTGAGAACATCACGCGCGGCGCTAGGTGCCTGCATCTGTGTAGCAACAGTCTGTTCTCTTCTCAGCGCTGATGTCACCGTCTGGCTTTGTAGCACTTCTGACACCATTCCGGTCTCCTTCTACTCACGTTTGCTGTTGCCATTTGCCTCGTGCCACCCTTCTGCTGGCTCAGACCTCCTCTGTTTTGGGGGTTGTAGTTATACAGTGACACGTTTCAGAAATGATCCCCAGCAGCCCCTCAGTCAAGGAAGATTGTCTCCTGCGTTCCCACCACTCGTATGCTTTCCTCCTGAGCCTAACTGGCTCGTTGCAATTCCAGATGATTTTCCCAGTGCTCTTCCATTCCAGAATCTGTTCCATTCCAGAGCCTGTTCCATTCCAGAGTCTGTTCCATTCCAGAATCTGTTCCATTCCAGACCCTGTTCCATTCCAGAGCCTGTTCCATTCCAGACCCTGTTCCATTCCAGAATCTGGAACATTCCAGAGCCTGTTCCTTTCCAGACCCTGTTCCATTCCAGAGCCTGTTCCATTCCAGAATCTGTTCCATTCCAGACCCTGTTCCATCTCCAGGCTGTTCTATTCCAGACCCTGTTCCATTCCAGAATCTGTTTCATTCCAGAGCCTGTTCCATTCCAGACCCTGTTCCATTCCAGACCCTGTTCCATTCCAGGCTGTTCTATTCCAGACCCTGTTCCATTCCAGGCTGTTCTATTCCAGACCCTGTTCCATTCCAGAGTCTGTTCCATTCCAGGCTGTTCTATTCCAGACCCTGTTCCATTCCAGAATCTGGAACATTCCAGAATCTGTTCCATTCCAGAGTCTGTTCCATTCCAGACCCTGTTCCATTCCAGAATCTGGAACATTCCAGAATCTGTTCCATTCCAGAGTCTGTTCCATTCCAGACCCTGTTCCATTCCAGAATCTGTTCCATTCCAGACCCTGTTCCATTCCAGAATCTGTTCCATTCCAGACCCTGTTCCATTCCAGAATCTGGAACATTCCAGAATCTGTTTCATTCCAGTCTGTTCCATTTCAGAGTCTGTTCCATTCCAGGTGCTGTTCATAGGGCCCTGAGGGTGAGGGTGTTCAAGGTTCGATGGCAAAAGCAGATCCTCGGCTATAAAATCTTGGAATGAACGCACATTCAAAGCGTCTTCTCGATCCCAAAGTGTACTCAGCTCTGCTGGAGCAGCCACATTGCGACGGATTCATCGAGCAGAATCTCTTCTGTGACAATATTGCTGCAGGAGGACAGGAGCGATGTTATAAGGACTCGCTGAAGGCTTCACTCAGCCCCCGTAGAATCAGCCAGGAATGCTGGGAAATGATGCAAAGTATCAACAAGCACGGAGAACTTTATCCAGCTTTGTTCGGAAATCGACTCATTCCCTTTCTCCGTCACTCGTGACCCTGAGACACATGAACTCCACCCCAAGGGGCAGTTGGACTCCGACATGGAATCAGCCACCCAAACCCAACCTAACGTTCCCTCGAGACACGTGATCCGTCCAGAAAAGTACGGTGGGGGCAGCTTTTCTTCAGCAGGGACTGGAACCTTGAGGAAGCACAAGTAGGAAGGGACAGAGCTCCATGGAGCGGCACCGTCGTTTCCGCAGTGCGGCGTCTCCTGAGACGTCACACAGCCAGCGTGACCCCCGGCAGACACTCACTCCCACCATCCCTCGGGTGTCCTGCTCCATCTTTCAGGAGGGTTCTTCACGCCTGACTCTTGGCTTCTCCTTCTCCCATTTCTTTTCACTTTGGGCTGTGAAGCAACATCGGAGCACATAAGTATTACCGAATCGGATTGTTCCAGAACTTTCTCCCGGTCCAGCACGCCAATCACTGAAGATGGCAGAATTTCCACTTCACCTGCGTGTTTTTGGATGCCGATAATTTATGTTCTCTTTCACTTTGCATTCCTGCTCGATGGCCGCATTTAATCGCTTGTCAAAAGCCTCACGGACGGCTGCACGCTGGGCACCTCGTGCAGGTCCTGCCCGCTTTTAGCACTTTTTATTAATTGGGAGCTCATCTGGGTGTGACAGGCTCATTTATGGGCAAATTGAGGGTTAATAACTGCCTGCCACCCTCGCTAACCAAATTATGAGATGCTCTTCCTTATTACTCTCCCAGACAATCATCCCTCGGCCATCACAGAACATCATTAGAAACATGAGGACAAGATACAGTTCAGTCAGTTCAAGCACATTCTTGTGAGGTCTTGAGGAACACAGGGCTGGTGCGGACGGGAGTAGCAGGTAGCATATTGAGCGAAGATACGCGGTGTCGCCCTGCATGGTCCTCACCCCAGAGGGTGTTGGGCTCACCTGAAGCAGGTACTTAATCTCAGTAGTGGAACATCAGCCCTGGCAGATCTGCTCCAGACAAGAAGGAACGGTGAGATGTTTTACACGCAGGGATTGTTCTCAGCATCAGAGTGTGTGTTTACACGTTTTCCCTCACAAAGAGGCGTTCGGAAAATAACTGTCTGCTCAGTGCGTGTCGTTCAGGGAGCACTGACCCTTTCCGCCGGACCGCCCGTCGTCTCGCCACTACGTTTACTGCTCAGCAGGAGGCAGAGTAAGTGCCAGAGGGTCTCGTTCTGAGGGTGTCGCCGGCTGGAGATGTTATGTCCACCACCTACAAATGCTCCACGTCCAGTAAACACAGCAGAACCACATGACCTATTTGCAACCAGATCATCGGCCTTGATCTGAGGCTGAAACGGAGAATTCTGGAAAAGTTAGGAAAGTTCCCATCTTCTCCCCACAAATCACTGCAAAAGTTTGCCACCTAGTGGCAGAAGCTCTTTCCTGTGTCCATCTTGATGGTAAATATCTGTGTTCAGACTGCTGTTCCGCAGCCCTGTAGATCCTCCCGTAGATCCTCACGCCGCAGCATTCAGGGCAGCAGACGCCTCACTCCTGTCGGTCCTGTCGCCACCACCTTCTGCTGCTCTGTCCCAGTACTGGGCGGTACTCAGCGGTTCTCAGTAGCACGTTGCCCTTTGGAGAACCGGGGCTTTTTCTTCAGTGCGCCCACCCATAATCCCCCGCTGCTCTTCTCTGCCCACGGCTGAGCAGATTCTCCCAGCAAAAGACGGTAACTCTAGTACACGCTCATTATTCATAACAGCTACATTTCACTACCCCGGCGCACTAAGTTACCCTGCAGGGCGGCTCGGGATCTGCCACCCTGCCCCTAAGCGCCGGCTGTGTGAGACACGTATCGTGGTCTCCTGCTGCAGACGATGAACGTTTAATGCCGGCGCAGCCAAGAGGCCGGCAGACGGAAAAGGGCGTTTGTCGTTTCCCCGCATCGCTGCTCTTCCGAACCTGCGAACAACCGAAGAACTGTCCCCAGACACAGGTCCTGATCCCGCAGGGGTCTACATTCCGTGTAGTTCGATACTGACGCCATTTTCCCCACATCTCACGAGCGCCTCCTCGCTCCGGCGCCCCCCCGAGGTCCAGCTCTGCACCTGCGCTTGATCTGACAGCCCGAGCGGAGCCCGGGCCCCTCGGCGCTCAGCGTTTGGCTCAGTCCCCGTCCTCGCAGCCAAAACTTGTCAGGATTTTTTCGGGACCACGAGGGGAAGCTCATTAGCACAATTTCGCCCGGGTTCGAGGAGCCATTACGTGCCCGGTCTGGCATTAAACTTTACCGACAGTGTTGCTTTTTGACGACACGCCGGTTGCTTAGCGACGCACAAGTCATCCTCTGTTTCCATCCACCCTCCCGCGCTCGTGCTGCCGCACCTCGGGTTGCGCGGCTTTTCTGGCGGTTTTAATGAGGTACGAGGGCTGCAGGGAGATTAAACTGCGCAAAATAAGCGGAGGATTATTACCGATATTCACATTAACCCCGGAAAATCCTCGGTTAAGATCCTTGCTTCGGGTTTGCCTACAACTAGGGGGCCGAGCCCCACCCGAACAACCCGGAAAGTTCCTGACGGCAAGAGAATTATCAAGAAGCACAGTTTTGAAAACGCTCGCCCCGTGTGAAAAATGTTAAAGTAAGTGGTCTTCTCCAGGTGTTGTCAGCATGATCACCGATATTTTAAATTATCCCAGTTCAAGAAAAGACAGGAAGGTTCGACTGCACCGTCTCGCAGTTTACGTGGCATTACAGCAGCGTCATATGCAATAAACGTCCTTTAAATGGTTTTTCTAAGGTAATATTTGGAATATTTTTTATAACAGGCTGAGAAATTTGAAGCTTTTATTTTGGATGACCTGCCGGTCCTTTTAACTCGGTATCTGTGCTGGATATGAGGTTGTCGCCAGTGACCTCGAGGGGCCAGGATGTCATTTCAGGTCCATTTTAGCTGAGATTTTTCTGAAATGTACAGCGTGACAAAAATTCCGTGTGAAAGTTATAAATATATATGAGGAAGGGCAGTGGAGTCGGGCTGTTTCCCAGTGGCACGGGAGACGCTGCCGTTTCCAGCAAAAACACTGCTGGATCTTCTAACTTAGCAGCCGACTTTCCTGGCGATTCTCTTGTGACTTTAAACTCCACTTTCCGGTCACCGGTCAAACAAGGGTCACAGGGTCAAGGGAGCAAACACCCCGGGTTCAGCCGGATACCCAAACACACACGTGGCCCACAGGGCAGGATGCGGAACCCGTCCTGCTGAGAGCCGCACGTTTCCCATGCACGCTTTTCGACAAGCGACCAACAACCCGACAGGTGTGACTCGCTATCCGGACTATTCGGATAATGAGGGACAGAACGTACGCGTGAGAAATCCGGCGCGGCCCCTCGAGACCCCCCCGGCCGAACACAGGGCCGCTCGGCACCAGGAACGTTCCGATTTGCGGCGAAAGGACGCAGCCGGAGCGACTCCGTTCCTCTCCGCCACGGCCGCTGTTAAGTGTCACTTCGAGGAACGTGTTTGTTTGATCTCGATAATCCGCGACGCCCCGTTTCGAGGTTCAACTGGATGCGTGACAATTTGTCCGCCGGTGAGTGGCGGTTTCACGGCTTCGAGAGGTGCGTGCAGTCCTGGGTTTCTATTCCGGAGGGATCTTCCATGCGTTTGCGCGTGGGCCTAAGGAGGAAGCCGACAGACGCCAGTTTGGTCCACCTCTCGGTTTGTCTCGGGGGCCCGTCGCGCGTGCGCCAGTCGGCCCGAGACCTGGAGTCACTGAGAATGAGGGCGGTTATATTTTCAACCCTGTGATCCAAGAGTCATTATCTGTCCCCCAGCAAAGCCCTGTTCCGTACCAGCGGGTTAAGTGAAGTCAGCGAAGGTTTATTTGCTGCAGCGATCAGCCCTGTCGCCTGAAATGAGCAGGAACAATGTGCCTCAAAAGTTGGCTTATAAAAGTTTTACGCCCCAGCGAGAGCTTAAGTGATCTTCCCGAGGATTTGCAATGGCCCGCAGCACACGGGATGTCTGCTTGTATTAATTTCACCGAGTTAAGGAGGCCAACAAACTCATTTGAAGATTCGCATTCATTTGTGAACTCCTGAACCCGCTCTTCTGCGGCGCTTTAAGCTACGGCGCTGTTCACGCAGGGGTTTACGTGGAATATCATACAGATACGGCGTTAAAGGTGTAGCGCAGGCTGGCAGATGCACGGCTCCACCCTGGAACTGCTCCTCCGCCGCTGACGGTTCGGTGCCTTTAATGAGAAGCGGAGCGAGGAAACCCGCGTTTCCGGCGTGTTGCGTTCCAGGGCCCTCAGGGGGGCGGGACTTCGCGTAATAAGATCTGCGACAAGACGACAAATGGGTCCCGAGACGGCGGACGGACGAGCCTGAAGCCAGCTCTCCGTTTTGGGGCGGTGAGCACATGTGACGTCAGAAGTGATGTCAGCTGATCTGCTGCCATCTGGCTGTGAGGTTGAAACTTTGAGAAGTTTCCAGCTGCTTCGGAAAGTTAACTGGTTTATTGTCATCGTCAATCCGTTATTAACAACTTCTTGTCCAGTGGAGGGTCCTAGTGGCCTGGAACCTATAGCCACCCCCCCAACTGCAGATGATCCACGCAAACACTCTCCCCCACTGACACAAACACGTCCGAACGGCAGCGTCGAGCCAGCAGGTGTGGGAGGAGCGGGAGGAAACCAGAGCAGCTAGTGGATAATTGTATTATTATTATTATTATTATTATTATTATTATTAATAATAATCACCAGTGCACATATTTTGAATTGGAATTTCTGTTCCTGCAAAGTGTTTCCTTAAGTGATTTGAAAGCAAATTTTACCCTATAAAACACATTTCTGGTCCGAATTCCCGCAAAAGGCGCCACCCGTCTGGCCCACGGGGGTGATGTGCACCGAGGCGGCTGCACCTGAACACGGTGAGCACGGCGCAGACACCAGGAGCCCCCAGCATCGCATCTCCGCAGACCCTCCGGACGCATGCTGTTCTGCCCCGTCTTTCTCAACCATCCGCCCTCCATCTTCCTGCTTAGGGTCTCCACCACGAACTCCCCTCTCACCTTGGGGGCTTTTCATGGGACCACGATGCAGGCGCAGGCGCAGGGCTGCCCACTCAGCCTCCCCGCCTGAGAAGGAGGGAGGATCTGAACAGCACCTTTTCCAGAGTTTCCTGGGAAGGAAGGAAGAAAAACAACAGGAACGTGACTGGAATCTGATGGCTGCGGTCGCGTCCTTGCACCTGACAGTGACACAGCAGCCTTTGTTTCGTGTATGTCAACCAATGTGTCTTCAGGCATATGTAAGACGTAATCTCAGAAAAGAGGAGACGATGCCCCCTGACTGATGCGAGAAGATGGGGAAAAGTTGTTTTCTAATAATATCTGTAGGAAACCAGAGCGACGCGTCTCCAAAACGCCACCCTGTCGGAACCCCCGTCTCCCCGGCTAAAGCACGTTCTGCTGATTTGTTATTTTCCCATCTCCTGCAGCGCTCTCGGACTGATATTATAGTTTTTAGTTAACACAAGTGCCAGGCTATACTTGCTCAGGGCGAAAACTCATGAATAATGATGGCGCTGGAGGTTGAGCGACATGCGAGGAGCCACGGCGACTACAGCCTCCCTCGGGTTGCAGCTGGAGCGCAACCAGATAAACGGAGCTTGAAACTGCATCAGGTGATGGCGAAGGGGGCCAGTGCCCGGCTCTCCTCCTTAACCTCGTTCACCTTGTGTTCGGAGCCCAGCTGCGGTTGTTAATTTAATCGTTCCAGGCTCCGGTTACTGAGTCACACGCCGCTCGACGGTGAACGGCAGCTTCTTCCGGCAACGGCTGAAGCATCACGTCCGCATCGTTCTGGCTCACGTGCTGTTTGTGCACCTTTTCACTCAAAACACGGAGGGATTCCCGCTGCGCGATAAACAAGGTGTGATGGAATCAGAATTGTGACGCGAACCGAAAACGTGCCGGCGTTTTATCGAACGTTCCAAATAGGCAAAACGCCCGTATGACATGTTTAACGCGGTGCGCCGGGCTGGATTCTGTCGGGCTTCTCCAACCGCGCTGCTGCGCCTCTTCCGCCAAATTTTTTCCCGAGCGCCACAAATGTCAATAATTTTTGTGCGTAGGCACTTCTTAGAGGGCACTGCAAATGTTATTGTTTCAGGTTTTACTGGGGGTCTGTGATCCCATCCATCTGGGACTTTATTTAGCCCCCCGGTCCTGTCGCGGTCCTGTTCTCTCACAGCCGCTCCCTGGGGGGTGACAGTAATGTCACACACCCGTGTGGCACGCCCATCTTTCACAGCCAGACCTAAGCCTATTAAGGATGACTACTTACCATGGTAAAGGATAATGTGTCCTTCACACAGCCAACCTTTCCGCTGCTTGACACACACGCGACGACACGAGTGCCCTTCACAACTCATCTCACACACAGTCACACACTTGCTCCAGCGACCGGGAGCATCGGGAGTGTCTTCTTTTTTAATTGCTTTGATGGAAGCCGCATTTTCTTTGTCGCGCTTTAAAGAGCAAACGGCGGTTCGGCGAGGCCACCGCGGTACACGTGCCCGGCGCGGACGTGCTAATTAAAGACACAGAGCTGCTCCCGTCCCACCCCGGTCTGGACCGCGGTGGCACCTTCAATTATTCACCGCGCCCACCTGGCACGGCTCGCGGAGGCCGGCCGATGAGGCTGATGGCCCCCGACAAGGGCTCGCGCTCTCGTCACGCACGCTGGCACCCCCCCGGCCCCCCAGCGCGCACCAAAGCCCATCTGCGATACGAGATCTGACCTCAGGCGCCTCCGAGCCCGGCGAGGATCGGCGAGGTCCCTGAAGACCACCCGCTACCCCGTAAATAAACTGCCGCGGTGGGCTTTTCACCGGGGGAAATCGCTGCCCTCGAAGGCCTGTTGATCAGCAGCGGCCTCTTGTTGAAGAAATTCTGAACGAGCGACAAGTTAACCTTCGCCTTACGGGAGTTACCCGACACTCCGGTTAGCGCACGTCGTCAGTCCGCCACGGGGAGGGATTGCGGGCTCTGCGGGCGGCACGGTGGCACCGCGGGTGGCGTGGAGGCGTCGCGGGACTCCCCCTGGATGTAGGTTCGAGCCCCTCTCAGCCTTCGCGATGTCACGTGTTTTCCCCATGCCTGAGCAGGATTCCTACCGCGGTCCAAAGACGTGTTTTTCAGGCGGCCCGATCGGTGGACGAAAAAGACGAGCGAATGCTCGCAGGGTATTCGTAGCGCAGTGTACAGTACAGTTTAGGGATCTGATGTATTCTGTACGATGCTGCGCGGTTTTCCAGGCCCGGTACAGTGTTGTATTTCTCGGTGACACATCTGGAGCCCAAATCCAGGTGCTGCTGTGTTTATCGCCACAAGCTGCCGAAAAAGCAGCAGGAAACCGAGCGAAGGACGTGCCCTGAACGGAGAGCGGCGCTGGCGGACGGAAGCTCCCGGGCCCGGTCACGTGTCGCGCGGCACGCCAGCGGTTGCTGATTGACGGGCTGGTGACGGCGCGTGTTCCGGCGGGGAAAGGCACTCGGCCCGGGCGCCATTACCCCGCTTCTGTTATATTGAACTCCGGTAAGTGGAGCTAATAGGAGGTCAGCCTGTAACCCTGGGGAGAGCCATCATTTTTATAAGTTAAGACAACTATGTAATTAATCAACTGATGCATAGCGATCCTCCCCAAAATAGCTCGGCGACTTGTTAACTCCATAATGGGAAGCTGATCCCGGGAACAAGGCAGCCCGGCCGCTGCTTCTGAATCTCCTGTTCCCGCGGTTAATTTTCCCGCCGATCGCGAGGCGCGGCGGTCAGACGGACGCGACGCACATGCCGTTTTGTCACACGTCCCTGCACTTTTGGCTAATCGTGGGAAACGCGGCTAAAGCGGCGCGGTAATCGGAGGGAGCGGCCCGGTCCGAGCGGGGGAAGAGCGGCGCGGCGTGATTTACGGCGTCCCCTTTTCCTTCCTCCGGAGCCGCACGAAAGGAACGGACCCACCTTGGCCGTCCCATTAAACGGAGGAACAAACGTTATCAATCGAGCGGCGGGAAGGAGAGGCGGCGGCGCAGCCCTGTTTGCTCACCGTAATGGATCTCGCCGAGCCGGAGGCCCCGAGAAAGATGTCGCGTCTCCTTTTTTGACTGATTATGCATTTTTTTCTTAAGCTATTCATAGAAGATAGATTCATCATTCCAATTTGTCAAGCCGGCAGAGTTTTCAATTAATTATGTGCGGAGGAGCTGCAGCTGTATTAGGTCTCTGTCAGGCCTGGTGGAAGGGCTCATTTACAGGACACTAAATGAAGGGGTGTCGGAGGTGGCTGGCGCACCTGTAATTAATTTGATGAATGCTTGAGCGGCTCAGACCGCGGCGGCGCCTCCTCCTCCTCCTCCTCGGCGGCCCCCTGTCTCCACCGCGCTAATTTGAGGGGCTTGTCTGCGCGTCGGACGGTCGATCCCTCAAAGGTGACGCTCCCGGCCGCCGGAGAAGACGAGGCCGTTTCGGTGTCCTTGCGCTGGCCGGCGTGCTCTACTTAGCAGCAGGGCAGCGGGATGCTTGCAGCATTGTTGATGGAGAGGGGCTCCCCGGGGGTGCCTGAAGGTAGAGGCGTACGGGCGGCAGCCCACACTTGTGCGCCTGGAACCGGCTGGCAGAGCTGCTCGTCTATTCGTTGCGCTCACTGTGCAGAGACCGAGTGGATCGACCCGGGGGGTCAAACCCTGAGCCAATTCCCACCCTTTATGAAGGCCAGCTGCCCCTGGTGGTGCAATGCAGAATTGAACAAGAGGCAGCCGGTGTGTGTTCGGGGTGGAAAGACGAAACTGTCATCCACCGAATGCTTACTTGGTCTCTTTCTTGCTCGTGTGTCGTCCTCGAAAGGTGTCGCCTCTCCGTTTTTTTCCCTTCGTGTTTACACAGGTGCCTGTCCTGACACCCAGGCCACAAAAGCCCTCTTCCCTCGTTCTCTACGTCCTGTTTACACACCACGGCGTCTTTGCTCCCCAAATCCCCTTCGGACCCCCACGACACTGAATTGGACAAGCGGGTATTGATCATAAATGAGTGACAGTAAATATAACATCAGAAGAGAACGTAAAGAAATAATAAACTGCACAGGTGCCGCATCACTGTGGCAGAAGGCAGGGATGAGGTCCGGCCTAAAAAGCGGACCAAATTGTTGTGACAAACCCGAATCCGGCTCTTTGTAATTCGCAGCCTTAATCTCGACGAGGGCTCGATGTTTGACGAAGGAATAATTGGGCTGCTGCCACCTAATTCAGGTTTACATTTTCACGATGGGAGGACCTCATTAGGAGGCGGGTCGCGATCTCATACGGCATCATAAATCACCGCGAGACACGGCTCAAACAATTAGATAATTACGGGCCCCTTGTGTCACCGGTGTTTTGTACAGGGGCTGAGGAACCCTGGGAGGCGAAGGAAAGTCCCGGTAAACTCGACCATAATTAGTCTGCTTCGAAACGGGGCGAGAGTGAAGGGTGCGAGGAGACGTGAGCCCGGTAATTGGGAGGAAACCCCACCTGAACCGAGAGGTCCGGCGTAGCGGGTGGCCTCCGACTCGGTTTCCGTGACTCGTGCGTGACTGCGCTTTCTTCTCGTTTCCGTGTCAAACATGCATTCGGTACAGAGGTTTCTGCCCCTTTGTTTGTTTGTTTACTTTGTTAAACGGCGGAAAACGCACAGCGGCTCCCTGGAATGTAAGGGTTTGCAAAATAATTCTTTAAATACTGCTCTGTGCGGGGTGGAGTTTGGTGCACGGAAGTGATCCCCGCGCGTCCGTGTCGATCGACAGGTCGCGTGAGGACGGAGCGTTAGCTATTTTGGGACAGCGCTCTGGCCTAAGAGAGACCACGGTTGAAAGACTTTTCGGAAACGCGTACGATGCCCTTGTACGGAAGAACAGCGACCCCTGCTGTTGCAGTAGCTCCTCCGAAACACGATACCTGTGTTCCCACCCTGCACCTTGCAGTGCCCCCCCTGGACAGAGGTGCCTTTCGATGTTGGAAGGAAGGATTCCGTCTGAGCCTAGTTGAAAATGTCAATTTGAAGTGGAAGAAGGAGAGTCGCTCCTCCTTTCCACAGAGGCTCCACCTCCTGTGGTTCCGCACCCCCCCCCCATCCCCCGCTGCTGGCCAGGTCGATGGGCCCGACCCCCGCAGATGCTGCTACTGGGGGTCTCATGGCGGGTGGTGAGGGGCTGGGAGCTCCAGCGCAGCCAGGAGGAGTCGGTTGAGGGAATCTGTCCAGGTTCTGCAGACACACGTTGATCTCAGCAACATACAGTCCTGGTGCTGCTAACAGGCTGGCCGGCTCCCCGGGGGGCAGCGAGGTGATGTAAAGTCTTCATTTCACACAGCTGGGCCACATCAATGTAGTCATGCACTCAGCTCTCTTCTCCCCGTAGCCTCACTGAGCATCCAGCCAGATTGAGCCCCCCGCCCCCCCCCCTTCCCGGCCGCCCGGCCACCGGGCGGTGAGGAACAGATCATCACCCTAAAACGCTGTAAAAACGCCTCTGCTGTACTTGCATATCAGGAGTTTTACGTTGCTGTCAGTCCCACCGGTGAGGATGCCGGGAGATTGCGGGGTTCCTCGGGGGGGATACGCGGTGCACTAAGTTAAGCGGTGCCGGTCGTGCCCGCCGTGACCCTGTGGCCACACCTTCCCCTCGGCACAGGGCCCGCAGGGACGGGGGGCCGGGAGCGGCGGGAAGGGCGGGAGGCCTTCGTATTCGCAACGACAGGACAAAAAGACGACTCGGTGGTGTGTTGCACACAGCTGTAGGGTTATTGTAGAAAACACACATGTGCCAATAGAGATGTGTGTATTTTACAGCCCGTCGTCGGCGTGTCTTTAGCGGAACGCCCTGACAGCGGAGTGGCCCCGGCTCGGGTTCGTTTGATTTATATCTCTACCGACAACGATCGTTTCTGTCTTTGTATGTCAGCGGCGATTACATGGGAGGGCAACTGGAAGAGAAATGTCACACCATGAAAGCCGACGGAGCGGAAAGTTCTGCCCGACCGCTGGGGGGTCGGTGGTTCCTCTCTGCTCTCTCTGTGCCCTGGTACACTGATCTAAGTGGTTCTGGAGCTGTGCCACCAGTCGGCTGTGCAGAGGAGACCAGGGAGCTCTCACACACACACACACACACACACACACACACACACACACACACACACACACGTGGTCGCACTCCTTCTCCTGAAAGAAACTGTGTATCAGTTGATCCAGTTGTGATATTAACCTGCTGAAGTCCTCCCTCTGGCTGGGCATGTGAAAAGCGTGGTAGGACAGCGGTAAAACGTGGTGTGTGTGGAGAGGCCCCGCCAGAAGCCTCAGCAAACGGGTCAGGGAGAGAGACAAGTTCTGATGAATTACGCCCCAGGTAATGGCTGCACGGCAGGGGGGAGGTGTATCACAGAGCATGAGCTGTAGTGTGCGTGGGGGGTGTTGAGGCTGTGTGAGCAGGGGCTCGACACACCTCCGACCAGACAGCGGTGCCTTCACTCCTTTCTCTAAAGCACTCAACTGATAATGTTCAGTTATGAAGCACATACCACAGTGGAGATCCCAGGACCATCAACAGGTGTGTGTGTGTGTGTGTGTGTGTGTGTGTGTGTGTGTGTGTGTGTGTGTGGTCTCCCATCAACAGGTGCTCTGGTGTCCAATTGGAAGTGTAACGCCATTGGTCAGCCAGTTATAAGGAGGCATCTAAGGAATGAGGACACCTGAACCAGAAGAGGGAGAGAAAGGGAGGCAGTGTGTGGCAGAGGAAAAAGAAGAAGAAGAAGAAGAAGAAGAAGAAGATAGAGAAGGAGGTGTGTGGAAGAAGCAAGAGGAGGAGGAGTGTGTGGCAGGAGGAGGTGTGAGGTGTGTGTGGTAGTTGGTGTATCTTTGCTGTTGTACTTACTAGTGTAAGTGGAGGTGAATCGGGGTAAATGGGGTGAGAGCCGCCATCTTCTGCTTCTGCTGCTCTCCACTGCAGCTGGGGGGCCGGGTAGAGCCGTTTGTTAGTTAGGGCGGTTTACCACACCGGGTTGTACTAGTAATATTGGTAAAACACTCAGAAAAGCATATAACCAAGGTGTGGTTTTTCCCCGGCTGCGTCCGTAACCCCATCTCTTCACTAACTGCGTTACTTCGCTTACCTTTATATCTTAGATAATAAAACAGTAGCAAAAATATCACCTGAATTACCCAAAGTAAAGGGATTTTTAACACTTTTTAACACTTAGTAAAATTTGCAAAAAGGGCTGAACTGTATCGCATATTATCTAAACTGTCGAAAATGGTTCCATCGTTTTTATGAGGTATTTTTAGAGCATCAGCGTCTCCTTGAGGAGTCCAGCTGTCAGTTGCTGTGTTCATGTCATGAAAGCAGGTTGTTGTACATGATTTTAAACCCTGAGCTGCTGTTACACCTGTAGTTCTCAAGGTTTGGTGAGGTGAGGTCCACCTGAGTTCTGCCTGAGTTCCACCTGAGTTCCACCTGAGGTTCACCTGAGGTTCACCGTGAGGCGGGAAGTGAAGTGTGTGCACAGTTTGTTAAAGTCAGTTTTCTTACCAAAGCAGCTCCTTGTCTGAGTGTTTTGCAGAGTGAAACACAGAGCAGGCAAAATACCTGTTTTGGGCATAAAATTGCTGCTTTGCTAGAAAAAATGCGACTGTGTTGAATAATAATCCAGTTATATGAAAAAAAAAACTATGTTTTACAGTAGGTTTCATTTACAGAAACTGACACACGAGGGAAGCGTCTGTTTTTTCCAGAAAGATCAACTAAGGAAGTAACTTCACGCCCCCTTTTTAAAGCCAAATCGAAGCAGAGGCACCAAATAGACGGAAACGTCCCGTTGAACACGGTCGATCCTCCATTTAAGAGATGCCCGTTCAGCGGATTTTGGGCTGAAAAGAGAAAGTGTTCAGTTCACATGTCGGTCGGTCGGTCGCTCTGGTTCATATGTTGGTCTTTGTGCTCTTTGCCAGCCGCCCAAAACGTGACACCGAGTGACGATAAACATCCAGGCGTTTCCTTGCAAACGGCGTTTTGTCGGATCCAGGGAGATTTGTGTCACGTGTCACATACAGCGACACGAGTTTTCTCCCCCTTTAACACAGGTGCCGCCGTGCTTCACACTTGATGTGTTGTTTAACAGATTTGCTTTCATGTTTGACAGACATTTGGCACCAGACCCCCCTCGGGCAGCCAGTTAGCAGAGGCTCTGCTGTACTTTTACGCGTAAGAGAACATCTCCATCGTGAGTTTGGTCAGTTTAGTCCCACCACTGATTCCGCCAAACTAAACGGACGCGCTGCGCCGCGCCGAGGCCCGGCTGAGCGAGGAGGGGTGATGTAACCGCAGGAGGGGTCGGGGCGGGAGCGTGCAGAGGGGGCGAGGTGTGCGGCAGGCGCGGCGTCGGGGCCCAGTAATAAGGTCAATGTGAAAACAACCGGAAGCCCCCCCCGCCCCCGCATAAACGCAGCGAGCGGAGAGCAGCCGCGCCTTATGCTCCAGACTCCAACCCCATCGAGTCAATTGCCAGAAAACACGACATGACCTTTCAGATCCATTGAGCGTCAGTGGCGAGCAAGACCGCCGTGCTTTCCGTCTCACCGCGCCGCGACCCCGGGGGGCCCTCCGCACCCCGCACAAGAAGCGGGAATAAAAAAGCTCGACATCCACATTGACCCTTAGTTACCCTAAATATTAATCCGCCATCACAAATTGGGCGATTCTGTGTGCGCAAAGTACCCGCTTGTGAGAAGGAGGCGGTCCAGCAGCTCGAAAGCGGACGCAGCTTCCCGGGGGGGCGGGTTAAAACGCTGTCGAGCCTGACAGGTATAAATCTCTCCTCCTCTCCCTCCGGCGGCATTTCAAAGGACCCGGACACTTTGCAGCTAACGTAAAACTGCTGGTTTCGGGGGGCAGAGCAAAGCCGGACGCAGAACGTGTGGAAACACCTGGGGGGTGTTTGTAACAGAGAGAGCTCCGGACCTGGGAGGGCGATCGTGTGGACCTGGGAGTTGGGCATGTTTGACTACTTTTCTCCTAGTCGCCCAGATTCCCAGCAGCACAGTAAACTGAACGTTAGCGAGGTAAAGTGGTCCGTCGTTCCTTTAAGGTCTCATCGTAAGACGCGGGCGTCTCCGAAGAACTGATGCGAAGTGTATCTTGGAGAACCTGGTAGGGAGAAAGACGTGAGGAGGCCGGTGCCCCGCTGGGGCCTGGGGATCCGGGTGGGGTCGGGGGCTGTGGCCTCCTGCCGTGCTAAGCGCTCCCTTCCTGCGCCAGAGCGAGTTGCTGTGCAGCGAATGGGGTCAAGCCGAAGCCCTCTGGATCGCTGGGCATTCCGAGCGACGGCGGAGCCGACCTCGATGCCGGCGGTTCAGGGCTCGGCGTTTGTGATGGACCAGCGATCATCTAGGGTCCCGGCGCATCCCTTCCCGAGTCGCTGACCGACAACGCACGCCTCTCTTAGTCAGACGGCAGTGTTTTTTCTTCTCCTTCTTCTTCTGAAGTCACCCGGGACAAACTAGAGCCACTTGACAGAAGGACAGCAGCTCGCTCGCTGACCAAAGCGGAGGAGAAGAGCGCTGACCTGAAAGCTTGCGGAAGGTCCGAGGACGTGTCGCGTTCCTTCCAGGCCGTCCCACGTCCCGCTTCCATCCCGAGGCCCGGCGGTGGACGTCAGCAAAGCAGGCGGCACAACAAACAACAGCTTAAGCGCAGCGATTAAACCCGGGGTCGTTCGAGGCCACGCGCACCTCGACTTCGGCCACACGGGTCAGGAAGTGGCGAAGGTCAAACCCACCACCAACAACAACTTTTAAAATTCGGTAATGATTATTATCGGCGTGAGTGACAGGATTTTTCCGAACGCGGCTGCTCTCCGCGTTTCTAATTGAAAGCCGTCTCCTGTGTACAGAACCAGACGGGCCGACGTAATGAGACTAAAGGTCGTCTTCAGCGATCAGCGCTGACCCCTCTCAGACACGGGGAAGCGTAGGTTTTAAAGTATATTAACCATACAGTGTCTTTTTGCCATTAGGATTTGGTGCGCATCTGAAAATGTCAGAAAGATGGATTTTCCAGAAAGCGGAGCGGCGGAAATGGGCGCCGGAACCTCCGCCGACAAAACCTTTAAGGTTGTTTTGAAGTCTGGCCTCTGACCCCGGCTAATGGCCCTGTCTGCAAGCGCATTTTGCTCGGGAATTTCCTTCGGCGGCCCGTGCGCACGTTCGCCCGCCTTCCAGCCGCTCGTTCCAGGCCGGCGTCGGCCTCCTCTAAGCCTGCGCCCCCCCCCCCCCCCCCCCCC
>UFQX01001586.1:0-22783 GCA_900497675.1 Arapaima gigas | reverse complement strand
GGTTTATTGATTAATAAGTATTAGGAGTAAGTCTAAGTAATAAGTAAATAAGTAAGGAGTGAAAGTATTCAGTTCCTCTTAGTCGTGGTGCTGAATGAAAATTTGAAACAGAAGCAGGGTGTTTTCAACACCTTTCTGAAATGTTATTCTTCTCAGTTATGATGTGCGGAGTGGTCATTGACACCATATATATGCTTTTGGGGTCTGTGCCACAGCAGGAAAGGAATAAAACTCCTGGATTTTAATGAGTTTTATATAGAGTTTCTGCGCTGGGTTTTACATGCCCCTGTAACAATAGACTGTTGAACAGTGGTGCAGTCAAAGAAATTTTCCTGCTTAGTCACACCACATACCTCTGCTCAACCTGAGGAGTTCTGCTCAGCCTGCAGGCCATTACTGCAAAGATGTTATTTTTGGTCAAACTGAACTTGCTGTATTTACTTTATTTCTCTATTCTCTGATTTTTTTTATTCCTCCCTGAAATCCTTCAGGATTAGCAAACAGCCCATGGATTATGTTCCATCAGGGACCATTAGCAGGTGACAAGGTTATTCTAGAGAGCCACCAAATACACCAGACCTTGTTCTCTTACCGTAGGACTGATTACCGTTCTCTCGCTCGCTGGCACCCAACCCCCTTGCTCTAATACACAAATACACACATACTTGCATGAGCGCAAGCTCACAGGTTCAAGCCCATTTCCTTTGTACTTCAACATCATGAAACCAAAATAAGTGAATTATTCATGGTGCAAGCTGCTATTTGGAGAGCCCTTTCCTTGTAGTGGTGTGCCATATATTGCACCGATGCATTTCTATTAGATAAACACTTGACTGCGTCATTCGCACAGACTAAATTAAGTAGTAAAAGTAAATACGGGTTTAAATTGACATTCACTACAATAGCAGAGCTTCCCACTATTCTATAGTTTACCTTAATGAGCATTTTCTTTACTGTTTAACCCTGTTCCATTCTGCTCAAACTCATACTAATTCTACAGAGGGCAGTTTCAAACCTTTATTTTCTTATGCTCTCAGTATATTCTCTTTAAGGTCCATGTGGTCCTAATAACTGGTGTAGATAATACAAATCATGGGCCACAAAACTCCCTTGGGTTTGCATTATGGGTGTCTCTAATTCCAGGAGGGCTGGTGGTGACTGAGCACATCTGGTCGGTCCAGTGATTCCGTGAAAGAGGAGGCTTTGGCTCAGACTAGATGGTAAAACAGGATGAGAACATCCCAGATGACATGCTAAGGTGAAGCCGCCTGTATTGTCGGAAGAACATGGGCGGACTTACTGGATCCAGCTGCAACATGGGAAACTGAGAGACTTTTACTTTTTTTCCCAAACATCCCAACCTTAAAAAAACAGTTTGTGGTCAAGAAGACAGCTGCATGTTTACGCTGTTGCTGTCAGAGACTGGACTAGATGACATTTTACAGAACGGGCTGGATGAGGCTCTTACAGTTTTCCCTTGTGCGAATGGCTGTTGAGCTTTAATGATATATTTCCTGAACATTTAAAAAGATATCATCAACTATTTTGAAAGATGATTACATGAAAAGCAGCATATACAAATGATAGGAGGCATTTATTACAAAAAGGGCAATTTGTTGACTTGGGGTTGCTGGGAATATTCACTTAACTGACTGCAAGACATGTCTTCAAATATATTTTAAATAAAGTGCCAGAAATCTATTGACATGTTTTATGTAAATGACATGTGCTGTGCCATTAAAATCACATATTAGCTAAATAATGTTTCCTCACAGCTCTCCAGCAGCAGTTACTGTAAGCAAACTATATTACTTTGAGTTATTGTTTTAATACGTTTTTACTCTTTTCAAGGATTTCACTATCATGTTACAGACATTCATAGTGTTATTTGTTAGTATAGTTTGTGCTAATAATTGCCTTTCTTAACATTTATGCAATTCATCCTGCCCAATATAAAAAAATACTTCAAATATCCATCCATCCATCATCCATCATAAGAGCTTCATCCTGGTCAGGGTTGCAGCAGGTCAGCATCCTAAATATGAAATATATAAAAATTTATTTAAAAATTATTTTTAACCGATGAAACATCAGGCCCTGCCACAGTTCAGCTGTGAATGAAGGAGGTTCAAAGCAAAGTCAAAACTATAGTGTAACTGGTCAATACTAAACTCATACTGGTCTCACTGTGAGGGAAACTGCCACTGAGTTTACAGCCACTAGTGAAATCCATAGATGTCAACTGAACTAGAAATTACTATAAAGCTAGAAATTACTTTTAAAAGTTAAAAAGTAAAAAAAAAAAATCTAAAATAGCAAGAAGCAAGAAGTGTATGACGGAAATGCAAGTTAAAGTACATTTTTTCACTTGAGTAAAAAAGTACTAATACTGAAAGCTACTTGGAAAAGTAAAACTTCTGCAGAGATTTACTCAAGGACAGGTAACGGAGTAAATGTAATGCATTACTGCCCTACTCTGATGAAGAGGTTCCATTCCACCCCTTGTCATAGCATCACGGCAGATGAAAATGAACTGGTCTCCCACGTGGAGCCGACACCTGGCAGATTGGACTGACTCACCTTTGCAGTGCTCTTAAAATAACACTGGCACTGAGTGCTCTGCATGAGAGTGCACAACAGCAACAAAACACAACAGCGTACTGCAATGCATACATACATACCCCTCAAATGGACCTGCTTTTATATCGCCTATCGCATATCAACAAAACATACTTCCACATAATATTAGCAGAAAAGGAACAGAAAAACACTTGCACATTTAACCATGCAGGCAACAGAAACCATATCCCCAAAAAATACAAGTTATTTATAGATTGAAAGTCATTCTTATTCATAGTACAGCAATCCTGCGTTATCCAAACTCTCCAAACTCCAAATTTTTACTGTAATGGCTTTTGAAAATGACTATAACTGTTTATAGGTACTTGAATGGAAATGTTTGCTACAACAAATTTTTATCTGAAGCTTATCCATAAACTCAAATAAAAATACAAATAAATTAAATAAATTTATAAAGACTGGACAGAAGCGTACAGTGCACCGTAGTAAAATAATATTGCATGTATTGTAATAAACTCTATTGTCTACTGTTACAAATTTATCTGACGTTGGACGCGCATATGCGTGAGTGTTATCAGTTGTTTCTGCCTTTTTCACTTTGTCTGAACACACTATGTCACCAAATTTATTGCCAATTTAATTTTTTAAAAAATAAACCCATTTATTTAAGTGCAGGGTGTGTGAAAAAAAGGCGGATTCAGCAGGTAACTTAGACACATGACTGTATTCCCTTTATCCAACATCTCATAACACTGAACTCCCACTTCAAACCCCACACAGGTGCCCGTTCACCTCCTGTGTGTAATGCAGTGACACTTGGGGGGGACTAATGTGAAATAAAATGTTAGTCCTGTACCACACATGCTGCACCACACATTATAAATGCAAATTGCAAATGAACGACAACGTTAAGTGTTTTCTAACTAGGTAACTGGTGTTTATAGTGTTTTATCATAATGAAGTCATGGGTTGGTAGTTATATAGATGTTTTCTAATGGGTTGAAAGTGTATTATTTATTTATTTTCCCCCATTTAAAATAAAGACACAGATACTCGGTGTCCGAAAAATTCAATACTCGACCCATTTTCAGGAAAGAATAAGATTTGGACACTGAACTTACTGTAATATCCATGTAACACTCAGTTCTACTTAGTAAAGGCAGATAAATTTGTAACAATCCTTTCCTCTAAATAATGCTTTCATCAAGATACTTGGCCTGTTTGACAGTATCAAATATATATTTCTTTGTGTATTTATTCAACAGTGAAAAGTACAAATATCTCACAGCGACTCAGCGTTACCATGCAGGGTGTAAAGACATGACAAGCACAGCAGCCCGCCTGTGACAATGGGCAGCCCAAATGTGTCACTAGCGACACTCGGCCACAGTTTTGCCGAGGGTCCCAATCTGCTTGTTTGCACTCGGCCCACGTGCAGGCCTCATACACACTACAGCTGGTGTCAGAGGGCCCCTCGGTGACCCAGCCTGTCAGTTAAAACCGGGTGTGTGTATCAACTGTCCTGCTGTCAAGTGTCAAGAGTGGTGAGATGATCATACTCACTTGGGTTCAACTGATTTACTTGTCCATCCCTTCTAAGCAATTTAACTAGTAGTAACAGTATGGCTAGTAATTAAGGATTCAAACCTGTAACCTGATGGTCCAAGCTACATGTTGTAGTACCCTTAAGCAAGGTACTTTTGCCCGGAATGCCGTTTTATCATTTATTTATTCATTTAGCCAAGAGCACACTCCAATGCAACTTACAATCTTAGCATTTTTATTACAAGCTACTTTCGTTTACACATATAAATTCAGCAGGTGCTTTTCTCCAAAGACTCAGGGGACTCAAAAGTACATTTTCCAATACACAGAGGACTTGGGTAAAAATTATTTTCAATTAAAGTCATTACAATTATTTAAACATTTATACAGCGGGGTATTTTCACAGGATCAGTTCAGAGTTAAGTACCTCGCTCAGGGGTATTAAAGCAGGAGCAGAGATTTGCAAGACAGCAGCTGTAAGCACTCTACTACCTGCTACTATTGTATTAAAACGCAGGGTTAAATTTGCCAGTTGCTCTGGATAAAAGCATTAGCTAAGGGATAAAGTAATGATAGTGATAAATAACTGACACTGATAAAATTGGAGCAAAGTACTGTGCATGTGCAAACTTTCCTACCACACCTTGTAAGCTATTCACTTGAAACCTTTCTGAGACTTGCAACATCTTACCCTGTGACATATTCAAGGGCAGGTATATTGAGCTGAGGACGTGAACATCTTTTGTACCATTCAGAGCTAAAGAATGGACGGAACTCAAGTGGAACTCGGTGCTGAAGCAATTTCAACAACCAGTTTTCTAACTAAAAATGAAAATGAGATTTTTGACTCAGTGTTACATGCCAGAGTGTTTTCTGTCCATCTGTGCAGTTCCACAAGCTGCTTTTCTGCAGTCTGTCCCAGGAAGCACAGTGAGGAAGGAGCAGTACAACTTCACCCTGAAATCCTTGTGCTCATAGTCACGCTTAACAGCAAATTGCAAATAAAAAAAAATGCATTCAGCCTGGGGGTATGGCTTGACATTAAATATGTCAAAAATGTATAACAAGCAACTATTCTTTGTGAAAAGGCCGTTCCTGATAGATGTAATTAAAATTTTGAGAAATAGCTAGTTTCTTCCATGTTCAATTCGATTTTATACGCTGCAGGCTTATCTTGGTTTACAGGGAATTTTAGCATTATTGGCAAGTAACTATTGACTAAAACATCAGTCAATATCAGCGATCATTAAAGATTTTTTTTTACTTTTTGTTCACATTTGTGTATCATTCAGTCCCCGTTGCACGGTGGCCGTAGCTTCACAACTGTTTTGTCACTGGACACATCAGACTCAGGTGTACATTGTGAAAGTAGTACAAAATGAATGCAAGAACCCAAGGGTGAACAGAATGAAAATAAACACTGAAAAGAACAGAACTTTCTTTGCATGGAAGGTGATTTTTCTTGGAATAATAACAGAAAAGGAATTCAAACAGACCAGTCCACACTGGACAGACTCCCTGTTTCACTCAGGTTAGGTCAGCAGCTCCAGTATATGAGTTTTCCCGTAGTAAACATCGGCAGGAATATAAATCATTGAATTTACCTGGGTCCCAGTGAAGAAGCTCAGAAGAAACCACTTCTGAACAGTTACAGGACAGTGGCCATCCCACTTATTATTAAATGTACTTACTCCAGTAATGCTTTTCTTCAAAGCAGTTTACAGGGTTAACAGAGTCAGAGTGAAATAGCTATTTATACTACTGGGTAATATTTACTGGAGCAATTCAAGATAAAAACCTGACTCAAAGGTATTACATCAGGAGTGCAGGTTTGAGTGTAAGGTCACAGCTCTAAACACTATGCCATTATCTGCCCACAAATAACCTGGCTGTGAAATATATCATTAATACTGCTGCTTACTTAATGCCTCTTATGCAGCTCGGTGTTCGGAGTGCTGCAGAAGCACTTCCTGCACTGTGGAGCTCTTCATCGGACTTGAACTGGTAACTTTCAGTCACACGTCCGTGTCCTTAACCACCATCTTCTGCTGACATCCAAGTTAACTTACAATGCAATCCTTCTAAGTCTTCAGCCTGGTTGATGAGAAACAATCCTCTAATAACACATCCTAATATGCTTTTATCATATAACCTCTCCTTCATCTAGCCCAGAAGCCAGAGCAGCACTTCATCTTTTTTCAGAGGCAGTAAGTGGTCTGAATGTGTCACAAGGGCCACGAGAGGCCCTGCAGCAGCAGAGTAATCCTTATGTTGTGAAATCTCTTCAGTGCAGGACCTCTTCGCTTCACTTGGTTCTGCAACAGTCCCCACACGGGGCGGGAGCTGCATGGTTGATTCCACCCTCATAACTTGCTTCTCCAAGGTGAGCCCAGGGGATCTTGTGCGCTGATCTCCAGGAAACTCAGGGCCTTTTTCTTAGTTGCTGGATAAAGTGCCGTTGGCTTGCCAAAGTCGGCAAGACGGAAGAAGCTGCTGCCACCGCAAAAACCTGCCTTAGCCGCCCTCTATGAAGGAAAGACTGTACTGACTCACTGACTTCAGAGGTCATCGGACCCTCTCCTGCATTCCACATTCCCATTGTTGCTTTCCTTACAGACTTTTTATGCTCTTCAGCATAATCAATCTCAGTCAATTCAGAAATCTTAATGACAAAGTGAATCTTGAGGCTTGAGTTACATGTTGTTAATGCAGGTCTGATAACAGTCAGCCAGCTTGCACCCACTGGGGCTGTGGGGGTGAATTGCAGTTTGATTGAGCTGACATGAGTGGCGAACCTCACTCAGTTCCTTTAAGAAGCAATTCCCCTGTTAAGCAGGAATGAGTCCAGAAAATTGAATGCTCGTCCTCAGAAGGCAGCATACAGCTATGCTAGAAATCATGACACAGGGAGATGTGACCTTTGACCTTGTGAATATGCCTCTTTCTGTACACAGTCTTTCCCAGAAGGGTCATATTAAATCCCTGCCCTAGAATTCCAGGATCCTCTTCATGGGAAAGGAGTGGGACACAGAACAGGAAGTTCAAAGCAACTGCATTTCTCATGAACCCTCCAGAACATGGAAAGGAACAATGGTATAGATGTTGCACATTTGATAATCTTATCCTGTGGATCATACATGTCTATCAGGATCAAACTAATCCCAGTTGCAGAAAAATATTGCTTTTAAATTTAGTCCTTGTTTTCATACAAGCAAATAACAAGATCATGAATATTAAGTTGTTTGTCATCTTGAAGGCACATTACAAATCCTCAGAATTTTCAGCACTAGGGAAGAAAGGTAGTGAGTTCTGAACCCCAGTCTGCAGTTTGAAGAGTCTTCACTTGAGGTGAATAGGACTGACAAGTTAACAGTCCTGTCAGTTACATGAAGGACCAGAATTCATGAAAGAACGTGTTCAGAAAGGGTAGTAATGTCACTGGGTGATGATCTGGTGGCACCAGGTGCATCAATAAGTCTTAGCTTTGCGTGCAGGGGCCACATGCAGCCAAGATGCACATCTCCCAGCTCTCACCAGTTTGTTTAGGAAATATTCACGCTAGATTCCAGTGGTCCATTGTTTCTTTTTCCCTTACAAAGGCATATTGTTCCATAAACCTGAGCTGGTGCAAACAGCTGGAAACCCCCCGACACACGTACCAAACAAGCGCTCTTTTGTGACCGCAAACATATTTGGCGTTCTTTTGAAGTGGATATGCAGGGCAGAGTACCCAGCCTCTTACGTCATGTTCTAATAAGGGTTTAACTTAACACTGACCCTGAAAGTAAGCATCATTCCTGAGGCATTGATCGCAACATAAAAAAACACAATAAGACTCAACAGGGGCTGAATCTTATCTACACAGTGCTTCATATGCGTGAAAAGATGTGGGAAGCTTCCAAAGACAGGAGTTAAAACAAAGCAGCATCCCAGAAATGACTGGTTCTGGTGTACAGAAGTGAATTTAAGTAAACATTGACACCAAAATGACCGGACAAAGTAAGCAATCTAAATAAATAAACAGAAATAACAAACGGTCTTTACAAGCAACAAATATAGCAGACCAAAGTTAAGGGTCAGTAAGCATCCTAAAACAGAGACATTTCAGTAAGAAAACATAATTTTCCGTTAAATCAACATTTACATTATGATGCATTCACAATGGACTTCTTTTGTGGGATTTCAGACATATACTGGCATAGTTTTTCCCATTGTCCAAACACACAGAAAAAAATCAAAGAATAAATAGTGGCTACTAACTAATGAAAATATTAGGCCCCTCAGTCCCCGCAATCTCTGACTTTTGACAATTACATATTAGAGTTTTTTCCCAAAACATTGTTTGACATGGGGGCACCCAGGTCATTTCTGGCCAACATGGGCCTGTTTGTCAGCCAAAGCCAAGGTCATCGACCTCCACAACTGGCCAGAGCACGCAGTTTATTCCTGAAGCATGCTTGCAGACTGCCTCATATCTGTTCCTGTTCTTGTTAGTGTTTAACAAATGCAGATTGTTTTCCTGACAGTGAGCAATGCATTTCTCCTCCTAAAATAATATTTAACTTGGAACAGACATGTAACCCCCTAGGAAATTTTAACTCCAGCAGTGTTCTGGCTCACGTATATTTCAGTACTCATAGACTAACCACTGCTGCTGACCCTGGAAAAACCTTGGTGACTTCAGTGGGGGTGAAAGTTTCATTAGAAAAACCAAGAGCTCCTTCATTAAGTCTCATTTTAGGGGAGGTCCTGGGCAACAACTTTATTTTAATCAAGTTCTCATTATAATCAACCATTTTTAAAAAATATTTCTTGGGTGAGAAGAGAATAAATTACCCAATTAATCTATAGTCCACAGTTTCTTTGTGTGTGGAAAGAGGGCATTTCACGTTATTATCTCATGCATGATATCATGGGATTACTGGGTTGTTTACTAGTTACAATTGACCCCCTACAGTCTCAAGGTTCCTGTTTCAAAATCCCCCACTGCAATGCCCTGGATCAAGATGCCTAAGCTAAACTGATGCAGTAAAAATACCCTGCTGTTACCTGGGCCGACATGACACTGCCAAAGAACAGAAGCAACAAAGTTGTGGCCTTTTAGTTTTCTCCATTGACTTCCAAGTTTATGAGTAAAATAGAACATTATTACGAGGTTATTGAAGTTGTTAAACAGACCCCACAGTGAATGGAGCACTTGATTTATTTGTTCAATCACTTGGAGCTGCAGTATGAAATTTATGGAAACCATCAAAGGTTAGGGCCAGACTGTTGTCTGCACCTGTATGAGTTGGGCTTTTAACATGAGTGATGTGAAGAAGAGCCAAAATGGATGCAAGAACTTTATTGATGACATATAAGCAATTTTAAGGAAAACCTGACTGAAATGGCTGTTTTCTTGATTTGTCTGTCAGAAAATCCAAAGGGGAAAAGAGCATGATTTCGTCCAATGTCACAAATGTGCGTATTTATTGCTGGATTTGAAACAATGAAATCAGTTATTTTACACATGCTATGTAAATGTTTCTTTATTCAGTAATGACTCTTACACTGACAACTAGATGTTACACAAATGTAAAGACTGGAGTTAGTGACCTCTGCAGTTTTGAATAAACAATACTGTCTTTTATATAAACTTTTCAGTTAGTAATTTAAACTATTCAGTGTTTAAAATTTCATGGATGTCTGTAGTAAACTACTGTGACATGGAATGGCATTATGTTCCAGCAGAAGAGAAGCATGGGAATTTCCAAATCCTACACTAGCACTCTTTGACATGAATGAAAGTGCATCCCCTTCTTTTCATACCCCTAAGCACAGCCTAAAGGATCTACCCAGTAGACTAATTCATGAAGTAGTTTAACTTATGCCTGCCAGAAAGTGACAGTTCACAGAGTACATACTTACTTTAGCTGTGGGGATGGCCTGAGGGACCCACTGTAGCCACGAAAAGAGTTTGTGTCCGCATAGTGCAAGAAAAATTATCCACTATGAGGTGTAGGTGAAAGGTTGTCCAGAAATGTTCCCTTTGGATTCAAAAAACCTCTTAGTTTTTTGTGTTTTGGGTAGAATTCGTGGAGTTTGGGTGGCAGGATGTAGCATACTAACAGATTCTTCATCCAGGCATCCTGGAGACATGCCAGCAATGGTGGACAATGTACTTCACTAGTGGGAATATAATATTGATAGAACCCCTCATGGTCTTATAGGTGAAATCTGCTCTTTGCTTGCTTACATTCTAGATATCAAACAATGTGGTAAGGATTTGATCAGGCTGAGTCTAATCACTGTATTCAACCTCTTTTCACTTTCATGATGAACTTTGTCTTTGACAGAGCAGAAGTTGTAGCTGAACTCATTAAAATCCTATGAAATCCAGGTTCTTATACAGGTCGTGTTTCAGCAGTCTCCTGGCCCTGGTTCCACCATTATGTCAACTTCAGCATAGGTTGAAATGGTTTTGGTTGGACCTCTTTCTAATACATCTTTTGTCCTTAACAATTTTTTTTCAACAATTTTATACCTGGACCTACTGGTACTAAGATGCCACAAAATGGTAACTCTGCAGGTGGTCCTGCTGTGCAGACGAGTAGACATTCCTAAAGATAAGGATAATGAGTATTGTCGATAGATGTGGGCAGGACAGGAGGTGCAGGTTTACAGGATTCACCAACAAAGTAAGGGTTTATTTAGACAGTCTGACAACCAAAGTACCCCTATTTGGCTACAGGAGATCCTCAAATGCGCTACAACTAAAACAAGCACCAACTACGCAAACAAAAGGTAACAGAAATCGGATCCCTACATCCCAGGTCTGGGCCCAATCCAGAGAGCCTTCATGCATCCTGCGAAGAGTCCCCAAAATCTCTTCCAGGGTGCTCAGACTCAGTTCTGAGAACTGGTAGCAGCTGGTTGTCATTCATTAGGCAGGGCAGGAGTGGGCAGTGGAGCGCTGTCCATCAAGGTCTAACATGTGGAAGATGTTGCTGCCCATATTACATGATCTCAGCCATCTGATACAGTGCATTTGTGTTGGGAAACCAGCCCAGTTTTTTGTTTATATGTGCCTCAAGTACTTGTAGGTCTGGACCACCTCTACATCTGGACCCTCAGTAGTTACCAGGTGCAAGGATCCCTTAACAAGGCAAAGATCACCCATCAGTTCCTTTGTTTTGCTGATATATCCTGTGTTATTCATATAAGAGACATCATAGGTTTCAAGTATATTTTTGCCTTTTGAATGCTCACTGGCCCTGAAGTCAGCCTGATATAGTGAAGGAGGTAGAAGAAAGCCAGTCCTGCCCTGTAACAGCTTCAGATGCCATTCAACCATTTGTTTAGCCTTGGGAATCTACAGATGGTAAAATGATATTGATACTACTGCACATGATCATAAATAGATTCATTTCATACTATCAAGGACCATACATTATGCTGGAAAGAGTCAATTCATTCAACTATGAACGGAGTCAACCTATAAGAAGAAAAAAAAGATGAACTATGTCACGTCACCGTTTAGAAAACAGCTAAAAAGTTTGTTTTATCTAACCAAGCAACCAAAACCTCACTTCCAGAGTTGTCATAGTAACCAGAACCTGACCTGTTTGACAACAATGGCAGGAGTCCCTAAATCCACTCCATCCACACACTCCCTGGGAAGACAGAATAATGCAGCATCCATGTATGTCTGTTGCTCACCCTGTGTATGTAAAGGACGGTGGGAAATGGATGCTTGACCTGGCTTGTTCAAGCAACACTGAAACCTGGAACTTTTTTTTAACAACCCTCATCAAATTAACTCCTTACATATGTTTGACATTTGTTATATAAACGTATGAAGAGGTAATGTTTTCTACTGAAAAACTGCCACACCTTTAATAACACCAACCTCAAAATGACAATGATTCAAGTCCCTCTGGCCTCAGGAAGCAAAGTGAGGGCTACAGTGGCCAATCTATATGGACCATGTGACCACTAGGTTCAACCCTTCCGGTTTCACTCCTACTCTTTGTGCTGCCACACACCTCACTGTGACACAACAAAGTACAGTTACATTCCTGAGAACCATCTAGGTACGATTAGTGAGTTCTTCTGATGCTCTGTGATGCCTGCCTCAGTGTAAATCCTAAGACTTGTTCATTTAGCCTCAAGGAGGTATAGCATTGGGTCACAAAGAGTAGCTACTCAAATATAGTCAAAAAAGTTTAGGACAGAACTTCCTTTCATATAACAAAATATTTTCTATGTGTGGATATTATGATAGGCTTATCCCTCTTTTTTTACTGTTGTCTCAGTCTTTTGGGTCTCATCTACGTACCCGCAGCAGAGAAGACCAGTAAGAGAGTAACAAAAGGAAGCTGCTTTCGGTAAGTGTCATGTAACCAGCCTGTACTTGTCAGTCCTGAGCTTTTTGTGCTTTTGACCTTCCAGGTTGATGGATCTGAAGATGGTGGTGTATCCAGTCATGTATCTCAGAGAAGTGATTCAGCATTCAGCTATTGAGAAAGAGACATTCATTAAAAAGTGGGCCTTCTAGTCTTTACAAAGATGACTGACCATGCTTTGATACAGTAGATGGCTCAGTATAAAGAGATGAACCACTGCCCACTAATTTCTTTCTCCACTGTTTCTTTAAAAAATGCTTGGTTCTTCATAGAGTCACTGAACAGTTCAATTTTGGGTATCATTAATCTGAAGGTTTTAGTTACTCTTTAATGTCAATGAATACACTAGTCATCAGGTTGACTCATCCAACGTCCTCCATTTCCCAGCCACCCTCTGTATCACAGCATCCAAATGTAAATGTCTCAATGACATCACCAACTATGTAAATTTACGTTCCAGGGCACAGAGACAGAGAAGCTCCCAAATGACTGAGAACTGCCGCATTTGTCAAAGGAAATTTAGACCTCTTGTGACTATCACACTTCCACACTGTTTATATGAGATACAGTGCATTAGAGTGTCCTGCCATCCCTGTTTGAGGGGAGTGGTTGCATGAGATTTCTTCTGATGGTGGCTGCGTTGATGAACTGTGAATTTAAGGCCTACACACATATATATTCATTAGGAAAGCAGATGCATGAATGCAGAGTAGACAATGAAAATAGTTGTCCAGGGAACTCATATGGGCACAGACATAAAGGCCTGTATATCATCATTAACAAAAAGGACAAAATTGATTGAATATCTGCAATTTTTATGTAAAAATAAAACCCATCCATTAAAATGGAGTGAGAACAGATGCATGAACCCAAACGACTGTGACACAAATGGACATATGTACAGCATTTGCTTAATAAATAAACTCATTTCAAAACACAAAAAAATTGCAAAACAGAAATATAATATAGTGTAACTGTGGATAATTCAACAGTTCAGTTTGCATAATATACTGAGGTTTGACGTTGTCTCTGTTCCCTTAACGTTTGCTGACCTTTCTCACTGGTGGCACAAAGCAGGAGAGTAAAAATCATTCAGTTCCAGTATTTATTAAGCACGACTGAAAGACTTGGGTGGACCCTTGCACTTCACCCCTGATACATATATATTTTTTGTATTTCTGTCATTGGGGTCAGACAGAAACTTAAAATGTTCCTTCAGTATCTAAGTTGTCAAGGCAGTGGTGCAAAACCCATATTTAACAGCTATTAATTTGTTCTTTCTAGCATATCTCTGCATTATATGTGTTTTATAATTTTATATATATATATATGAATATATACACATATATTTTTTTTACTGAAGCATGAAGAGAAGAGAGACATATAAAATATGAGACTGTCCTTTCCTGCTAACCGAAACATTCTTCAATTAAAATGTAAAGCATTGTGAGCAATTTAAGGGTAGCATAGACGTACAGACGTACTGCTTCTGCCCCACAGACCCTGGGCTTTTGAGCACAGGTTCCAATCTGGCTCAGTCTGTGTGGAGTTAACACGTCCTCTCCATGTCTGTGTGGAGTTTCCTACAGGTGCTCCGGCTTCGTCCCCCTGACTAAACACACCCGTTTCAGGTAACTGTGACTCGGAACTATCTGTAGGGCGTGTGACGTGCGACTGTGTGCAGCTGCCCTACGATGGGTTGACACACTGCCTAGTATGTACCCATCTTAGCCAAGCATCTTGTGTTTCCTGGGTACCATCTGGGACACTGTAACACTGAAGTTAAAATAGTGAGTGAGTGAAAAAATCCTCAGTGGGTTTCTCATGTCTTAGTTTCACAAGCCGGTGAAAAGGACATCCAAAGGAAATCATCCACAGACAATTACTGCCATCACCCCTAAACAATGTCCAGACACAATCAGATGAGCACCAAGCCCTGTTCTATTGCCAGCGCTTGGCTTCTTGTGGTGAACTCAAGCAAGAGTGGGATGCAGTGGGATGCTCTTTGGGACGGATGATGCTAGCGCACAGCAAGCTGGTCGATAGCCAGGGCTGAGGATGTGGTGCGGCGGGGGGGCACCCCCTGGCAGAGAGAAGGAAAGCACAGGAATGATCAAGATCAAGAATAAGGAATAGGAACTGAGAGACACAGAGAAGTTGAACGGTGAATGGCAATGCATGACTTTACAGCAGGGGGTCAGAAAGCTGAACACTGACTGAGCACAAGCACGTCGCTATGAGTGCTTATATACTGTGATGGTGGTGGTTGAACTCTGGCGCACAGTCGGCAGTGGGAGCTCAGTGATAGTCAGCCCAGCCAGCAAACACTGGCACTATAGTGAAGGTGTGAGAGAGCAGCAGGCAGAACTACACCCCCCCGTGGACCTCTCGGCTGCTCCTCTTGCCCTGAAACAGCTTTGAAGAATTGCAAGTCCGTGAAATGACTGAGTGGAAAGCCCCCCCATTCCCGTCTTGTAAGAACAGACAGGTAGATAGGTATCTGTGCTCCGGTTTTATTGAGGATCATCTTTTCATGCTCTGAATGGTGGGCCTCAGATCTCCTGCGTCACTCTGGTGATGTGAGACGAGGCGAGGTTCCCTTTTTACAGAACAGAGGAGAGGCACTTGAACTGTCTCCTTTCTCTCTTTGAATAATGGAGATTCAAATTGAATATTTGATGTATTTGATAACTTCATGACATTTTATACGAAACTGTTTTTCCGACATTTATAGTTTTCAGATGGTATTTGAACGTTTGAAAATTTTCAAGTATCGTACAACATTAATATACATAAAGATTTTTAAATGGTGCTACAACACCGCCGACTGCTCTTCATTTACAATAAGTTGAGGTCAGAAGTGATAAAATGATTCAACTCTTTCCAGAACACATAGCTGATAACAGCAATAGTGAAAGCTGTAACTACACATTTTGTAAAGCATCTAATGTTGATATTTTCAAGTGGAAAGATATAGTTTAGGGGTGGCTCAGTGAGCTGCTGTGTTGCCTAACAGCACCGGGGCTGGTTAGGCATGACTTCGAACCCAGCTCGGTCTGTGTCGAGTTTGTGTGTTCTCCCTGAGTCTGTGGTGGGTTTCCTCCAAATGGTCTGGGTTCTTCACACTGTTCAAAGATGTGTGTTTCAGGTTAAACTGCCCACAGTGTGTGCATGGGCCTGTGAACTGATGTGTGGTCTCATACCCATGTGCTGGTCCCTTTTTTTCCTGGATGGGCTCTGAGCCTCCGTGACCCTCCTCAGGATAAGCGGCTACCAGAAAAGGATGGATGGATGGAAAATTTATTGAACTCACCAAATAAAGCCACTCATCACGTTTTTGAACAAAAGTTTGCTGCAAAGTCAATGATCTCACATTGTGTTCTCATATTCAAAAATGTAGCTTTTTATTTTTGTTATCATGCTTAGAGCGCAAAGCTGCTGTTTTTAAGATGCCGAATCCTAGTTACTCATTTCTGCATGGAGCATTTGTTTTTCTACTAGAAATGACACAGTGGCTGCAATTTAAATTCTGACTTTAAGTGGGTTATAATACACAACCTCACATCTGTCATCTCTTGCATTCATCTCAGGCTGAACTGTCACTGGCAGTTCCCAGCATAATCATTGGATGGAGCTACATACTAGACAGCTCTCCTCTGTGATTTCAATAGTAACAAATCGATGAACATAATGCTATTTCACCCTAAACTTTCAGGAGAAACTGGCAGGGAAATGACAGCGTGTTTTAAAAGGCCACACATTGATCATGTGTGTATAGCAGCTTTTACAAACTTTTACAAACTTTGGCTAGAAGTGGTTCTCTTTCCCCTGTGGCAAAAATTTCATGGAAGTTGCTGCTGCTCAAGGTGTTTTCTCGTGCTGGCTGTAAGCAGGGAGAAGCTGAATTGGACCTAGTCAATAGGAAATAACAGTGCAGCCATAATGGCCTGTCCTCTGACAATTAACCCCATGCAGACGGGACCCATTCTTCCACAACAATCCATGGCACTGTAGGAAACCATACAAAATCCTAATGAGATGCTTGGGTTGCAAAATGCAGAGATTGAGGCCGGCAGGTCAGTTAGTTCTAACTTGGCAGTCATCTTGGTATGAATGTTCTACTCTCCTGATGATAAAGTTCAAGTGGGATTCATATTCTGCCATTAACATCACTATCACGTTGTCATCAAGTACAACTTAGATGAGTCAGCTGAATTCTGTAATGCCAGTCAACAAAGATAGCAAAACACATGGAAATCCAGTGCAGAAAAGAACATTTCTGAACCTTGTATGTGAACCTTGGCACGTGTGCAACTGCAACATCTCTTTCAGATTTTTGATGTGGAACTAGAAAGGGAAAGAGAAAGCAAGAGAAACTCTTCTGATTTCAAATTCAAATCAAAAGCACACATTTCTGCATATGAACTGAGATCAAATGTGAACTGCAACACCAAACATCCTTCTCTGGATACAGTTTTGAAGACCACAGAACAGCTGAGGGTGAGATCATAGCACTAAGGAATGAGATAAGGGTCTCATTTACTGCTTGTCTTCTGAAGTACACTGTTCAGCTGTCACAGTCTCAGATCTAAGTGCTTTGCTCTATTTCTGCTGGGTTTCAATGAGGGAGAAACAAATACAGTCACAGTCTTGGTTTCTCCATAAACACGTTCTTAGGCATGGTATACATGGGTATATTTTGCTATTTTTTTCAATAAACATGCATAGTTTAAACTTAACCAAGCCTAAAAACTAAAAATTTACAGTAGTCATGTGTTGACCTGCTCAGTGATATTAAAAAAATCACATCAGATTCCAACCCAAAGAATTAACATGCATAAAATCCATTGTCCATTACATGAGCTATTGAAATAGCAGATGATGCATGGTTATTTTAGCAATGTGGAGATCTATCTGCTACATACTTTGGTTGCAATCATAAATTGGTGTGATGTACTGCATGCTATTGCAACTACATGGCAAGTACAGCCCTGGTCTCAGTCTTCACCTAGGTTCAGATCCCAGAGGACACTGAGGACATCCTAATTTGGACAGCAGACAATTCCTATCACATTAATCACTTACACGACTGGCAGATGTGAAATGAAAATAATAAAAACACATCCTTCAAATCTGGAATTGCTTATAAATGTTGTTGTTTACTGTTTAGTCCTGCAGGATTAAGTAATTAACATATAATGGATAGATAGATGGATGGATGGATGGATGGATGGATGGATGTTTAATGTTTGCTATATATTTGGAGAAATTGCAGTTCATTTCCCCTCTGTGCAAAGACACATAGTCATCATGTTTAGTTTCTCAGTGGCTTGAAAACATGATTTCTGGGTAATATTTCCTTCTCTTCTTGTCCTGTTTCCACCAGTTCTTGGTCCTCAGACTCTCCAAAATGTGGAAGTTGCCGTGAAGATAGGAGTCACATTTGAGAAACTGGGTCCCTGAAAAGTGGGGCTTGGCCATGTATCCTATCCATATTTGTTAAAATGTGATATTAAGATGTCGAGACAATTGTCTTTGTGAGTTCTGTGTCTTTGTAATATAAGTAAGTGTTGCTTTGAGAGACATATTACCTAGACCTCAGGCAAATGTGTCAACAATATGAATACAGTTACTGCCATAAAAATCTCACATAATGAATTAATACATGAAGTGTAACTGAACCCGGCAAAGTTTCCCAGGTCTTAGCTGCCCAGTAATGTACCTCTCACTGCTAAATCTGTGAATTGTACAAATAAGCAGTTTTCATGTGTGAAAATAACCACAAATAACCACTTATAAGAGTTAAAACCATATCGGTTTTGCCTGCATTGGTATTTGCTAATCAGGTTTTCTAACATTATGAGTGATTTAAAAACTTTCATCAAAATAACTTCAGTAAATGAACACTATTTAAGTGAACTTAAGTGACCAATACTTTTATTTGAGCATTTGTTTTTGAAATAAGCAGTACTTTTACTTGAGTACTACTTTTGATAGCTCTACCCACCTCTGACTGCTCCCCAACCAGACAATTGCTGTTAGGAAGCATATCTATATCTACCCTTCTATATATAGACAATGTCAGTCTCAGCCCACAGTTCTATGAATTGCAAAAACACGGTGCTGTACCCTCAAACTTCCAGGCGACCGGTAGGAGACCCGAGTTTAAGGAAACATACAGCTAGATATACAACAAGTATACAAATGACTGCCATTAATGATATATAGAAATCATATGTATAAATATATTTTTTTTCTTTTTTGTTTACTGATATTTTTCAAAGCTGTTTGTGGCTATTTGTGTGCCTATACACTCGAGCGCGTATACATTTAAATTAAAACGTACTGTGTCGGAAACACAGAATATCAGGACGCCAGACATGGAGAGAAACATTTCGATCTCAATTTGAACAGCTAAAAATAAGAGATCTGAAAAGATGCCCATTTTTCAGCTGGTTTTGGCTCTGAGACTCTGTGATATATGAAATAGTAGTGCTGAGGGCTTCTTGGCGCCGATTTGTCTCTCCTGCTCTGTTTGCAGCACAGTGTGACTGAGGAGGTGGTTCAGCATTGGAGCATTTTTAAGCTATAGAAAAATGATTCACGGGCGAGTTTTTTTTTTCATTTTGGTAACATATTTGTTTTCAAATATTCTGCATTCCACTGTCTCATGTTTCTGTGTCATAATTATATACATACACCTGAACTTCAGCAGTATCCCAGGTTCAACTACAAATAAAACTTGCACTGAGCGATTTCATCACCTTTTCTTAAAACTTTGTTATGAACAGAAAAAAAGGAAAAAATTTCCCAACCGGTTGGAAGAAAGTTGAACGAAACCTATGCTGTGATTGCAAATGTGTTGAAATGCCGTGGTTAGAGCAACCGGAAAGGCTCCAGGTTCAAATTCCACCTCCTCCTGCAGGGCCCTTGAGCAGCAGCCTTACCCTGAACAGCTCCTGTAAAAAAGACCCAGCTGTATAGATGGATAAATCATTGTATGTAGCTTAGTATATGAACCAAGCACTGTTAGTCACTATGAAGAAAGCATGAGCTAAAATAATAAAACAACGGTGAAATAATGTCTGGAAACTTCATGTGAAACCTCTATAAAAGACAATATATGTCTATAGTGACTATAACTTATGCTGTGCAAAACAAGTAAATAAAAATCATTTTTATTAAAAAAAAACATCCAAATATCACAGCTGTATTTTTGGGCCCCATATGTTTGAAGCCTTGGTTTGCAGATGCCTGTTTTTTTCCAGTGCCACTTTTTTATGGTGCGATGTATAATGCACCGCACATCAAAAAGGGACAAGGTGCTAAAAAACTGAAATATTAATAAAGCGTTAATGTAGATTTCAGGGTAACTCAGCACGCCTCTGTTTCCCTACCCCCTGGGGAGCCAATGAGCACTTTGTTTGACTGAAACATGAGTCTCTGCACAAGTTGGAAGCAGCTCTTCTGCGCAAAGCCAATGAGTTGCTGGCATTGTGACAAATAGCCACAGGCTGAACGGGCTGTGCGCTGATGTAGGACACACTCTCCATCCCCCTTCCACGCCACAGTGGACAACAAAGCACATGCATAAACATTACCTTATAATTGTACATGTTGAGTGACCAATGACCTTAGCTTGTCAGGGATCAGTACATAGTCATATGTACATATGAACAAAAATACAGAAGGAAGATGTGACATTTAGGCATGGTTCTCTTACAGGGATTAAGCCTAGTTCTAGAATTAAATGCTGTTTTATACAGCATCAGCTTTCTCCTGCATAGTTTAAAATAACCTGAAATTTTGTCCAATACAGATTTAACTAACCAATGATGCTGAAGGACGACCGGAGTTATCCCAGGATCAAATATAATGTACTTATATAAATAGTTAACAAGGGAAGGCTTAAATTAAACCTCAGACAAGATTTAACTTGAGTGAAGTATACTATTTTTTACGTTATTCTTTTGTTAAACATTTTTTTATACCTTACACATGCGCGCACGCACGCACACACACACACACACACACACACACACACACACCCAGCGCCCTCAGGCCATTGCCATTTGCACACATTTACACAACACTAATGAGGACTAACACAGCTGGTCTGCTTAAATCTCCTTTAACTCAGTGTGGGACCCTGTGGTGAAGAGGTAACTAATCCATATTTAAGGTGCATTTCAGATAGCTACTTTCAAAGTGTCAATAATTATTCCAGATTAAAGCTTAGTTTAAACACTTCTTAGGAATCCAGCTCTTAGATCTTTACTTTACATGAATTCAATTTACCTTAAATCATATAAATTGGGATTTAAGGATTCATTTATGTTCATTTTTTAAATGACACTGAATGGTTTGCGTTCAGTCTTATTTCATCTTCCGCGGAGTGACTTCTTCGCTGGCTTGCAGGGAAAACTCGTGCGACGTGCAGAAGAATGCAAATGGTGAAATTCAACGTGGTAGAAAGGTTTTTAGATGGATAAATGAAAATGTGCATATAACACATTTGTTACCGGGAGACTTACACTTGAAACTTAATGACAGCGTTAAAGCGGAGATACCCAGATTTGTGCCAGGTTTTTTTGACCTTTTCCGAAGATGTTCAAGTTGAAAACTACAAGCTTACATCCCCCAAGCATCGTGTTCGGTTCTAATAAAGGCCTGTGATGTAATGCAAAGAAAACTACAGGGGTTAATTAAACTAAAAATAATTAACTAAAAATACATTAACATGTGGAGAAGGCAACTGGGCAGTCTTGCTCAGTTCCTCCATCTTGTGGAGAAGTCAAACAAGACAGTGTTCTCAGGGGAGCAGCAGTCATCTGGCCCTCCACATGAAATGTACAGTCAAGCATACAGGCCCTTTTCCAGCTGGCTTGGAAGAGACTTACATGACAGTCTGTCTGCAAGATTGAGATGCGTGTGGGTGTACACGTTGTCCATGGACGGCGTTGCCTTTGTGGTGCGCCGCTCACACGGTGCTCCGAACTCACCCCATTACCTTGCCATTTTTTTGGAAAACGTCTGTATTTTGTCCTCACAACAGCGATGCCTCTGCGCTGGGCCTCGTGCCATTACGCTATAAGGATTAGCAAGACCGACCAAATTCGCACCCTCTTCTGTTCTTCTCCTTGCCATTTGAAAATGTTTAACATTTTTTTTACATTACAAATGTTTCATCTCACAAATAAACACTACAAAAAGCACAGATCTAACAAAAGACAACTGCACATATTATGAAGGACATTTCACACCTTCTTGCTGCAACACTTATTATTCTCCGACTCCCCCACAATTTTAAGCTACTTTTTGGTTTCTTTTTTCTTGTAATAAAAATTTCACTTTAGGTACTTTGTTTTTTTTTAATGCCAGTAATTCAGGAATCTTGTTTCCTGCTGAGACTAAAGAACTACAAAAGAAAAACAACTTTTGGTGCAGTTGTTTTTTGGATTTACTGTTGACCAACTTTGTCCATCCCCAAGCACATGGAAACCACTGAGGTGAACTGCTCGCTGCTACATATTGCACATCAAAGCATTGCTCCTCGAATAGCTGTGCTGGACTTAAGAACGTGTCATTATTTTGTTTCTGACCTGATGCTCATTTGAAGCAACTGACCATTTTCCCCATTTATAGATATTGTATTTAACTGACATGTTTGTCAGTATTTAACTCACATGTTTGTCAAAGGCATCTTGTAATAACAGGACCTGGACACCAAGCTGCTTATATTGATTTTCCCATTTGGACAATTTAGCAAATTGACCGTATCAGTTGAAGGTAAATGTCCAAGGGTGCTGTGGCTGACTTTCAGTTGCAAAGCAGTGGCTGTGACGTTACTGGTTGACCACCCAACAGATGTTTCATGACCAAGAACGTGACAGGAGGAATCTCTGAAGGGCTTGAACCAGAAACCTGTTGGTTCCAGACTGGTGCTCCTAACCACTACGTAGCCTCTTGTACTGAGTACGCTGACCCATTCACTTCGGACCAGCTTCTCTGTTCCTCTTTTCCCATTGTCACAAATTTAAAGGCTGGGTGGTATAACAAGAAATATTTGAGGACACATAAAAGGATTAACAGCTCTATATTGTAAATTGCCTCAAGGCAGGACCTTTGGGCCTCTACACTTATTTCATTCTGGCAAACTCAGGTTTTTTTGGATGTGTTTGCTTTTGTCACAGACATTAAAAATGCTTCACAAAGATATGATAATGCAGCCCAAATTCTACTGGTACAAAACTGACTATAAATTCTTCCAGGTA